>JAOXNN020000010.1:660531-692683 GCA_028571205.2 Hydropsyche betteni
TATTAAGACGACGGTCTTAACAATATGAAAGTATTTAAGTTTGTAAATAGTTACTTATTCTTTGCTTAAGTTCACATCGTAATCATAAATAACCTACAAAATTCTCTAGTGTTTAGCTTTCAAATAGATCGGATAATGTATGATCAATATTTACCCAAAACTCTTTTTACATGGTCAAAAAGAACCGATTATTTTTTAACAATGTTTTTTTCACTTTATTACAGTTCAAATATGTATTATTATGTCACAATGGTAAGATACGAATCAGGCCAGTATACAATTATAGTTATTATATGAAAATTAATGATATTTTTATGACTTCATATGATAAATTTTTGTCACATTACACATTTTTTATGAAGTATATTTGGATAGAAGTTTCATTCAAATATATTGATAGAACTCATTTCCAATTTTTATATATATCTGGAACATATCTCTCATATAAAAAGAGACTTGGTTGTATATACTTTATACACAGTTTAATGTTTTTTTCTTATTCCGTTTTCAAGAAGACATCTACTTATATAAAGTCGAATACCGAAACCATCGTTCACATATACATATAAACCTTCGACCGGATTCGCATTTCCGCATGAAAGTTGAAAACCCCTGAAGTATCCACGGCTCCACCAACTATATCATTGGCATGACGACGGAAACAAAGAGATCATGCGATGACACGCGGCGTTTCACCGCCGACAAAGGAACCGACCACCACGACCACCACACCTGCCCCATGGATCGGCAAAAGCTCTGCTCCCATCGTCCATGGTTGACTCATCGGAACTCCGAGGCTTATCCGCGGATCGGATCCGATCTAGGCGTATCCGCGTATCGTGATTTATTCGCGTGGACATCGATCTCGATCTGCGGTGATCTACGGCCATCGAGCTGGTCTCTTTCAGCGTGTCCGTGCTCTTGATGTATGGCCAACAACCGCCAATGAATCCTGCTGTCCCTTTATTCTAATGCAGAAAACGGTGGATACTGGACCGAACAGCATGAATCATAGTGGATACAGAAAATGGTAGATACCAAACCGAATGGTGTTATGACGATTCGTCCAAACGAAAATTCATCCAAGATCGGTCAAACGACAATTCGTCCAAGACAATTCGTGAGGAGAATGAAATGAGTTGACAAAACTGCATGTCACGTTTGTGTACGTACATGCACCTGCATATACACATAATCATGTCATTTTCAGTTTGGTGTTTGATTGAAAACTACGTGCGTGTGGCACAGAGAGGCTACGAAACTTTCTGTTCAAGGTATCAAAACAGTATTATAAAAATTTTCCTGCTATCCTGAAATCAACCATACAATGCTATAAATATTTTGATAATGCTGTTTTGATACATTGAGCAGAAAGTTTCGCAGTCTCTCTGTATCGCGCGCATAGTTTTCAATTAAACGTCAAACTGAAAATTAAATGAATATGTGTAAGTACAGGTGCTTGTACGTTTATAAACGTGACATGTAGATTTGCCAACTTATTTCATTCTCCGCATGAATTATTGTGGACAAATTGTCTTGGTCGAATTTTCGTTTGGACTGTCTTCGACGAATTGTTTTGGACGAACTGTCGCTTGGACGAATAATCCCTTGGAAGAATTGTCGTGGAACCAAACCGAATGGCGCAAATCATAATAGATTCGGACCGTTCGGCATCGGTCACGAAGCCGACAATCCTCCGCAATAACTTCGGAACTGTTATACCGAAAATTTCGATCGAATCCGCAGATAAGTCGCATTAGATCAGACGCGGCGCAATCAACGGCGATTATGTTGCGTTTGTGCAACGGGACGATGATTAAACCACCGAGTTCTATTCCTATACACTTCTGTGATCTGTTCCGAGTCCGCGGTCCATTGTCTATCGGATTTGTTGGGTTGTCGTCGCCGAAACGTGATGGTCACGATCTGGCGGAGTCAGTCACTTCTCGGTTGCCATTGTGTGATCTTTTATTATTGGACGGTCGCGATAAGCAAATCTAATTCGTTCGTCAATCCGTTTGTTGGTACGGACGTCGATCGGACTGTAATCGATCGGGATTTTCGAGAGCGTAAAATTTGTTTCGTGGCGCATTCGGATTTTTACGAAAATTGATCGATGCTTTTTAACGTATCTGAAATGTTCGGTTTGAGTGCATTACCGTGAAATTTATTTCACCAAAGTCGCGATTATCGTAATTGGATCGATGCCGTTCAAAGTTCGATACACTGTGATGTGAAATGCAATTGCGCATTTTTTCGATGCATCCTCCTCTCTCGCTTCTGACGATCGGCTATTAAATTACTACGCATCTTCAACAGAGATGGACTGGGATTTATATTTAAAATTTAATAAAAATAATTAAGCAAAATAAAAATAATATTTTAGATTGTATTTTCGATGAAATATTCTATAAGTGCACAGATTTATTGAATATTTCTGTCGATTTATCGCCCTTCCAGTTGGGTCCTGCTCCTTCGGCTTTCGATCCCGCTACAAAACGAGCAGCTGAATCATGCGAGAAATTTATGAGCTTTATAAGAGTCGACGGCAATCAGTCAGTGCTTCGGACCGGTATCGAAATTGACTCTGGCCGCCGATTTTGCCGTGGAAATGTTTCTGGTCGTTGAAAATCTTATCGCAGCAATAAAGTTTGTGTGCGCGTTCTCCCTATCGTAAATTGAATCGTGAACCTTCCTCGGCTCCTTCTTCTTCTTCAGTTCTTAGCATGGCATAGTCTTTATAGTGTTTAAAGTACCTGTTGTCCGCAGGTTCGGAGTATAACTCGACGGACAACAGGTTATCTTGGTCCGCTGGTTTCGTTCGATGGTTAATTTGTGTCGCTTCATGGTCAATTATTTGATGCGAATTTGTTAAACTGTCCGCAATGTATTTCATACCGCAATTTATTGTTATGACTTTTCAATCGCTTGATTAAACTTTCACCATATAAATTTTGATATTTTTAAATTAAAAAGAAACCGTATTTCTTCAAAGTTCAATCTAAAGATTCCGATCGTTTTTTAATTAAAAAAAGCGAGAATCACAAAACAAACAACCACCAGAGTGTGACCTGAAGAGAAATCGCATAAATTTCAAAAAAAAAAAAACCGATCAGTTAATAATATGCGTGCTTTATCAGTTTCGAGTACGAAATAAATCAGTCGCGCGTCGATGACTCGATAACGAATCTGCTCGCAACAGACGACTACCGTAACAAAATCACCTCCTTTAAATTCATAACACAATACACACATAAACCGCGACAATCCGAACAATCATCGGCCCCGTTTAATTTTCGGATCCGCGATGCGGAATTTTTCGATATCGAGCCGGTTGCCCGCCGCCGTCAATCACCCGGCAAAGGGCCATTAATCCGCTCGGTGATCGTGTAATCTGGTTAAATTATTGCCGCTAATTACAGCATAAAATAGCCACGACTCGGTCGTTCGTTTTATTGCCTCGCGTCACGTGAAAAACCACGCAGTGCGCCTTCGAGTTTATGGCGATTGTGTTATGGCGCGGACGCGTACGCGCACCCATCGAAGTTGTCCGGTGTTGTTGTTGAAGGGTGTTTTCGTATTTGGTATTGATTTTTTTGTGGGAAATCGCAGTTTTTGTACGTCCTGAATCTATGTTGTTTAGAATAATACGGTTTTTGTACTTCGAATTGAAGGTTTTTCATTTCGAATTCAACGTTTTTTCACTTCAAACTAAAAAAATCGATAAGAGTTCATAGTAATGCATTTATTTGATCACTATGACAGTAGTCTTAATAATGCTTTCATATAGTTGAATTTAAATAAAATAATTTAATTTTGTTTGTAAAAACTGAATGTAGATGGCGCTAGTGATTTAGATTATATGCGCATACGTTTTCCCCTTTACTGTTTAATAGCTTTTTCTTTTTAGGCAAAATATAATTGATGTAATTACATAATAGTAAAAAAAATCATAAATATTTACGAATCGTCAAAATAAACTTCCTAATTCCTTTGAATCGTTAAAAATTTAATTTAAAATGCGACGAATTACAGATAATTTAAAATACTACATTTATAGCATGCATAATAAATTATAGTAAAAATGTTATTTAGAATAATAATAATAATAGTAAATAGTACGTTTAGTAGTTAATTTTTAATCAGTATATTTGAATAGTACATATAATCAGTAGCTATTGCTTATTAATAATATTTTCTATTAATTTGATATATAATATTATATCACACATACACAGAAAGTTGATTAAATTTATAGAACAAATTAAAGAAAATTGTATAATATATTTTACATTGAAATATAATATTATAAACTAAAGTTATGGTATGAAAAAAAACTCCATGAAATTTCTGATAAAAAAAAAATCATATCAACTATAATTAATTTAAAAAAACCTACGTAAGAAGGTCGTATCTTTCTCGAATTTCCAATTAATTTTTCCTTTTTCGAGAAAAGTCGTGTTTGTCAGCCGTCCGCGTGCATGTTAATAGTCGTACAATTAAGCGCACGATAACGCGTAATTGTTTATGCAAATTCCGTACACAGTGTCTTCGTGCTTAGATTTCATCGATTCAAAACGCACAAATTGTACAAAACGAGCAGCTTCTAAAAACGTGTGACATTTTTACATTTATACGAGCTTTAATAAGCGATCGTGTCGTGAATGTGAAATCGCTTCATTAACTGCGTGAATGCGCTTTAAAAACGCATTAAACCTATGTCGCTATCAAGACAATTACGATTTCGTATAAACATTGTTTCGTCATACAATTTTGTATCGAATTGACTATTCATGCGATCAAAACTTCCAACCATTGTTAACTGCAGTTTCTGGCGAATCTTCACCATGACAAAGGTACATCTCGGCCGAGGGGTTAAAGAGGGGAGGTCCATGAAATATTACACACGCTTCCAGAATAAATCCGAGCAAGACCCGAGAAGCTGGAGGACTTTGAATGCGGAGAGAGAGTTTCCCGCCAAGCGTTGATTTGTGTGCCACCGGTCTTTGGGACGCGTCGTTAATCAAGTGGGCAACACCGGACGTGGACCAGGAAGGACCAAGATTGTGATCGTCACATTCCTCATTTAATAATTAGACGGACGATATGCCGGAGACTGGTGTCTATCGGACTCTTGAGTCGGGAAATTCGATGTCGATAATTGTTAAATAATTATTTTATGAAGTCTTTGTTGGTTTGTTTGCGTAATTTAAAAGGGTTAGAAAAGGAAAGTGAAAGATATCTGTGAATACATTTGAAAAAGTTGTATTAATAGAGTGGAAGTTTGATATGATGGACGAATGCGGTAAGGGGGTGTCCGTTAAAGCCTAATGATCGTTGGGCAACAACGGATGTCGACCAGGAAGAACCAAGATTGTGATCGTCACATTCCTCATTTGATAATTAGACGGACGATATGCCGGAGACTGGTCTCTATTCGAGTGGGAAAATTCGATGTCGATAATTGTAAAATAATTAATTTTATGGGGTCTTTAATGGTTTTTTGCTTAAAAGGGTTAGAAAAGGAAAGTGAAAAATATCTATGAATATATACATTTTAATTTGAAAAGGTTGTATGAATACAGTAAAACTTTGATATAATGGACGAATGCAGTAAGGGAGTGTCAGCAGTATGAGAAAATATTTTTGAAGAAATGTTGTAGAATCGTAATTTCGTAATATCTCAAAGAAATAAGGCAGTTAGTTATGAAAACGTTGATTCACACAAAAAAATACGCTATCAAATAGAAATCAATAAACAATTTTTTTACCGAAGATATACTTTTTTGTATGTACATACAACATTGTTTACAAGCATGAAAATTTCTTTAATGTTACCTTGAATTAAACACGTACAATATTAAAAAGATGAAAATCCTACTGTACTGTTATTTATATTACAGATATTTAAAATTCATCAACACAAATTTCCCAAATGAAAATCAACTCACCCGACCCAGCTTCGATCCATCAACAATCAAAAACCCAAAAACAACATTTCAGCCTTATCACAACCCCACATCACAACAACGACTCAAAACGACCCCGCATAACACCCGAGACCAGAATCCATTCTTTTTTCGAGCACAGCCGATTAATTGCCGACAACGTATCCTTGGCGTGACGCGTTGCCGTTACGCGCAAGAATTATCGCATATTTGATGCTTTTCGTCTTTGTCCGTGGAGCGGCGGCCTTTACATACACACCGTTACGACGTCTCGTTAGAGTTTTCAGCATTTCAGCCGTTCGAGAGGCACGCTCGTCGTCTCGTGCGCTAATAATTCTCGTGCGTGCGTCGCTCGGACGTTGATTTGCGGTCCGAAGCGGTTTCCATTCAATTCTAGGAGCCGCCGCGGCTTGTCGTTGAATTTGTTTAACGTCTCATTTCAGACAGTGTCAAAGGAGTAATGGTCGTAAACAATTGCGGTCGGGTCCGTGGAGTGAATGGTGTTTGGGTTGGGGGTGTGTGTGTGGGTTATTGGAAAATTTTGGTGTTTGTTGTATGAGGGATGTTTGCGTTTGGATGTTGATTTTTTTTATTATTTAGTATATTTAATACCAATGTCCAAACATTGACTAATTTATCATTAAACTAGTTGACCCGGTGGATTTCATATTACGTTCGTCAGTCTCGATAAAACTAAACTGACCATACGTCCCATTTTCACCGGGACTGTCCCGTTTTTGTCGTGTCTTCTGTTTATCCCGTCATTTTTGCATACATAAGAAGATCTGTCGTCAACAAACGATAGATCTTCGACTCTATATACTGGATTTTTTTCATCTTAAAATAGCGCCTGTTGTCCCGTTATCTCGTTGTTCCCGTTGTTTACACGCGTTCTGCACACACTACAATAAATACGCGGCGTGGCGGTGTACTTTTCCATACAAAATTACTTATATTATTTTTTTGCTTTTCTTAAGGAATTTTCCTATTATTTTTCTTTTTAAACCACCTGTTAATTAAAGCGAACAAAAGAAAAAATAAACTTACAAATCGATCTAGCCGTTTTTGAGTTTTAACTCATCACCAAACGGCGATTCATTTTTATATATATAAATAGATAGATGATCTACGATCACATAAACTTTAAAATTTGTAATTGACACAAATTTTTCCTAAATTACAATCGTCAATATTCAAATTTAATTGCGCAGTAAACCGAAAGTATGTATGTCAAAGATTAAATAATATTTACGCAATAAATCGAAGCTATAAAAAAAAAACGATAGATAAATCAACGTCCTATATTATGTGTTGATACGAAATATGAGTTTCGTCCGCAAAAAGTGTTTTTCCGATGCGGGCAATATGCAAATATCTTGTTTTATTTACCTAAATCGTAAGTTGATATTTAATTTAAGTGCTTATTTATTGTTGTGCGAAAATGACACAGAACGTCATCGAATATGCATATCTATTATCTTTATTTGTATGGAAAATTCGCTTGTAAAAATATCGATGTCGTACCGCGGCGAATTTTTCTTTTTTTTGTATTCATTCGATGTTGATGAACATGGCGCACGCATCAATTCGCTTTTTTATTATGATTGCTGAAACAACGACGAAAATATTATCGGGTCGTATAAAAAATGTTTGAATGCAATTCTGGATGTATGATGCCAATTTTATTACACTTTGATGAGGTGTGTTCGCATAAAAAGAACATTCCTTTATGAAATATCCCCTAACTCTAATTGTGTTTTGACTTTCCGATGAGGCTCGTAAACGTCAGCGATTTTAATACAGTCATATTTCGCTATTCTTTACCTCCGAAATTATAAACGACATAAAAATATGCAAATTAATATTCGAACGATGTTATGTGTTGAGCGAATATTTATTTTCGTATCGAATTTTCAACTACTGAATTATTTTTTGTGGATCGGTTTTTCCCTCAATACGTCGCAAAAATGCGCACAAATCACCCGGCGATTACTCAACATCGACAAGAACACATCCAATACGAATTTGACGAAACATTTTCAGTGCAACGCCAAGAATGCACTCGTTCCGATGCACATATCGCCGCATCCGTGTCAAGAGTGACTTTCGTACATACAAGTTTCTCCCGCAAACTCGAACCGCTCCATACGAATCATCGGGAGAAACTTGTTCTGCCGACGTCGCGTGCTGCTTGACGATTTGGCCGGCGAGCCAAAGATATTTTGTTGCCATTTTTTTGGCAATTAGGCGGCGAGTGATACTCGGAATGACATCGGCATTCATTTGCGGGTCATGCCACCGCGTTTCGACGTTTTCGTTCCTTTATTTTCGCGTCGGGGACAAATTTTTGCCGGTAATTAATAGCGCCGGTTTCGCGAGATTTTTCAAGGGTCATAATCGAAAAAGGCTGCGTCGATTTGGATGCGTATGTATACCTTTATGCAATTCGTGATGTAAATTATTATGTACGGAACATTATTTAAACCTTATCGTTCTTGTATATAAATTAAGCTTAATTGGAATGTGAGCAGCGTATCAAAAATTTTATGCAAGTTGTTTTTCGTACACGTACATATCATAAATTCAACTGTTGGAAAAACACGAGAAATTTGAAACACAAGTCATTCAACGTCATCAGATAACTTTTCATATACGCATTCTGTAAATTTTCGAAATCTCGCTCATTACATCTAATTATTCGCACTCGTCGAAGCTTCCAGAAAGCGTCGGACGTATTTATACTTTGATTTTTATTTACAAAAAACGTTTAACGTCCGATGTGATGTACGACATCGACTATCCGGTTCGACTGAAGAGCCCACTCGCCACCCATTATTATTTCGAGCCGCCGAATGGGTGCATTGTTAAATCTTCTTCCACGATTTTATCGTCAGCACACACACACACTCATACAGCGGTGGGATATGTTTATTGTAAAAGCGAAAGTGTCCCGCTAACGTGATTTACGTCCCGTCCGTAACGATCGTCTTCGATAAAGAGGATGACAAGATTTGGCACACGAGACGAACTATTACGACGGAATGTCAGATGCTTCCAACGTGTTATACGCACATCCATTGCCAGTTTCAAAACAATTCTTTTCAATATATCGTCCGTTTTATTTGTGTAGTTTCGATGGGGCGTATTTTTAGTGGCGGCCGCTCTTCATTCAGGGTCTCTAATGTTCGGTTTTTTGTGTTGTTTATTTTATTTTTTTGATCGTCGATTAATTTTTTCCGCAATGAATAAGTCATAACTTTGATTTGTGTTTTCTCCTGAAATTCAAATTCTATTTTACATAATAATAATAATAACAACAACAACAATAATAATAATATTATTTCAATTATTCAATAATAATAATAAATCAAGAAAATTTGTTTAGATTTTATATTTTATATTAACTGAATTCTAACTTCTTATTCTATAAATAAGAGAACAAAACAAAAAAAAATCCATATAAGAAATATTAGTGACTTCAAGTATAATGGTTTAAAATGGAGACATAAAATGTTCATTTTTAAACCGAATCTTTATCTTAAATCTTACATTCAAGTCAATGTATCTTAAAATTTTAACTCTAGAAAACTTCAGACATCAAATCAATCAGTTGTGACTATTTTTAGAAGCTCCAAATAAATAATTTTCTAAGGCATTTCTTACCGATAAAATCAAATTTCAACCTCAAATTCAATATTTTGATATAAAACATAAAATTATAACATCAAAAACCTTCAACACATCCAACCTTACCATTTTAAAACCTCCAACACGCATTACCATTCGTCCAAAAACTCAACGTCCAATTCAACATCACCTCCCGACAACCGCCAACCGTCCCACCCTCCGCCCGGCCCCCCACATCCAGGTGGGCCGAAAACCCGAAAAAACCCATCTCCAGAAAACCCCAAGACATCAAATCGATCTGTTGTGACCGTTTCCAGAAGCTCGGCATGTGTTGCCAATGAATCAATCGCGGCGCGTATAACTCATCCAATAAATCTGCCCCGCGCCGGCGGCGCTAAGTGACGCGCCACGAATTATATGCCCCCGCGACGATGACGACGACGTGAAAAGCTCCAAAAACAAACGGGACTTCTATTTCGGATGTGGACGTCCTCCTCGGCAGGTTGGGATTCGCGTGTGTTGTCTATCTGCTTTTGAATTTTTGAAATCGGACGCGTTTAACGGCGCTGATTGATGCGCGAAGTTTCGCGAAGGCTGCTCGAGTGGATGTTGCTGAAATGTGATTGTTTTCAAATTTTTATTTAACTTATTATATGTGTGATATCTCATAGTGAATTTAAGCATGAGAATGTCGATATGCTCAAAGTTACTCAAAATTATTATTTTTATCGAAATTTTCATGTCTGAATCGGTATTTAGTTGAATCTATATTGAATAATGTTTGCATGTAAAGTAATTGTAAAATGATGCATGTAAAGTAACTTGCAGTAAATTAAAAGTTCGGTGTGGTATTTGCGGTAATTTCGCGTTTATGAATGTGAGTTTTAGTAATTACTTCATCGTTTCGTTCGTATGATGTTTAGAGGTGCTTTGAAGGACTCGAAATTTGTCTTTCGCTTGATGATTTTATGGACGCACGTTTTGACAGTAAGAGAGGATTTGCATGAAATATGTGAGTGTTGTTTATGAAGATTAGAAGTGTTTCAAAAATAGAGTTTTTAGATACTTTTTGCACATTTTCGTGAGCGAAATTTACTGTTAAATAAGCCCTCAAAATTCATATTCGAAAAATTTATGCGGTTAGTTTCATATTTAGAAAATACGCTACATCCAGCTTATTTAAGTATTTTTATTTTCGTCTCTATCGGAATTGTGTTTTTCCAAGATTTAATTATTGATCTGGACCATGTTGCATCTCATCAAACCCATTCGACACACGAACGTACGCAGCGTTTATACGAAATTTTCTTTTATTGAAAAAACAATCATCGGATGATTCACGCATCTAAAGAACGTCGATTCTCATAACGGCTCGTTTCGAATCCGTCAAACATGTGTATTTGTTCTACAGGCTTCTTAACAGACGAGCATCATTTGCGTCGAAGAGTGATGATTCCCAAGATAAATTGTTGCAAATTGGAGCGCGCTGACACAATGCTACCATTGTGCCACGTTGACGTGTATATGAGGGGAAAATCGGTTGATTCTTCCATATGGTCAATATGACGACATTGCGAATCAATTTCGTTTATCGGGAAGGGTTCTGAATGATATACTGTATCGTAAACGTTTTCATTGGTCACTAAAGTTAAGCAACATATGGTGCAGCATGTAAAAGTGATGTTGGTCATACAGTATGAAAAACTGTTCATTAGAGATTCAATTTTTGTTTATTGTCATAAATATAATATTAAAATTGAAATTTAATATTATTTAAGGGGTTTTAAAAGACAAGAATACGATAAAAAATTGAGTACGTTAAATGAAAGTTGTTTGAGAAGAGTAGAGGATGATTCGAAAGGTTATTCAGGTTAACAAAGGTTATCATCATTCATAATTTGCCATCAACTGATGATAAATGATAATCTTTATAACACTATAATCAATTTGAGATTAATATCTTTATTTTAATCTCAATAAGATAATTTTTCAAAACTCATAAAAAACTAGGTTTCAAAACGATATCATATATAAATTTGTTTTCATTCATATATAAAAATGATCGATTTATATAGAAAAAATTAAATACACATATTATGAATTAGAAAATATTCATATTACGAAACGAGGTTGATATCCTCCAAAATAAAATTATACAATCGCACAAAGAAAAGGACTCGGCTTCCGTCAGAGTGCACTCATATGCACTGGCGTCTCATCCGAAATAGACTTCTCGGAGGCAATAATTCATTGGACGTCCGTCACATGAAACGGTTTTACGGTTTACCCGAAATAAAATCGAAATCGGGAAATCCGAAAGAGCGAAAAAAAACTCAAAACCAGCAAAACTGACGCGCACCGATGATGAAAGATGTACGGCGTCCGCAATGAGCGTGTGCGTGCAATAAGTTATGAGTTATGCGAGTTTTTACGAAGTTATATTTTCGAATGTGGGTCTTTTTAATGCGGCGATGATGCTTTTATAAATTTTTCGTATTATTATACTGAGGTTTTTGATGATTGTTTTGTCGCGACGGATGTGCCAAAGCCGTTTGTTTGTATGTCTAAAAAATTTGTATTCGAATGTGTATTGTTTTCTTCGTTGAGAATCTGTGTTTATAATTTTTATTATTTTGTTACAGGTAAGCTGTTCGCGAATGAATATCGATTGATACAAATTTTCGTAATCAGTGAAGATCAATCATTTAAAAAAAGAAATTCACAGAAATAAACCAGGTATGAAAAATATGATATAATGTTATAAGCTTGAATCGTGTCATCGAGTCGGCAATATTTTGAAAAATATTTTTGATACTAATGGCGGAAATCATTCTTTTCGAAAATTTTTCGGAACCTAGTCTCTTTGACACGTCATTTCATCACTGCGACGTCATTCCGTTTTTTTTTTTAAATTTGTATATTATATCATATATTTATGTTTTTGTCGGTCTGCACAACATCATCACCGAATTTATAACGCGTATGGAAATGTGAATTATTGCGACGGATCTGCGTTTAATCAACCTTGACGAGTGATTTATCGGACGTTGCACTCCACTTTGAAGTTTTTTCCTACAAAACCCAAAACTCACAGAATGTGGAAACCGTCAGTTTTCACCAGAGAAGAATTATAATTGGTTGACGAGGACGCGTCTCACCCGAAACGTCAATCGTCTTTTTGCGTTATACATCACGTTTCTTCGTAAAAATTCAGATGTTTCGCGTCAATCTTCCATACTTTTATATATGCATTATAAACGAGTTATGGCATGACATCTTGTTTAAATTGGTAGACGCACCCTGCGGAGTCGCGACTGACAAATCGGTGTCAATCATGTACTACGTCGCCTTCACAATATGAAGAAAAAATGTGTATAAATTGAGACGCGCTAAGAAACTTCGGTCGCTCAATATTTAGATATTAAACGCTTGTCTTTAACTTTGCGATTATAAAATTACTTATTTTAAATATTTTATTATAATACGATTATTCTTGTTAAAAAACAACAGTTTGCTTAGATTAATTTCATCAATTGATTTTGAAGATTCAAATCTTCGAAGCATCATAATAATTTCATTTAGACATCAAATGGATCAATTTCGATTATACAGTAACTATAAACTATTTAAATTATAATTTTTCAAGAAAAGATTTTAAAAATTTCTGTATTGATTCCGTTGATCGATTTTGAAGGCTCGAATCTTAGAAGCATCGCAGGAATCTTGTCTAATTCCGTAGCCGTTTAGACGTGTATATTTTTAGCGGTTTTTCCTTTTTTTTTTAGAAAAATTATAACGGCGTCGATCGATCGGATTTATACATCCGTCGCGAAGTGGCGCGGTCGCGTATTTCTGGGAATATAAATTGGCGGGATCAAAGTGTTCCCGTTCGCGAGATTGATGACGGACGGATGGCCCGCGGCGACAACCGGGACACATGGCCCTCTCGCACATTATTTATATATATTTAGAATAATATTGTGTGTGTGTACTTAGGACGCATCGTCGAACATTGCTCGTCACTTCATAACTCAGCCGGATTGAGACACAACACGGGTCCAGAATAGAATAGGCGACTGTGTGAAATTTTAAAACGGTCATCGCCGATCGAATGCTGTTCGTACATATTGGAATGGATTTGGTGTTTGTGTGTATGTGTCGTTGCAGTTTTCGTTATCGTCGATCTTCGCTTGAATCTGCCAGATATTTCAATTTCCGATCGAGCTGCGCTTGATGCATTCGCAATCAGAATCGCAGATGTCTGGAAGGGTTTAACAGTTAAATGGACGTTTTAATAAAATTCGTACTTTTATTTTATGTTGAATTTGTACGAACCGTATATTCTTGATAATGTGGGTTGTTATGAAAATGTGAAAAATGTGACAATCACACGATAACGCTAATCGCAATTATTTTCGCTTAAATATTTTGTTGACGGAAAATTGAAAATAGTCGCCGCTGTGACATTTGGCGAGGACATGAGGAGACGAGCCAATAATTCAATATCTCGTCTCGCCGCTATTATAATAATTTCCCGTGTCAAAATAAAAACTCAAATAGGTATTTTTATGTCGCTCGTCTCCGATAAATCCGATCTAAAGTTGGACGGTGACGACAGAGTGTTTACCAGTGAAAATCTTTTCTTTCTTCAATTAATCGCACTCAAGGTCGCATATAGAACCACCGTGTTGAGTTTGACATTCGAAATGCATTGTTTCTGAAGTGTCGTCTGTAAATTTCTTACGTCTACGTGTCTACGTCTGGCATTCACTTGTAATCAAACCGTATGACGCGCCATTGTGTCACAAGTTCCCTGGGGACATTCATGGCAAAAGCTGTCCTCGTGCACGATGAGCACTGTCGACTATAGTGACTTAAATGCGATTCGGATTGTTCCAGATATTGATAATATCTTCGATGAGTTTGTAAAGACTACGTTTGCGAATTTTCAGAAAATTATTTTTCATTGTTTTCCATACAATTTTGAAATTTTTTTGTGTCATTCAATCGAAAAGACGCGCGAGTAAAATGGCACAAGAAACCTATATATCAAAAATATTTAAGTAGTTATTCTGATTTAAATTTGATTTTCGAGAAAATATGGATCATAATGCTAGTTTGAATGAATGAATCGTCGAGGATTTTCATCAGATCATTAAATATTTTCTCATTGAAAATGAAAAATTATTCGGGTTGGGTTTATTAAATCAGTTTTTTGGCATGAGGGATGCTTAAGGATTTATATTATGTATGAACGATATATTTGAATTAAAAATAGAAAAGAACACCCAAAACTCTTTTTACGCAGTTTAAAGAAAAATAAACAGTATTTTTTCACTTTAAGGCCGGGTGCCCATTGGCGATTCAGTCGCGCGCGATCGAAAATGGAACACATTGTTTTGGGTTAAAATGCGCACATATGACATATGCGCGCATTTCAACCCAAAACTATTACCAACCCCATTATTATGCCACGATAGTGAGATCTACCAGGCCAGTATAAAATTATAGTTATTAAATTTATAAAAAACTTGATGTTTTTTGAAGATTTCATAGGGTGAAATTTTCAACGAAGGCAAAGTTTCATCCAAATATAATGATAGAACCTATTTTAAATTTTTGTATGGTCACTATAATTTTTTTTACACATATTTTCTGGAGAGTATTCTTATATAAAAAAGGAATTGTATGTATTAATTTTGTGATATCAAACTATTCATTTTCATATCAAATCAAGCGCCATTGAACCCAGCCCCGTTCTACGTCCCAAAAACACCGGAAAAAACCCAAAAATTTCCCGCAAACCGTCCATTTCATTTGCAACAATCATAAACTAACTTCAGACGACAATGCATCAGAGCGAAACACAATACGACGAAACACACACGCGACTCAAGTAGATGACAACTGTCACCGAACATTATTACACCGGTCGAGCGTCTTGCCGCTTTGCCGTTCGCTGCACACACATGTGCGCATCGAGTGCATAAATACGGACAGACGAACATTCGGACGGACATCTAGCATGCTGAAATGCGAGGTGCATGTGTTGCGAGGTGGTAGGAAAGACGTGGACGGTGTTGTTGGGCCGTAAATGGATGGGTTGCGAGATCGACTTCGATCGTTTTCGGTTTTGGATCGAGAAATTCGCCGCGGAGTGTGCGACGGGTTTGATGGGGGTAATGTTTTGGGTGTGAAATGTGGGGTTTTTTTTTTGAGAGATGTGTTGATTAGTTTGTTCGGTCTGTTTGATGTTTTTTTTTGTGGTGAATTATGGTCGTTTTAAATATGCAATTTTTAATTTAAAAAAAAAGGATTATGTTTTGAATTCTTAGCGTATTGTTCATTCAATTTCATTATACTTTTTTTAATAATAATTTTAATGTGAACGATTTTGATGCTTTATGAACATATTTTTTTCAAATGAATTGTATATTTAATGCACTTAAATTTTGATTATTTATCAATCATTTTTTTACGTGACGTAATCATTTTTTTACGTATTTTTTTAGTGTAACGTCTACAGTTTTTTCAACATAATTGAGGTTTGATCAGTTTTTCTTAATTCATTTTATATTAATAGTAAAAAAATATTCTTTAACCAATTCATTTATTAACCTCACAACATATCGCTTATTCCAGTCTTGTACGTCATAAGCAGGACGGAAAACAATATCACTTAACCTGAGTAACATATATATTTTTAAATTATCAATATTGCTTAACTATTTATTCAATTATAAAAAATAATAGTTTTTTTTTAAAAATCCAATAATTTATTCGTATTTTAAAAAAAATATATCGATACATGCGAATATATACGAAATCGCGATATGCATTCGAACTCGTTTCAATCGCTCGTCATTTACTCGGTCTTGATCTATAAATGGATCGGTGACATCACGACCGTGGAAAATTGATGGAATAATCGTGGTGGAAAATGCATCCACCCACGCCCGAGTGCAAGTCCTGCGTGCATCCTCGCCCACGTACCACCGATTGCGTCACTCGTTCAGGATCCTTCGATCTCCTGTTGAAGATCTGTACGTCTTGTGGTACGTCTGCAAGAGTGGATCGGTTTCTGAAGATCGAGCGATATGAACTTGTCGTTTGCCGTTGATGAGTTTCTCTATTTTCTCATGTGTAGATTGAAAGATATGTACGTATGTATGTTGGTGCGATGGAGGTTTTGCGCTTCGGATGTACGATTTTAATGTTCAGGAACGTCGGAAAGGTGTTAAGGTTAAAGGTTTGAAATTCTTAGGTGCATCTAATATTTGCATAAAAGGCTATATCAGCTTTTTTCCGAACCGATCCCCGCGTTAAGATAACGCGTTCAGTTACCATTTTTAGCTGATGCATAAATATATTGTACACTAATAACACCGTACGATGTCGAGTTTCACTAATTACGTATTTAAATCGTACGCTAATTTCCTCGGTAGTCGGCGGGTGCATATTTAATCATTTAATTATTGCAATTTTTTCCTGAATCACGACACATGTATCGCTTTAATCAAGACCCATCGATCGTTTCTGTGGAACGCTCAATTATCCGGTCGTCGTTAACATTATTATTTTCATCGTGCATAAATAAAGCCGCCGTGACAAATAGATCACGAATACGCCGAGTGGGCGTGCATTTTATACCGAAAAGCAATTATTAATCCCGACGATTAAATGCAAAAGCGTTAATTACACATTGTCTCTTTCGTTCATCGCGTTAACGATTCCGTTTTTAAATTTTTAGTTCGTAGACTTCGGCGGGTGCGTTGCACCCATAATTTCGAACTTATTACGTTATATTACGTTCTTGCAGCCATGTTATGTGCGGGATTTTTTTTTTGCGAAACGGTAACCTTCGCTGGTCCACCATCGGCGTCGAAGCACGGCGCGTGATTGAGATTCATGGGTCCGGTGTCACATCAGTCTTCATATTATCATGTCTGCCGGCTCTATTACGCTTTGAATTTATGACACACAACATGGTGCGATGCCGATGAGGTCGAAAACGCGGCCTGTCTGCGAGACGTCCGAAGGCGGCGAAGGAGGGAGTCTGTGGTGGGTGGTTTGGGGTTGGATGCGAAATTGTGCTTTGATGATTCGAAAAAAAATTATGTTGCACCCATGTGTTGTGTGCGAATTACGTCGGGGCTCCGCGATGCAATTTTCGAACTGCTAATTCGCAGTATGGTGGGTGTTGTGCGCACCTACACCACGGTCGGTGCGAAGCGCGCCACGTTTCCGTTATTTCCCGTACGTGTCCCGGCCGCCTTTTTTTCCGTTTTCCTTTCGCAGGGAAATGTTTCATAATTAAGAGAGCGACGGTGACCTGGCTGCATCCCGACGTCCCAAGCAGTGGTGACCAAACGTGTCGAAGATTTACATATGAAAGATGCATTTAGTTTTTAATTTTCGTTCACGATTAGGTATCATCACTACAAATGTAATATTCATTGTAAAGAAAGTTTTTTTTAAATTATATTTGATTATATCATCAATTTCAACGGCTCTAATCTATTATATTAAACGCACCAATTTTTATCAATCACTAAAGCTTAGGAATGAGTGACGTGGTCTATATATGACCTATGATCATTTTAGATAAAGGTGGTTTTTATTATTTTAACTCATTGAGAATTACTTTTTTCCCTAATTTTTCAGTTCGATGTCAAAATTCAATTCAAGCCTTTTCACCTGAAAATTGAGATTTACCTTCCCTTTATTATAATATTATGTAGTGGAGACATACTACAAATTCAAATTTTTTCGAACCCAATAATAACGATCGTTGAAACCTGTATTAAGAAAAAAATGTTCGAATTCTTTAAAAATATTAAAAGCCTTGCAGCGAACGTAGTACAATCTGCTTATATGATAATAAAAATTAACGTTAATAATTTGTTTCGATACCAATTTGATCTTCCACTCGTCCATTGTTGAGCGTCCATGTCTCGTGTTCCCTTCCGCTTGGCGCTTTTCCGCTTTCGCACTGACAAAAACATCTGCATCGATAAATTATTCAGTGTCTTTTGCCGTGTGCACCGTCTCTGATGCAGCCGTTGTATGCACTTTATGCATGTGTGCAACGGTTGTGATGCAAAAATGCTTCGTGTCGTTTCGCTCGTGGGCGACTTGGGGGGAGAACATGTTGATTTTGATTGTGTGGATTAGGTTGTGTGCGGATGTCAGGTTTTGTTGTCTGTTCCTCGGTGGACTGTTAAATTTTTTGATTTGTGTACGAATAATTTTTTTTTATGTGCATCCATTTGTACGGTAGCTCAAGCCACGGTCGCTTCATGCAAATAATTAATAATTTATTGCGCAACGCTATGTTAATAATTTTTTCATATCTTGAAGCGATTTAAATATGATTATATTAAAATTTCATCGAAAACCGCACTCGTCAGAGCGTAATCTTTAACAGTGATTAACTAAAAATTATAACCATTCCATAATCTAGAAAACATTAATCAGACAAGCGTGACTG
Source organism: Hydropsyche betteni (assembly GCA_028571205.2). NCBI lineage: Eukaryota > Metazoa > Arthropoda > Insecta > Trichoptera > Hydropsychidae > Hydropsyche > Hydropsyche betteni. The sequence goes on from JAOXNN020000010.1 coordinate 679,597, forward strand.
AATCCAAGATTTTAAAACGCAGATAAAAAACTGTCCATTCAAACGATTTTAAAAATCAATTAACGCTCTTTATAATTTTAATTTTTAATACGTCAGTCCTTCATTTCAGCATTCAATTTCAGGGCAACGGTGGGATGGAGAAGAAGGAAACCTTCCTCCGTCCCTAGGCGGGCCGTTATTTATGCACACCGTGCTGAAAATGGTAGATTTATGGCTGATACGTGAATGGCTATGATATTCATCTATGGAGAACCCTCGTGTTTCTATTATTGCCGAGGGCCCGTGTTCTTGCGAAAACCCGCCCAGCCGAAAGTAATGAAATTATGTGGGACCATTTGATGCGGATCAAATGTTGTGTGTACGCAACGCGGCGGTATGTGTTAAATTTCTTTTTAATCCGCGTAGATTAATTTCAAATGAAAAATTTTGTTTTTGATAAAATTTGTTGGTGAATCGATCGTGCTGCTGAAAATTCGAATCCTCAAACACTCACACCTTTCGCAGGTCCATAAAATGGAATTAGTAGAAGGGGTCGGTTTCAGCGAACCGGTCAGAAAACAAACAAAATTTTATTCGGATACACTAGTCAATGATGTGAGGGCGGTGGCTATAAATCCTTCACGAATCGGTAGTTCCAACGTTTTCCCGGTTATTTTGCGCTATTCGTAGACGATGTATACAAGAAAGGGTTGTTGCGAATTCCTTTTCCACATTATAATTGTCTATATCCAACGTTTTCCCGATTCAAAACTGATCTACTCGTCATCATCGATCCCTTCGGCGAAGAGTGCTTTCTTTTGTCGTGCGGCCATCGGTCTCGCATCGACTTCTTTTCCCCGCCCTGGCTGATGTATGGCCACTCATGGCTGAAAACCGCCCACTTTCGTCTTCTGGGTCTGAGGAGGTAACACAGCCTGCACAAGCCTCGACGAGGAGCGCCCTAATTTACTGCTAACCACCTCGGGCCGCCCACCGAGTCCGTATTTCACTCATTCTTATGTGTGCGCAGCGTTTTGGGCGGCCTAAATAAGCACATTTTTTTTCAACGAAATGTGTGCTTTTTGTGATGGTAATTTGTGGTTTTTTCGTAATAATATTCAGATTTTTATAATTGGAATTTTTTTTAGTGAGTTTGAGTCATATTTAAATATTTTTTGAGTGATGGAAGTTATAAAGAATTATCTGATTAATTTTAGAGTGATTTTTTATAAAAAAATTCGGATTTTGTATTAAAAAAAAAAAAAAAAACTAGTGAACTTCTGTGGCGAATCTTCATTCTCGACAATGGCGAAATAAAAAATAAATAAACGCCGGAACGTTCCGACAATTTTGTGGGAATCTTCGGGCTCCTTCATACTGCGGGCCACCCCTCACGCAGCACCCATTGCAGTCACTCACACACAATTTACTCCTATTTCGGACATAAATCTTTGACTAGTGTTGCTTGCGCGATTCATCAGTGCCCACCGTTCCATCACCCTATAGAGCCTTCTCGTTCGCTCCCGTACATTGTTGCGTATCGGCGTCCCTGTCGCGGTCTCAACCCTCGTTGCTTTTTCCCATCGGCCACCTTTTCTTCCATTCCACGGGTCCTTCTGGGTTATGTTTTCACTTGCTGACGCACTCTGTTCGCGTTATTGTTGTGCGTGTGCTTTCTCTCCTTTCAAAATTTAATTTTTATTTATGGTTTTGTTTTTTTTTTTACGTTGATATTTTTGTGTTTTATTTTTGCGGCGGGCGTTCTTCGGCTTTGATCTGTTCCGTTAAGGAGAGAGTCTTTGTTTACGGTTGATTAGTTCCGCAGCCCGCGGGCTCTTCTTATGGCTGTTTCCCTTTTTGCAAAAGAAGCCTCTTTTTCATTACTGGTCCTTTGCGTTGCACTGTGTGAAGATATGCTCTTCGCTGTCCGTTTGATGCACACTTTTTTTACAAGCGCTCTTCATAATTCAAATATTATTTCCTTATGACTTTTCCCTAAAGAGAAATCCGATTTTTTTCAATAAGGCATACTCAAAGCACGCGACATGTTCCAGCGCCATACACTCATACTTTGTGTCTTATTTTATTACCGAAGCGTGTGCGTGCGTTATTGCGCGCATATAGCATTCAATATTACACCACCCATACACACGAGGAGGGAAAAAGCACCACGAAAGGACACCCACCCACACACACGGACACACATCACCTCACTTTATGGAATCTCATTTTTCGGGAGACCGGCGCGAGTGGTAGAGATGTGCCGGGGAGACGTACACCGGCAAAAGCACGAGCAGAAGGTGCTCTCCACCTCAATCACGCTCCGGAGGAAAAAAGCCCGGCCCGGGAAAGCGAGCGGCCGATATTTTACAAGTTTTTGACAGGTTAGATGGCTTTCCTATCTGATGTACGGCCGTCCGTGCTCCGCGCCGGGAGCGGGAGGGATGACCGCCCCTGACGGTGGGTGGTGGGTGGGTGGGTGGGTGGGCGGTTGTCCCCTGAAAGCCGGACACCTGTGCTTTTTCAGACGCCAGGCCAGCGCAGATGCTGCTATAAATTCTTGGAGTTTATGCGGCGTACGTATCGCTTCGAGACCGCTCGCTGCTGAATTTGTTGTCGAATTTTTTTTATATTTTGATTTTTTGCGGACGATAATTGTATATGAGATGTGTTTTTATTTTAATTTTGGTTTGTGTGTTTGAAAATTTATGTGCTCGGAAACGTCTGGTGGTCTTACATATAAATTATCGATTCTTAATAAATCTGTTTATTTTAATGTTCCTTTTGTTGCATTTCATGAAACAGTGCCAAAATAAGAAATAGTGTCTTTTCAAAGAAAAAGATATTTACCAGAAGCTACTGCACTAAGAGCACTTAGTCCGAGCACGTTCTGCTACATATATGAGCTTTTTATTTCAAAAATGGTGAATGTCTGAATTTGGAAAATAAAAATCATTGATTTTAATTGATGAAATTCACATAAAACCGGATTTTTTCATTTGCTTCATTGAACAAATTATCAATATTTTTTAATCGATTGAAAAGTCCTTTAAATAACTCAAATGCAGTTTTTTGACATCAAACTAAATAAAACTTTAAACTCAATGTTTCCAAATTTAAATTTAACATCAAATTGGACGTTTTACACATCAAATCAACAAGAATTCACAGTAACGAATTTCACTTTTTACTGTGATAATGTTCTTAATAATATTCTCCTATAGTTTAATTGGAATTTTAAAACATTTTTAATAATACTTTCCTACAGTCCAATTTGAAGTATAAAACGACGAATTCAAAATTTAAAAATTCCAAAAACAACAAAATCAGATTTGCACCACACACAAAAAAATCCTCAAACGCACTAAATCAATTAACACCCATCCGCACATACACACAAACACAAAAAAAAAGCAACACACTCAACAAATCATCACCGCGCACATAAATCAAACGGTCCCGATCGCCCCGACACCCATGAGAAAATCATCTTATGCCGCCATTCACGAGTGGGCGGCGGGGGGGGAGGGGAGGGGCCCGCCTAGGGCGATGAATGGCGGTCCATCAGGGTGGGCGAAACGGTCGCAAAGAGCCGGGGCGATGATTCGCGAAATCACTTTGCGGCGTTTCGGCCGTTGTTGGCCCCGGCCAGATTCCATCATTCAACCGCCTTTGTGCGTCCAAGAATAAATCGACCGACGCCTGACCGCGTCCCCTGCCCCCCCCCTCCCACTTTCGATTTTTTGGTGTGTGTGTGTGTGTGTGTAGGGTTTTTCGGTTTTCGATTTGTCGCGGTTTTTTTGGGGTGTGTGTTTTTGTATGGTTTTGTGCTTGAATGTTTTCGATTTGGTTGATTACGGTTGAGTTTTTATAATGAGCGTGAGCGTTAGTGTATACGTAAGCGTGAGCGTATACGTAAGCGTGAGCGTGAGCGAATACGTAAGCGTGAGCGTGAGCGTATACGTAAGTGTGAACGTGAGCGAATACGTAAGCGTGAGCGTTAGCGTATACGTAAGCGTGAACGTTAGCGTATACGTAAGCGTATACGTGACCGTGAATGTAAGCGTGAGCGTGAACATGTGCGTGAGCGTATCTTATGTTATAAGTTAAAGAGATACGTAAGTTTTTTTTATATGGCTTCATGTTTAAGTTGTTTTTGATTTGGTTGATTAAGGTTGACTTTGTATAATGTGCATATATGCATATAATATATTATAAGGTTGTATTATAATTGAAATATACGTATTTTTGTGTTATGATCATTTTTATATTCAAGGATAAGTCAGATTGGTATGCTCAACATGTAAACTTACCCTTGGTTATCAGTTTAACAATAAAATTCGTATTCATAATGCAGTAGCTTATAGAATTGGTTAAAGGGTTAACCTTACTAAATTTATAGCTTTTCATCAATTGCTGAAATTAAGCTATATTTAGCGTGAATAGTGGATAGATATGATCGCGTACTGTTTCTTTGAGGGTATTAAAAAATATATAATTCAAATAAAATTTTTAGAGTAGGTATGTATTATATAAGAAAAAAAAAGATTGAACTCCCCGTGGCAATTCGATAAGATATTAAATATGATAATGATGACATGAAATCAATTATATCGATTTAAAAAAAATGAATTGATATTTCGAAGACTCGCTAATTTAATAAATTTCAACAGGTGCTCAAAAGGTTATATCGAATCGGAATTCATCATAAAAAAATACAACAATAACGAACACGCGATAAATATAACCTACGCACAAAAAAAACCACATCAATCCCGAAAACCACCGGCAACCTTTCGACTTTCGCTTCAGCGCGAATCTTCGCACCGCTTCCTTTTTCATATTTTAGCCGGCGCGGGCCGCTTTTCCCGGGATATCCCCTCTCGGCCAGGTCGCCCTCCTCGTCCCGGGATATGGAAGCGTCCTTGTCACAATAAATAAGGCCGGACGAGGGCCGAGAGATGTTCACCTGTCGGCCGATGCTAATTCGGAGATTTATCCCCGCGCGATATTCGCGCGATCCGAATCGCGCACTTGTGCGAGACGGACGCGAGTTTTCGTTTTTGCGCTCGGCGTTGTGTCGTGTTCGGGTGTGGGTTGTTTTGATGTTGACGTGATGTGTTGTTGTGTCTCGTAATCGGGGATTTGAGGTTGATAGGGAAATGGGTTATTAATCGAAATTTAGAAAAAATAGGCTATTCCGAATTTTATGTCGCATTTTGAATGGGAGATGAAATTTTCAATAAAAGCTTTGTTTATTAGTATAAAATATAATTTATGTCGTTTTTTAACGTTTGTTTCCACTATTGTCAAATTTTTGTAAAATTGTGTCGGTTATATATAATTTTCACATAAAAATAATTTTGTGATGATCTGAAAATATATTAATCTGCTTGTACAAGATTAGGAAAGTACGAACGATATAGAATTATCTCCTACTCTAACCCCATTATTTTATTATTCGTGATTTTCGAAATTTGTGGACGCACGTTCGTCCATATTGTCTTCGCTCAATGTGAACAGCACCCATTTACTTTTTTTCATACCTTACCAATTTTTTTCATGTTTTTATACACACTAGATTATTATAGATTTTCATCAATTTTTTGAATATTTGCAGTTGAATTTGCTTCAACTTCGACTCTTAAAATGTCTTCATATACGATCATCAGTCTTCCACTTTTTTTTCGAACGTTCTAGAACCACCTTTGACACGCTTAAACCTCCAAAATATCATTTAGTACACCATCATTCACAAACATTATCAGTCGCACAGTTACACATTTTCTTCAAAAAATGGCAAAACATAGAAAAGTGAATAAATTTTTCATCTAAAATAATCGCTTCTATTATATTTGCAAAATAACTAAATGATCAATATAATAAAAAAAAACATACGATAAGAATTCAACGAACACGACACAACATCGAAAATGACCATCACAAGTACGACATCACTCACGGAATTACCTAATACCATTTTTTTTTTTAAATTTCAGTTGTCAACGAGGTGCGAGGATGCATCAGCAGCAGCACCAACAGCAGCAACGACAGCAAGAGAAGCAACAACATTTCGAAGGAGGTGTCAGTGCGTGAGCTTGAGCACGAGCACGAGCACGTCGAGCGTCGTGCTCGCTAGCACAAGTTGGAGCTGTGGTGTGGCGGGAGGGCGCGCGCCGCCCCCCGGCCCACTCTGCTGCAGCACGACACGATGCGCTCCAAGCAGCAGCCGAGGCCGTCATACCGCTGGCTGAAGCCACAGGAAAACGGTGAGCCTTCTTCCATTTCGACCCCATCCAAAGAATGACCCGAATGTGACTAAAATCGAACTTTCGAGCGGGTGTACCAAATTATTTCGCGCGAGTGGGCGCGTGTGATAAATTTTATGTCATCGAGTTTTTTTTTATAAATGTTTGGGGATTGCTGTTAGGTTATTAAAAATGATAAATGATATTGTTTAAAAATATATATATTTGATTTTCTAAACAAGAAAAAAAAACGAAACAACACTTGTTTCAGCAAAAATAAAATATTTTGTCGATATTCTCGTTCTAAAAATTATTGCAAACCACCTCAACTGTAGAATGGTTCTTGAAAGTAACGGATTGGCAATGGCAACACTTCATTGATGCTCCGGGTCTTTTTTTTCTCCAGTGAACATGACCTATAAACACGTCTTGGAAGGATTCTTATTGAAATTCCCAAATATCGATGAATAACAAAAACTTCCGAATACTCCGGTACGTCTGTAGATCAGAGAAACACTGACCCTGAAATGGCTTGAATCTCAATGCTGGTGATTCAGTGATAAAAGAGGGAGAAGCGATAATCCGAATTTGACATAAATTTTGCGTCAACGCGCCCACTCGAAGGTTGAAATCCGATAGTTTCGACTTTTCAAATGAATACAATCTGTATAATTCACATTTTATTATAATCACCATTCGCGTATTATATCTTAATATAATATCTAATATATGTGACTTTTCGATGGTATATGCGAGTTTTCGCAATTCTTTGTGCAATAATTTTCGTGGCACCGTGCGCATGACGTACCGCATAGCATTTCGCTCCCCGTCTGCATTCGGCCCGACATTAAATATGTTTCATCGATTTATTATTATGTTATTGAATGTTTGTTCGGTCGTGAAATAGGGTTTTTGCCCTCCGACGACTCTTAACACCCCTCGCGACTGGAAAACGCGTTTCATGCATCGCCGAAAATTTGGAAATTACGCCGATCCGTTATTTTAATTGCGTGACTTTTTTCAGACAAATCTCAACCTTTTCAGCGTGAGGGTGATTCTATTTATTTTTCACGCGTAATATAATTTTTTTATTGGATTCCATCGCGACTTTCGAGCACGCACATCCATCGCGCACCACACCTCGGCGTGTGCATGACTTACGGCCGGCCGGGTGGGCGGCATGGGCGGCATGGGCGGCTTGGGCGGGTGACTTATGGCGCCCCTAGAGCGCCTTCTGCGACGCACAATACTGCCGCGTTTTGACGGCCAATGGAAAAAATTACAGTAATATATATCGTCGTCGTCGCACCAGTCGGAAAAGGGCAAAAGAGACGCCGCAACAGTTCTCAAGCTTTATGGACGGTGTCGCCTCTCTTTGGTGCGATGCGCGAAATTTTGTATGTTGGATCGTTTTTTAGTTGGATGTGTCAATTCGAATGGTTAGACATCGTTGAAAGTCATAGAGGTTAATTGGTAATGGTTAATTTCAGTATTTATTTGTTTGAAGGTCAACTTTTTTTAGGTATGGAAAAAGTTTGTATTTTTATGTTATCAGTCATCGTATTACGGCTAGGTTTTTTTAGGGAAGGAGGGGGCGAAACTTAACTTTGTTTTATATATTCAAGAGATTAAAAGCAATAAAAATATGCTGTTTTTTTATTCGAAATGAGTAATGTTAACGCATTCAAAGAATTAATTTAGATTTATCTGTCTTTATTTTTGAAATTTAGGGGGGGGGGGGGCATCCCCCTTGACTACGGCCATGTATTCTATAGTTTAATTATGATATTTATTGTGTTTATTGTAAGTTAAATCTCTTAGAAGTTTAAATTTTTTTTATAACTACTTGATAATAAAGAGAAGTTAACTTTCTTAAAAGCTCATTATTCCAAATATTGGTTGCATTCAATTTAACTCAATTTTATACAATAATTAGTGAAATAAGTGTATATTTTTGACACGATTAGAATATTAACTCAATATTAAAAAAAAAAAAAACGATTAAACTACTTATCACCTAAACATGAAAAACCTCGAACTTTTGATAGCATCCAAAATCCTAGTATTTAACACCATATCAGCTTACTACGATAACGATAATTACAGAAAACAAGTTTTTCTGACACTACACAACAATCGATTCTCAACCACCCAAACACAATCACCTGAACCCAATTCCGTCACAAATTTCCCACGACCAATACCGAAATCCCTTGCACAAAACCACTCGCGAGACATCCGCCGAAAGCTCCCTCGCACAAAAATCGCCTCCGCGACCCACAGTTTGAGCACAATCGCAGTCGGCAAGGGTAGAGAGGCGAGGGCGACTCGTTCGCATAAATCACGCTCGCCACTGTCTCCTCACCCCGTATTTAGATTTATGCCCAGCGCCGAACAATGAGACGACTGCAGCTGTACGTAGTATGCAATATTCGTTATTACCGCATCGAATTCCTCTTTGCGTCGTGCGTTTCTTTGGTCCAGTGCCGTTCGTTCTTCGTTGTGCGGTGTTGCCATGCGAAAAATTTCTGTGAACGAAATTCGCGCTTGTACGGGGTGTACGTACGTGCGAGTTTTTGTGCGCCCTTTTTCGGCCGTTTCTAGATTTATGCCGCTTGTCTGATTCGCCGGGCCGTTATTGTTTCGAACGAGTTACCAGCGTCCAGTTTGTCGTCGACTTTCTTTTTTGTTTATGTTTTTTTTCGGGAATAGAATGGATTTATTGTCGATGTTTTTTTTTTCGGGCGATTGAAGGGTTGTTGGATTTTATGTGTTTTGTATGAAATTCTTATAGATATACGTGAAACTCTTTTTATGCGGTTCCTAAATAACACGGCTTAAAAAAATAGTTGATTATTGTTTTTTCACTTTAGCACGGTATAAAAAAAATATTGTTTTGCCACAATGGTAAGATCTTAAAGAAAATATACAATTGCAATTATTAAATAAAAATTTTCTACATCACATATTTTTAATAAAACATTTCATATTCGAATCGAACTCCCAACTAAACATATTGACGGAACTTATCTCCAATTTTTATGTGAAACATATCCCTCGTGTAAAAAAAGGATTGGCTGTATATTTGGATGGAAGTTTCATCTGAATATACCCAATCCTCTTTTTACACGGCTTAGGAAGAAGAACTGATTATTTTTTTCACTTTAATACAGCGTAAAAATATTTATTATTATACCACAATGATAAGATTCTATACAGGCCAGTATACTGTTGTAATTATATTAATTAAATAAATTTTTGCATATTTTTTATAAAGTACATTTAGATGGAAGTTCCATCCAAACATACTGATAGAACCTATATCTAATTTTGATATAGTTACTATACTGATTGTGAATTTTTTTACACGATAGTTTCTGGAACGTATCTCCCGTCTAAAAAGAGGATTGGGTCTACATTTGAATGGAAGTTACTAATCGAACCCATCTTCAATTTTCATACAGCCACCATACATTTTTACGCGCTTTCTTTTACACGGCAGTCTGTAACGTATCCCCCGTGTAAAAAGAAGGCTGTGTGTATTATAGAAGCCTCATTATAAATAATGGGCGTTCGTTCGTTCGTTCGCACGGCGGCAATACCGTTTTGAGTACGTTTCAATGTTTGCTCGTATGGGCAATAAAACGGCGCGATAAAGCCGGGCCTACACAAAACAATACTCAGCCGGTGCTTCCGGTTATTGTCGACTCCTGTGCGGCCATGACAGAGCCATCAAGCACGTGATCGACCGTCGAAATTTTTCCGAGTATTTATTGGATGTTTCGGTGTCGTTGTCGGTCGGATTCGGGGGGCGACATTGCGTAGGCGCGCGGTCGTAAAATAATTACGATTTTTATATACGTGCGTCGTAAAGGCACCAATGCTGGTCGTGTTACGTGTTTTCTTGTAGGTCGTATTGTCGTAAATCAAAATATGGTGTGTGTCGTTTGCGCTGTCAATATTTTGATTCGATTTGAACAGTGGTGTAGTGCTGATTCATTTTGATAGTGTAATCAACTTTTTCGGTCCTTCTTTCTTCACCCTTTCTATAAACAACTTTTTAAACAATTTTCTAATATGAGATGACATTGGATTGTTTATGATTAATTTCAGATATGATAAAGTATCATGAATATATTTTTTTAATAGATGAAGTTGATCAACTGAGTAAATTGCTCGTTAATATATTCAATCTAAAAGGCGACGTTCCGGTTTAGATACGCGCATTCACTTAAATTGATATATCTAAGGGATTATGTATTAAAAAAATAAACGTAGAATTGTAGGATGTATCATTAGAAAAAATCGTGTAATTAAGACGTGTAATAACGATGAAATGTAATGTTTATGCGCCCATAGAGCGCTCCAGAGTCGGCTATGTCAAACGTGAACTCTAGTAAAAAGGAAACTATTATAAAACCAGTTTCGTTTTATTGCCGCACATTTGGAAAACTTTGTAATGAAATGTGTTAATTATTATGCGCCGCTTGATTTACGGTCGACTCAAAGAGACGTAAAAATTTTTTACGACTCTAAAAAGTCTTCGACTCCTTTTCCGAAGCGCGTGCTCGAGAATTCCCATAAACGTCCATCGTGGCTCATTTTTCCCGAGAAGAATATTCGTCGGTTGTCTATTTTTCTGTTTCCGTATTTATTTTTTATTTTTTCGAAAACGTCGATTTTATCAGTGTTCGTTCGACGCTTGTAAGCGTGGTTTTATAGCGTTCACAACATGTGAAAAAGAAACAAATAAATTATACAATAACAATAAAAACTAGCGAGCGCAAGTTGACGCGCGAACGGGGTGCATATTTAATATAAGGTTTGATTTACACCACCTCGACAATATAAATAAACTGAATATTATGCTTTATAAGCGTATACATATTAGAACGTTGAACCGCAAACAGGAATACAGATTTTTGCGAGGTACACGAATCCATAGATCACCTCCAATAAAAAATATGTAAATTCGAGTAACTGATATTAGATCTATAGCTTGTTTTGGACTTGTCCCATTTTAGAATTGTTCCGTCGTCTATTGCCTAATACAAAGTCAAAACAGTTGACGCATCTAGATGCTTTTCTGTGATCGAACAACTGTTATAATCTGATACGAAATGTTGGATAAAAATAGAAGAAGCTGACTTCAGATCATATCTGTATGTATACCCAATGGTAACGAATAGGTCGACAACAGTCTCAACGGACCGATTATCGTCAATCACTCGTCTCTTGCGCCCTTTCGTAATTAGAGATGTTCCTATACAAAATTTATGGTACCATATATTAGATTAGAAGCATATAAGAAGTTTCGAACCATATAAACATCAGCGATAAGGAAAAACCTTAATAACGAAGACGAAAGTGCCACTTTTCACAATTTTATCATTGGACTAAATACAACTTGTCACGATGAATATTCACGAGTGGAGTACCCGGTAGTGCCCGGGTATCGGGCACAACTCGGATCCGAATATGATCGGTATAAATTGCGCGAGAGCCTGATTGATTTACGGCCGACTAATGGCGGGTTCGCGGCGATAATTCGTAATTAAATTGTCAAAGTGGTTCTCGTCGACGAGTCGTCTCCGTTTGCGAAAATTCGCGTTTTCGCATCGCGATTTTGACCCGATCGTTTCCCGAATGTATTGTATGTGTCACTTTCGAAAGTCAATCAAAACGTAATCGTCGATCAAATTTTATGAGAAATATTTCACTTGTTAGAAAATTGAATAGTGTGAGTTCGTTCGGTAATTGGAGTAATGAAATCTGAATGGCCGTTGTTGCGCTTTGGGAAAATATCGATATCATCAATGAAAGTGTGTTATAATGTGAGAATCGAAAGGGCAAGGAAAGGTGAACGATTTCGCTTTTTTTAAATTATTTTATAAAAAAATAAGACATCAAAATTCGAATGAGAATATATCACCGAATCGGACACTATTTATCTATCGTTGAAACCGAACCGCGACCGGTCACTCGCGACTCGAACGGTAACGTCTTCATCCACGATTTATGCATATCACACATACGAATATATTTATACACATTTGTAAGGCGAGAGTGAGCGAACGTATCTGGCTTTTTTTCCCTCTCCGAGTTATAAATCTCTCAGGTTTACGTTTTCAATGGACGTTCAACAATCGTGTCCGGATAGTGCGTACGCACATACGTTAAAAAAAGAACGTCGAGGAGAGAAAAAGAGATCTCGAACCGGGAAGACCCACTGGCGTACCACTATTAGTACCACCACCACCATTTCCATATCACTAGTTATAGTAGACGAGGCCGAAATATATTTAAGAGGCAGCAGAAGACGGATAGGCGGCCATAAATCTATCAAAAGTGAGAAACACACTGTGCTCACCGGGCATTGTACTATAACTGAGGTTTTCAGTGCCGCTCCGGTTTGAGGTTTTCGGTTTTGGAATTAAAGTCGATTGTGCAATATATAAATGAAGGAATTGATAAATCTTGAAGGGTGCGATTTAGCTGTGCATTGAAAAAGTATGGATTGTGCCTTCAAACGAATTAATTGTGCATTTGAATAATATACGATGTGCAAAGAATCTCGTATTGATCATCATTTTATTTATAGTGTGTAATGATTTTTTTTATGTATTATAAAGTGAGCATTAAAAAATATGAAATGAATAGTTGAAAAAAAGTTTGTGCTTTTGTTTGGCTTTGCCTATATGTCGTAATTGTTATAATAATAAATGAACTGGTTTTATTAATTAAATATATATTCAAATCGATTACGGACATCGGGTAGCCTACATGTCACAAACAAATAAATGAACTATTTTGATTTTATTAATTAAATATTAAATATTCAAATCGGGTTTTCATATTTT
>JAOXNN020000010.1:711191-754811 GCA_028571205.2 Hydropsyche betteni
ATAATCACTATTTACATCATTCTCGAGCTCGAAAATCGCGAGCTCCAACTTTAGTCTTTATGATCATTATAATAACGGCTATAATCGCGATAATAAACAAAATAATTATTGATTATATATAGGGGATATTATTCCAATTTGGACGAAGCGATTGATACTCCAAAGCGAAACCTTTTGGCGATAATTAAATATTTTTACATCTTATCGTTTTCCGTTTCTTAACAAATTTAATTTATTTTTTTTTTTATTTTAATCAAAAAAATTGACATTCTATTGTGTTATCGATATATTTCTTCAAACTTTACAATCGACTTATTATTTATAATAAGTCTACAATATCCTTCATTTATTCCATATCCTTCTTTGGTTATAATTTTCATCCACGAATTCCTTTATTTTTCTAAAATTAACCATTCAATTTATACAACAGATACAAATTGGTGGACTAATACGTATTAGTACGCACCATTTTAGGCGTCTTCCCTTTAACGAGATCAAAACACGAATACGAAACACGCTCACGATAAATATTAACGTCAAACCCACTACGTTTCGCGATCCGTTCGACATCTTTATAGTGACCCACTAAAAGACAAACATTGACACGCGAACGAGCGCCGTACGTCGTTCATTACTCGAACATGTCACCTATCGTGTCTCAGACAAAACTGCCATCGATATCCGAAAACGGAACTGCACTTTCGAATTTTTCATCGACTTCAATGTCCTATGATAATTTTAGATAATTCGGACATAAATAACCATTGAATGTGTTGGTTTGTTTATACAAATTAATCAGACAATATATTTTTTGGTAAATGATTGAATGATTGGTTGATCGTTTAGTTGACAGAATTCGATTTTCTAGCGTGTTTATCTGTATATCCCAATTTAAATCAGATCCATCTGCTTGGTGCAAATTCTTATCATTTCGAAGCGCATTCGACCGCGTCTCGCAAAGCATCGCGCCCAATTATAAGACGAGCGCCGTCTAATTCGGTGTGTAGAGCTATTAAGACGTATTAATCACCGGACACGAGACGATCCGATTTTCGGACGATTTATCAACTTTTCGCTCGTTAGGCTGATGCTTTTCCATTAGTCATGCGGCCGCGGCGCGTGCACTTGTTGCGTCAAAGGTGCACCACTTGCACCGTCGATACCGACCGAATTAAACGCGTGCCGTCGTCGTTTATCATCTCTGTCGGATGTGTGGATATTCGTCCTGTGTCCTGGATCTCGATGGAGTGTGTTAACTTTGGTGTGTGGGTGGTGGGTGCTTTTGCGGAGTTGCGCAATTCGATGGGTGTGCTGAAAGTGCGATGTTTAATGATGATTTACGATTTGATTTTTTTTGTTCAGTTTCGGTGTTATTAGAATTTTTTTTATGTAAATAATAACTATCATGATCATTATAATGGATAGTAATTCAACATCCATTTTTGGATAAATATTTAAATATTGAAACGATCCTTTACAAAAAAACAAAATTGATTCCAAATTAACGAAATTAGATGTTGTAAACTTTTGATGATCGACGAGTTTCAAAGCATTTAATAATATCGAAACTTTGATTATCCAATCATTAAAATGCAAGATGGCATCAACATAGTGTAGACTTGCATGAACCATAATATAAGCTAACATCAAAAACAAAACGGTCGCGTCGCGCTCGCGCACACATTATAAATCAACTCCTTTTCTCGCTTTCGATCATTGTCAAAATCATCGTCCGAGCTCTATTTTCGAACAAACAGAATCGATCCGAAAGTCACGTACGAGCGACGTCTCTTTGCGCGATATTAATTGCACGTAAAAAATGCAACGGACGCCCGTGCCAAGCGCCATTTGTCACATCGGAGACGAAAATAAACCGACGTGTAATCGCCGAAACGTGTGTGTATGTCGCGATTGCAAAACGATTTTCGATCATTCGACGAACGCACAATTTCGCTGTTTTTCTACAGGCGTTGTCCGTCTCGTCCTTAATCTCGATTCTATTTATTTTTTCGGTATTTTTGTTTCGTCCCTTCGAGCGAATGATGGACGACGGCCCCAGGGCCGGGACAATAGAAACAGTCAAAATAAAACTGTCCCCCGTTACGGCGACGACTTGCATAATGCCCGGCCATCAGTCATGCTGTAAAATAACTCCACTTTTATTTTGTCTTCGTTAAAAAATCGACTCCGATGTATTTTCCGGCGCTGAAGGCTTCCCGCTTAAGATTATAAATTTCCTCGCGTCTAATGGGCGTGTGAGGGATGTGTTAATTGATTGTATGAAATTTTTCCTTGTTATAATTAAATGTTTATTTTTGTTTCAGGTGAGTGTCACGCGTTCTATATTGAAAACGTACCGATAACGTCACACCTATGAGTGAGTAATATTTCATTATTGTATGACAAGCTTGAGTGACGTTTTAACGGCGAGTGCATCGCGATATACAGTTCAGTTTGATATTGCGGGTTCAAATAGCCAACTAACATTTGTGCAACGAATAGGTAAATCACCTTTGATTAATTAACACCTGATTCCAATTGAGATAATAATGAAAAATCATTTTTCTCAAATACTATCCTATATAATATAAAAAATTAGATTATATCGAGCCATATTTACATATCCATTAAAATGTCATTGAATCCATTGACGTATTTAGCGTCAGCGCCGTTTGTTAGAACAAGAAGTGTTAGAACAGCACACACACACACTTTGAAATTACACACAAAGTGCGAATATAAGTCTCGTTGCGCATTACAGACATTACCAGCGAATATTAACGACGGTAATTGAGTGTTTATGCGAGTCCGAGCGGCCACCGGTACCCGGCAATAACTGGGCCCGCCTAACATAAATTAGGGCCCCCGGTCTAGGATATTTACGGTCTTGGGGCCGTTTCGTGCCGTTATCGAGCTGGATGTTGCTCTGAGGAGACGTAAATACATCACTCTCGTCAAATCTTCGTGTTCCACCCACCTCTTGCCGAGGAAAATTGCTGGAAGTACGAGAGAGTTAGTACCTTTGAGAAAGTTCATTGAGACCTGGATACTTTCATATAATATATATTTTTATAATTGTCGAAATCGAATTTTATATGCAATATGTTTCCGAGGTCAACTTTTGCTTTGATGGCTTTCGTCCACTTATGCGATCGTAAAATATGGTCGATCGATGTGTTGGCCGGTCACGACGGTCATCGCTTTTGCGGTCTACGTCGATGATCGTCAGCTCACCATAAACAATTACGATCGCCTTTCGGTCAGTGTATAATGACGGTTATTTTGCGCAGTTCTACCGTTCGTCGTTTTCGAAAAAATAAAAGAACATGGGAGGACTTTGAAGCGGCGCCGATCTCGTGTAGATAGCGCATGGATGTTATGGGAACTTTTTTTTTATTTATTTTTTTAATATGTTGATAGTTCTTCAGGTTTTTTTCAATAATATTGAATAATGGCAACGATTAGTGATTGATTTGTCTAATGAAAGATTGATGTTTAACTCGACCGATTGGTTTATGTAAATTGTTATTTCGAGTCGCTAACGGTTGGATTAATGATGGAAATATTTTAGTTTCGTTGTTGTTTCCTTTTATATTGTAATGTTTAAAGCGAAATAAATATAATAAACATTGTTTTAAATAGTGATGACGAGTCGTAGTGCGTCTTTACAAAACATGCATCTCTTTCCGCAAAGAATTCGTATTTTCGTTATGATTTATGCGAAAAATATCTGGCGTTTACATTTTTTTCGATTTATCGAACAAGTGAAACATAGATTTACGACGAGTGAAAATCAAAATATTTACAACGCGATTTTCTTATTAAACCGACATAAAAATTTTCGATTCAAGCCATTCACATTTATATACATTAAAATCTTACAATTTTTCCATTTATCTCCAATCGACAATAGATTCGCCGACCATAAAAAAGAACACAAAAGACCCCGAAAATTCGAACGCATCGACCCCGCGCCGGGTCAGCACTCCGACACGCGATACCCTCACCCACCCACCACCCACCTCGAGGTCGCGACTGTTTGTTTACCCTTTAACCGTAGAAACGTCGACTATGGGGGTGGGCCTCGACAGTGGGGAGGAGACATCACGTGAGCCGGCAGCTGTCCCGGGTGATGGATCCGCGGCCTCTCTGCGGCCCCCTCGATGACTTCGGGCTGTTTTGCGGGCCTGAGGGGCCTGAGGGCGGTGGGGGCTGAGGGCCGAAGGAGCCCGGACATAATTCATACTCTTAGGCGCATTCAGTCATTGTCAACTCGAGTCTGGTGTATTATCGTGTACCTGGGCGCGGTGATTACCCGCCGGGGTGTTCCGAGATTATTCAGACTCGTCATGTTCGTCAGAGTGGGCGGCAGTTGTTGTTGAACGGTGGGTCTGCGGGGATTTGGGGGGGATTTCTTTTTGGGGGGGGTTCGTGTTTTGATTCGGATGAGTTATTTTTAATGTTGGGATTCGTAATGATGGGATTTTATTAAGACGATCCAATTTGAAATGATTTGTGAGGTTTTTTTTGTTATAAAAATTGATCGAGGAAGTGTAAGGTGAATGTATCACCTATATATAATCACGAATTTCTGTGTGTATGTCTGTTCGATGACGTTCGCGACTTTTTCGCGAATATGGTCTTTATATGCGAATACATTTAACGTCTATAATATGATGCTTATTACGTACTGCTTCTGGTTTTCCCTATATATCGTAATTGTGACAATAATAAATGAACTGGTTTTATTAATTGAATATTAAATATATTCAAATCGAGTATGGGCATCGGGTAGCCTCTGCTTCTGGCTTTACCTATATGTCACAAACAAATAACTAATGAACTATTTTGATTTTATTAATTAAATATTCAAATCGTGTACACATTTCAGTTTCACACCATCGGGTTTTCACATTTTATTGTTTTCTGTTTCTTAACAAAATCACAGCCGATGTTATTAACATCGGGCCTATATATTAGTTAATTAATAAGATTCAAATAAGTTGACTCTTTTATAAAATGAGGTGATAAACTTTTTTTGCGGAATGAGCTTGAAAAATGTAATTAAAAGTATTGATGAAACTAATGTTAATTGAATTCACCCAATCATTAATTTTTTTTTATTTATCGAAAAAAGTTTTGATTTATTATATTATTATATTGATTATGTATTTATGGTTGATTTGATGAAAATTTAAAAGGGGGATTAGCTTAAAGTTTTAATCTGGAGATGTTGACTCAGTAAGGAAGGTGTAGTGATTTATGCAAACGACGAAGTAGACTTTCTCGGAAAAATTGATCGTTAGTAATGTCTATATATCGAAGTTATCCGTTGATGTTTTCAGATTCGAATTATGAATCACGTGATTCATAACGAAAGTTTTGTATTATTCATCGCAAATTTCCCGTCAATGAGGAAAATAATTCTACCCACAAAAATAAATTTAAAATCACATTAAAACACTAATAAAATAAACGTCTTTTGATACTTAATGATATCCGTTTACGACATAACTCATCTCAACAAACTGACAATTTTCAAACACCAACACCAAAAAGACATTACATCCACACTATCTGATTGTCACGAAACTAAAAAACCACACATCAACCTCAATTTTGAACGGTACAATTCCGAAAAGATTGAGCGTCTCTTCGCGCAAGTGGAGCGTACGTAGCTCACTGTTGGGCCCGTAATGGAGGTGCATTAATTTTGCATTGTGCGGGTGAGAGGATCTCCGGATTCCTCGCGCCCATAAATAAGACGATGATGAAAAGGAGGACACGTGGCGTTATATGTCAAAAGATCAAAACGCTACGTGATTCGACGAAATTTCGACGAAAGCCGGCAGCAAAGTGCCCCGTAGTGCGGCGCTTCGTGTTGTATACCTTCGAAACGGGTCAGAGCGTTTTGGGTTTTGGCTGAGGTTTTTTTTCCCGATTGTGAACCGTGATGGATTGTCTGCCGTTGTATCTGTACGATTATGCCGTAAAATTGCCATCGTAGAGTTTTTATTGTCGGCGCTAATTTCGTATAATTGATAGATTCGTGTTTCGCGTACGCTAAATTCGCAACAATAAACGGTCGGTTTTATTGCGCAGTTGTAAAATCCGCTTTTGTCCGTCGCGAATCAACGGCTCGATTTCCATTTCGGGTTCGAGTCGTGTGTGTATGTGTTATGCGACGTTTTTGTAATTGCGTTTTTCATGAAAAACGCAAAAATCTCAAGTTTTCTTGTGAAATTTAATGTTATATGTTGATGTGTTGTCTTTCTTTGTTTGTTTTATTGAAAAAATTAAATGTTTAACATCATCTGTCAAATATGATCCACCTATGGAAGGCTGGAAAATATTTGCAATACTGACACCAGAGTGTCGAAATGTGGTTTAAAAGGACTTTGAAGACCACATATGCAAGGCTTTGGCTTTGTGAAGTATAAAAGAGCTTATTCTAGAAGATGAAAGTCAAAGAATTGCTGTTCGAAATATCATTTTGTTACGAACGTCAAATATTTTATAAATTTCACAAACGGCGTAAATTTTTTTTGCGTTTTTTTAATAGAAAACACTATCACATAAACATTGTTTAAAATTCACATAAATTATTTTCAAAAAATTCGATTCATCGAATTTTATATTACATATTCAAACACTTAAACTTTCACAAAAATTTTCACCGCATCCGTTAGATAAAATAGATCGTTAAAAGCCACCCCTGCGAGATTTCCACGCTTTCATACACCATTTTTATTATTTTCCGCGGCGGAAAAGCGCCCCGTTTCCGCTGTGGGGCGGTTTAACGCATACGTCGCATAAATCGCGTGCACAATTGCACCGAAAATTGCGGCGAGAAGCGCGTTTTGCAGGTGCTCGAAAAGCACACGGGACCTGGCTGCATTTTCAGCTCGATGTGGTCCCGTCTGAAAAATGAACCAGCGAAAGAATGATGAAATTCGCGCTTGTCTACGGCTCATTACTGCCCGTCGCGTTTGCGCCGCCGTTTGTTGTAGATGCCATATTTGTTCCGGTGCTTGGTTCGGCGGTTTATCCTTTTTCGTTTCGGTTTTATCACAGGTGGTTTGTTTCGGGTGTGATTTGTGTGTAGTGTGGATGAGTTTATTCGCGTGTTTTTGAATTTATTTTATCATATGTCTCGTATATAAAATCAAATTTGGAACAAAATCGTTACGGTGACGCCAAAAATTCGTTGGGTTTTTCAAACATTTTCATTTCTAAAGGTTTCAAATCAATAACAATTATCACAATACTCATCAAGACTTACAAATTCATTATAATTTATAAAATTATAAATATTTTCAACATCCCCTATATATAATAGTGGATTTCTCTGTGTGTGTGTGTCTGTCCGTCTGTCTGTTTGACGACGCTCGTGACTTTTTTCTCTTTTTTTTATGATGATGACGAACAAATGAACTGGTTTTATTAATTAAATACTAAATATTCAAATCAGGTACACATTTCGAGTTCACACAATCGGGTTTTCACACTTTATCGTTTTTCGTTTCTCAACAAAACCACAGCCGATGTTATTAACATCGTACCTATACACTAGCATTACATAAATTCCAATCGTAACATTCGCCACAAAGCCCAATCCGAGATACACATCTCATCCTAACATCGCAAGATGATTGCCTGTCGCCCGTTGCACAAGACGTCCATCCGAGCCGACAATGGCTTTGATGAGGGCCGCATCTGTGACGCAGCCTAGCCGTCCACGGGCCCCGAGTAAATAAAAGGGCGCCGGGGGACCCGGGGGTGGACCTGGTGGCAGGACAGATCCAGGGTGGTTGTCTTGGAGCAATTTGAATGCGCGACGCCTGCCATCCGGAACAATGCCGGCGTCGCTCTTTCTGTCAGTTAGGAGCACGGGCGCCAGATGAGGCGTCGCCCGGTCTCAACACACACATGCTGTTTTAGTCTAAATAACACCGGAATAATGGTGGACTGTTGTGGTGAGGTGTTGGGGGGTTCCGGGGAGGCGGGAGATTGATGCGGTGATGGTTGATGGTGGTCGAGTCGGATGGTGTTGCTTCGATGGTGTTGCTTCGACGGTGTTGTTTGAGATGTGCGGTTTTGTTAATCGGTTTTGATGAATATATTGGCTTTGGTAGGCTAAGTGATGTATGGTATGGTTAGTGCATGGATTTGCGTGTCATTGGTTTGATAGTTCTAAGCATTTAAATCATTTGTGGGATATTTTTCCATATCGTAAGAATTTTCGATAGAATATCCATTATTACGTTCTAGAGAGTGTCGTGTAAAAAATGTATACCGTCTTGAAGTGAAGAGACAGTATAAAAAATCAGTACTTTTTGAACTGTGTAAAAAGAGTTATGGGTGTAATGATTTTTATAGGTAAATTGATATATATGGTATGACCAGTATATGGATGAGTATGTCATTGATCTGATATAGCATTGATAAAGCATTTGAACTCTTTATAAGCTATTTTTAGCTTAATAACCATCATACTTTATCATAGATTGAAACTAGAAACCTTAGAACTTTCGATAGCATGTTTAGTTAATGTTTTATTTTGAAATTGAAGTTAAATATGAGATATACGCCTATGAATACATTTAAATTTATAGTACCAATCCAAAAACTATACAAAACATTAATAGAGATATGAAATTGAGCAATCATAATAATTTTCAAGAATTTCACATATTCATTCAAATGACTTCAACTACAAACATTTTTGCGTATAAGAAAACAGTTGAAACGATAACGTAAACTCGCAAAGGAACTAGATAACAAACTCGATGCATATTTCTGGTTGACGAGTGCACAATAATAGCTGGTGCAATTGCATGCAATTCACCTAAACATAACGCGTGTGCACATTAAAGAGAATTCACCTGAATTGTCGAGAATTCTCGTGAATTCCCGGGAAATCTTGCGCCACTGCGGCGCAGGGACACCTGTTGATATCGGCTCGATTCGCATACGCAAATATTTATGTTCGGTGTTTATGTATCGGGGACTAAAGGGCTTTTAGTGTAGTTTGCTCCATTTGAATGTTCTAGCTGAGATTTGATAATATAATAGTTGTTTTTATTATTGGATGTGAAATAGTTCGAATAGTCGATGATTCATATAGGAACGATTGTAATGTCAATGCATAAAATAGTACTAGTTCGCCGTGAGATAAAAAAATAAATCCAAACGAAATGCGATTTATGTTCTAATAATATCGATTCACATAAACGTATATTGGTGTATGAATATGTAAAAGGTGTATCGATTGAATTAAATTTATCGACTTACATGATTTTATTAACATTTATATTTAGAATTCATAGTCGTTCGAATATATTTTTATACCTGCAAATAATTTTTATGTTGATGATTCGTCATTATCTTCGAATTTGGAAATATAGCCGTATCAAGTCGCACATAAATACATCTTCCGTTCTATATTGTGATTTGTCGTCGAATTTTCAGCGTCTCTCTCCCCGTCAGAATTTTAATCTGCCGCGTTTTATATTCGTCCTGTTTAAAATACAGATGAATATTCAATCGATTTCTCACTTCTTTGAATATTCATCACCCGGTTCCTCTCTCTTTTTCACTACCTACTGTCTCTTCCGCGATGGCACTTTTGACTTTGATGAAAAAGTCGGGCATTTTTCCTTCCCTTGACGGTTTTAAGGTGCGCGAACCTACTCCAAATCCTCGATTACATATTTCGAACGATTTATCGTATTAATCAATATATTGATTTATCTTTAAGTAGTTAATTGCTCGGCTTCCTATGTTATAAATTGCACGTAATCGATTTTATTTTCAATTTAAACGTATACACTATAAAATACTGTCAACATCTAGTAAAGCGCTCACCTCATTACGCTTATAATTAAAGTACACAAAGCCTTCGTACAGCGGAATCCCGACATAATACACTTCCACGTCATCCGCTTTAACCCTTGCAACTCTTGTAATGTTGACTTTTAAACGCCTTATCTAACATGTGTAGCCACTTTAACAATATATATATACGTGGATCTTATCAATTAGTTGCCGGTCTGGAGATCGTCGTTTAATAACTGCCCACCCACTGTAATTACTGTAATCCTTTAGTTGGGTATGTACATGCGATACACCGCGTCCCACGGCTCTTGTACTCTCTCGTATGTCGTATTTACATCTCCGGTTTCCCGGTTTAATCAACGGCTTGTTGAACGCTTTCACATGGGATTCCATGTCGATCGATGGATCTCGGTTAATCGATAGACGAATTAGTATTCGTTTTCATATCGGTGCAATTAAACGGTTGAAAGTTTTCGATAGGGTAAAATCGATCAGTGGGTAATTAAGTCGTTAGAGGGCAAGATATTAATGATATTTTTAGGAGTTAGATTTTTTTTTAATTTCATTTTCGAAAAATAAAAGATGGTTTTTAAAGTGTATCTAATCACATTATATGTGAAATTAAGTTTTTTATATTGATGTCATTAAACTTTGCTTAAAATATTCGATGAAACGATAAGTTCAATGTGATTGATCTGTTAATACAATATTGACTCAATAGCTGGCTTAATTATATAATATAATACGTACATACATATATCATAATATTGACGAGTTAAATATTTGAACTATGATACATGTAATAGTACGTATATATAATAGTTCATCTACTAACCTTAGCACGTTTTAACTTCAATGATCGTTGAGTTTGATATAAAACTATTGATAATATTTGTCAATCGATGATTTATTATAAATTAAATTCATAAAAAAATATTTTTTTATATGTCATAACTATAATAATAATGTATTGATAGTTTGATGCGTTAATCATAGAGTTTACCCGGTTTTGGTTCTTATCCATGATGACAGGTTATTTAAATAAATATGAACTATTTAATTGTATTCATCGTTTTACCGAATTTGGTGATAATAATTATCTAAAATAATCCTATCAATCATATTCCATATGAAAGTTTATAATAGGAATTTAAATATCACTATAATTAATAAATGATAAATTATATTGCATCAATACGCAATATAAAAACTCCGTATTTTTTTTTATAGAATTGATTGACTTTTAAATGTAATATATTACACATAAAAAAAAAACATACAAATTGTACAAAAACGTATCCAAATAAAGGTGCACGTACAAAATGTCGCGCCCGCCGTTTTGGCCCACGTACGAAAGAGAGAACGTTCGGTCGATTAACCCATTAACGCCCACGGAGGCGCGTGTTACCGTCCAAATTACACCGTCGTCAAAATACGCTTTATTTATTTTTAAGAGAATAAACTACGCGCGAAAATCACTCGAAAGCACGAGGGGAATCGAACGGAACGCCCAAAAACGTCGAATCGGAGACGACCGCGGACCGCTCCGATTTACGATCGGATCGGACGCTTTAAAATTTCGAAAATATCTGTTTCGATTTCGAATCTTGACGTTTCGAATCGGTTCGGGTGATGTGCGTGTTGGCGCGTTTTGGATTTCGTCCGTCGTAATGCGATATGTAGAGAGAAGGTTGTGATTGTCGCTCTTTGTGTAGCTTGATGGCATTGTTGGTACTTTATGATGGATCATTGTTTTTTTTTTTTTTGTATTTTATTTGACGTTTTAGAATAGTGATATTTTGTGAAGTTTATTCGAATTTATATATATACGGATTTAATACTTCAAATTTAATTTTACTCTAATTCAAATTATAATAAAATCAATCTTTTATTCTTCAAATTTGAAAAAATGAATGAATGAGAAATTAATTTATTATAATTCATGAAACACAATCTAATCTTTAATTTGATTTTGGTAATCTCAATTATGATTTTTATATTCGTAATCAATTTCATTTTTCAATAAATTGATCTGAAAATAGTTACCATGGATATGTACTCGACGTTTCTTTTATATCTTGCATTTATATGAATAAAAATGAATGTATGTGTGTGTGTTAGTAATGCATGCCTTTATAACTTATTTAATCACAATAAAATTTTGTACATATATTTTTTATATATTTTGAAAAGTTTTTGTATTATTAAAACAATTTTATAACTCGATTTGATGCTATTTTAAGATGAAAACCCGAGGAACGTTGGGTAGTTCCGAGCAATGCCGGGTACAATCCGCTAGTCAAATTATGAAAAAAGAAAAATGAACCAAACAAACTTGATTGAATCTGATTTGTATAAGGTTTAATATGAAGTTTAAAGTATTGAGTTTGATTTGAAAAAGGTTTTATTATAATAAAATTTTAAAAGGTTGCATTTGATTTGTATACGACTGAATTTGAAGGATAAAAACTGCAAATGATTTAAAATTTTTGAGAATTAATGGTGAAAAAAATTGCATAAAATATTATATTTTTTAAAATAAAAACATCCAAACACGTCCACTAATAAAGTCAAAATTTTCGAAAAACAAAAAAAAAAAGTGCAAACAGTGTCCAAAAGAGAGCGCAATTTTTCAGCGGGACACGCGCGCCATGCAATTTTAACTGCAAATCGCATTTCCGTTTGTGTCCCCCGCGCTGCACAATAATAGGATCACCCTCGCAGCAGCCTGCAGTCGTCATAATTTCACCCTGCAGACCCATAAAGATAAACCACCCCGTCGTGGTGGGCGGGAGCGGGCGGTGGATTCCGCCCTCATTATCTCATCTCTTGCCGAGCGAAAAGAGAGCAGACGACCACCATTGTCTCGAAGAATGTATGCGCTTTGTTCGTTCTACCATTTTTTTATTTTTTTAGTTTCCATTTTTTTTTCGGATTCGTTACGTGATTAGTTTTTAATTTGTATATATATTATTAAAAAAAAAAAATATTTTGTATACAAAAGTGAACTTTATATTGATACTATAACATAATAGATGTACGTTGTGAAAATTTTTGAATATTAATTTTTTTATTGGAATTTTTAATTATTTTGTCTGTTAAATCTTAATTATAAGGATGTTGTGCTTAGTTTTTAGTGTTTTTTATGATCGTCACGTGTTTCAATCGTATCGATGCCAGGTCGAGAGAGGTCTGAAACAAAAGCGCGGTCCTTTCAGCTACGCGGCACGTTCCGCACAACAGTGCGCCGCATAAAAACGAAAACATCTCAAAAAATATACAAAAATATATAAAATATAAAAAAATCCGAAAAGGGGAGAAGCATTTTTGAAGGTGGGCCCTGCTTTCCAGGGGCGGGCGCGTCTCGGATCTTCTACCCTCACAACAAATATAAATAATAAAACTCCTACGTGAGTCGTAAAAACAATAAATTTCCTTTAGAGATACAATAAGTATCTCGCCCTGATGGGGACGATGGGATTTGTAAAAGAAAAGTACATATTGAAGTTTTTTTTTCTCCCTCTCTCGCTCGGCGGCCTCTCCTTCTTTTTCCGCTGTATATTACGTATATACAGGGTGTAATGTAAATATATACGTGTGTATATACTTTTTTTATACCGAGGTTCTGTTTTCGCTGCGAAGCGAAACCGAGACGTTGCTTCTTGCTGCTGGTTTGCTTGCTTGCTGCTGAATGAATTTACAGGCCGTGGCGCTGTAATGAAATTATGAATTCTGCTTACCCTGCGATGTTTACGCTGCTCGTAAAGTACGGCCCTCTGCTTTCTTGTATGTGCTTTCTCTACGGTTATGGCTGTATTTTATACTATATATGCGTATGTGTGTCGAGGTGCATGTGTGTGCTGATTCAACCCTTGAATTTGCTAGACTGCGATTTGATTTAATAATTTCGGCACGTAACAATCGGACGGTGTTGAAGCATCGATGTGCTCGTTTTGTGTGATTTCGATTTAAATTCTGCGGGTATATCTTGAAATTCTGTGATTAATTGCTCGAAAGAATGTTTCGGAAAATTATCGATTAAAAATTAAGTAATTAAAAAAGTATTTGTTGTCGCGATAAATCAAATGGCAGGGTCGTAAAAATTTTGGCGACTCCGCCTAATTAATCGCATAATAAAATGTACATTTTTTTTCGATAAATTTAGTTAATTATGCGTAATGCGTATAATTTCCTTAAAAAGGTATCCGGATGCGCAAAATTTACAAGCCCATAAAACCGAATAATTAAACAAAGAAAAAATGACACGTGGGTCAGAGAGCGTTGATCGATTTGCAAATGTCAGACGAGACGAAAAAGGCGTCCGTCTGTCGGCTTTTGTGTGTTGAACCGAAGAACTACTTTCGAAACCGTAATCGAATAAGAAAAATCGAAATTTAAATAAACAAATTCGATGTTCGTAGAAAAAAATCGGCACGTAACACCGTAGGCAGCGGCGATCAGTCATAATTTGCGGGTCAGGTCAAACGGCTTTTACTAATTTTTTC
This sequence comes from Hydropsyche betteni, assembly GCA_028571205.2. Lineage (NCBI taxonomy): Eukaryota > Metazoa > Arthropoda > Insecta > Trichoptera > Hydropsychidae > Hydropsyche > Hydropsyche betteni. The sequence continues at coordinate 725,534 of JAOXNN020000010.1, forward strand.
GTTTTGTTTGTTTATTTTTTACAGCTTATGCAAATCGACGGGTGTTAAACGGTCTAAATTTGAATATTTATATGATATGTGTGCTTTCGGGTGTCTAGTCCGTTGTGCAATTGCAGTTCGCGTAACAGTTGCATCCGTGTCGAAATTTGATCCGCAGATTGTCGGATTATCAACGGTGAAGTTTGCCAAAGCTTTGATCGGCAATTTGTATCGTACTGCGGTGTAGTATCTAAAATAGAACTAGCTTAAATTTTTTTATCATTTCTTTATAATAGACATCGTAAAGTCGGGCGAAGATATCGGTGATTATTTCCGATGTCATAACGAGAGCGCGCATAAAGTATTTTTTCAAAAAACTCACGCGGAAATGACCAATATTTTACTTTAAACTACATATTACTAATTTAAACTCGAATTTATTGATATTTCAAGCAACCATCGCATAAAAAGAACCCGACTGATTTACGAAACGGCTCGTCGCAGACCGATTTCCCTCGTTCGAAAAAAGAAAAACGCAACTGAACCTACTCATTGTTGCACATCTGAAAATACTCGCGTAACAGACGGGCACCTGTCGCCGCACTAAATAACAATCCATCCGGGTCTTTTGTGCCATCTTTATGACAAGACAGCCACCGTCTCTCCCATTATATAAATCCCGATCAAATGACACCGGGACATCAAAGGGGTCCGATAATTTCGCGCGTTGGCTTTTCTTCTGGATCGGCGTTGGGGCAATAAAGTGGCGATTTATCGTGCGCAGTTTCGCCTGTGTTATTGCAGTCGTTCGAAGAAGATGTCGCCGCAATTCGGATTCTTAGTTTTCGGTGTGGTCTTGATTTCTCGGTAGTCGGGGTTGTTTTGGGTTTGTTTTTGTGTACGAATTGGTCTGTGGGGGGTTTAGGTTTGGGGATTAGTAATGAGTTTTCGAGTGAATTCGTATGTTGGTTGTTTTTGAAAATACATAGGTTTTATTTGAAGTTTTGATCGTTTGATTCTTGATTTTTTTAAATTATTTTTTAGTAACAATAGACATATATCATATTTTAAATCATTGCAATCAATTAATTATATAGAGTATTAGAGTTTAAAAGTAATAGTTTTTATCAAAAAAAATTTTTTTTTTAACATTTAAAATTGTATAACATAATACTTGGCTTATAAATATTCTCCATTCTTCTAATAATATATATTTTTTAAATTTAAACGGACTTAGTTTATAAAATTATTTAAAAATACTTTCAAATTTGTACATTTATTATAAAAAAAAGCGATCAAAATTTATTAAAAATAATTTTGTGACTCAAAACTTCATTCGTGCAACAAAAATATATAAACTTTCGAAAATTGATCACATTTTGATTAAATAAATTTATTTCCCTTTCGAAACAAATTCGAAATTACCCAATATCATAATATACATCCGATATTTAAAAACCGAAATTTATTCATCAATAAAATCATCCGATTTTTCGACTACAGAAAAATTAACGACCGTCGCATTCCGCGAGCGCCGGTACGAATTTTCACTCGACAGTCGCAAAATCCAAACTCCCTGCCTCCGACGATCGAGACGACCATTTATTTACCTTCTTCCACATATTTTCGAGTATAATGTTTTGACAGTGGGTATCTCGCGTGGCTTTTACAGCGCGCTCAGCATGCGTGCCTTTTTACGACTGTCGCATTTGAAGGAGCATAGAGTGGCGCATTATTGTATGGAAACGCTCACGGATTTATCGTTATCGTTGTCGTTACGTAAATGACGCGGAGTGCGTCGATAAAACGGAATGAAAAAAAATTAAGAAATAAAACGGAAAAAAATGAATATATGAAACGTTTGACGTTTATTGCCGCGGCCCGCTCTCCTCCACCTTTCAGACGTGAGTTACGAGCGATTTCGGACGGATTGCCGGCAATTTTATAACCGCAATAAAAATATGAAAATTAATAAAGTTTTCGGTCGTTGGATTGTTGTCTTTGTGATGTGTGCGATTGCGGAGATGCGTGTGTGGTTTTTTTTTTCGGCGTGGTGTGTTATTGCTGAGTGTGGAGTTTCGTTTGATTAGGTTTCGGTGTTATGTCCGCGGTTTTGGTGTTTGTATAGAAATTGTTTTTAGAGTCCGAAATATTTTTTTATTCGTTCTATATTCATTGTTTGTTCTTGCGATGTGTTTACACATATCGTAAAGCTTTGATTTTCAACGATTAATATTTGATTATAGTTTCTTTAGAATTACTGTGATCAATATGCTTGGTGCGTAAAAGGGATAAATAAAATTTTAACGATATCTGAGTTTATGTTTCAACTCATTCAGAGTTTCTTTCCAAAAACTGAAATAACATGCAATTTGTAATCAAATCTTCGTTCGATTTAAATTATGCCATTACAAATATGACGGTTTTTCTCACAGATCTTTAACAAAATTAAAAAAAAAAAAACAGGATGTTGACGAACCGAGATAGAAAAAATAATATTTACGTAACGTTTTACGGAATTGACCGTCGAAGATGACCATTCAAAAGATACACCATTCTTTACCGAATAACGCAATATTATATTATTCATTATAGAAGACTCTTTTATGATTTCACAATTGTACAATGTTAACCATCATACTCGATAAAAAAAAAATCGACGCAATCACAACCATTCAATCCAACTCATACAAACTTAACAATCCGACACCACATCACTAAATTACCAGATAATCTCCCGCAACCGACACCCCCCGAATCCGAAATCCCGTCATAACTACCCCGCCTCACCTCCGATAACCTCAAGCTTATTCGAAGCAGTAAACCACGAACCGCACTCCTTCTTGCTTCGAAACACCGCCCATACAAATCCAGTGGCGCACCACCGCAGACCGTGCCCACCCCAGCGGCGGTAAAATGCCACAAAAATACGAGTATTGCCCAAACTTTACGCCGGTCTGGATACAATTTAAAAGTTCCGGTGCACAATTCCCGCGCGAAATATGGATACTGCGGCCCGGGACAAACGTATTATACGTAATGGGGACGTTTGCCCCTACGTGCCGGGCTACGTGTCCCGTCCCAGCCCGTGGCCCGGGATGGAAGTGTCCCCCGAAGCCTCCACGGGGTTAGCTCGGGTGGATCATATGGAGATTACGCTCTCGTCGGTCACCCTGGTGGTGGATGTCGTCGATCGGGTGTGTCTGTAACCCTGCTTTTCGGTGTTGGGGTGGTGCGGGGGTGGGCGTCGAGTTCGCCCGATTGATTGTTTGCGTTTGAGGTCCGATTGAATTCGACGCGTGTTCGGCTTTGATGCAATTAGTGCGGGTTTTCGGTGTTTATTAGTGCGTTTATTTTTATTGAAAACTAACTAATCAGGTGAACTTAGTATTACCGACGATTGTTGTTTGTTAGTATCGTTAAAACTGAGCTGAACATACGTCCCGTTTTTGTCGTGTCTTGCGTTCGTCCCGTCGTTTTCGCAAATATATAAAGATCTGTCGATAGATTTTCGACTCTAAATACTTGTTTTTTTTTCAACTGAAAATAGTGCCCGTTGTCCCGTTGGTCCGTTGCTCCCGTTGTCTTCACGAGTTCTGCACACATCAGTGTACCGATTGTAATTATTGTCACAATCAATACGCGGCGCGGCGATGTAATTTTCCATAAAAAATTACTTATATTTTATTATTTTTTAGATTTTCTTTAGAAATTTCCCAATTATTTTTCTTTGTAAACCACCTGTTAATTAAAGCAAATAAAAGAAAAAAAATCCAAATCGGTCAAGTGGTTTTTTAGTTTTAGCCTTATAACGAACGGCGATTCATTTTTATATATAAGAAGATTAAACGGATGACGGATATAAGGGCGTAAGTGCCAATAAATCCAAATAGGTTTTACGCCAGAAATACGTTCTATTATATATCATGTTTTAAAATCGAAGTCCCCTAAATTGGTTTTTAAAAACGTATATCAATAACGAACTTGTATCGGTTGTATGTATCAATAAAGGAATTTTTAATAAAACAGAGATTATTTAATTTTAAATGAAAAATAATTGATTTGGAAAGGAAAACATTTAATTTGAGGTGAAAAACCGATATGTGATTAGGAGGTGAGGGATTATAAAATACAGAATGGTCACGTGATGTTGATCTATGAATGAAAAACATGTGAAAAAATATAGAAGTGGAACCTGAGAGACTCAAAGAAAATAAGGAAGATGGAATTTAAAGACAATGTTTAGAGTAAATGAGATGAAAATTCTCAAGATAAGAGTGGAAAATTATTAGAAAGATATTCATTGGAAAATTTCTGGAATTCGAATCAAAATACTGATATTTCTATGTTAAATTATCAAATTATATAATAATAATCACCCTTTCGACAAATCAAATACAATAATTTCGGTATAAAATTTTCTTGCAAACCCAAATCTTTCAAAATCAAAATCCAGCACTGAAATCTCGGATTTCAATCATTCAACACTAACAACTTTACCAAATCAACATTAACCAAACATTTCAACCCAATCTCTCCAACCCCCAAAACCGAAACGCCGCGAAAACCCGATCGCACACACGCGAACCGCCTCCCGTTCAACAGGTGATTACCGCCGCACACAACAACAACAACAACAACAACCTCACCGACCAACAAAGGTAGCAACCGCCGAAGGTGGACGCGCTTTTAATTCTCGTTTTATTGGCGCATAAATAAAACGGCGAGCGATATTCGAGTCGTGTAAGCCCGCATCTTAGCGGCAGATAGCCGCGGCCCTCGGCAACCGCGGCGCTGGATCAGATAACACCACTGTCTACTATGCTGGAAAACAGGTAGATGAAGAGGACTGTGGACTTTGCCGTGGCTTCTTGTGCTTCTTGTGTTCCGAGAACGTCCTCTCCGACTCGTGTGTGCGTATCGATTGTTGAGCGGAGAGCTTTTTTTTCGGTGCGGTGTGTGATAAGCTTCGTTGCGTCGACGTCGGTGGAATGTGTATGGTTGATGGTTTTTTGATTGAATCGTTTTGGGGCATGTGCGATTTATTGGGTTGGGTGTTTTTTTTTTGGGTGTCGATTGATGTTTGAAACGTTGGTGATGGACGAGAAGTGGGTTGTTCGAGTTTGGTTCATGGAATTCAAATTTGATTGGGCGCATCTTACATGCCTCTTCATTTTGTTTTTCAATAATCATAATAAAAATAGTAGTAATAAAAATAATAATAATAATAATAAAATACCTGGATAGTATTCTATAATACTTGTGTATATCATTTTTTTTAAATCATTAGGGTCTTTGTATATCAGTATGTTTTCAGTTACGACTCATTGCAATAAAATATTGTTCACCACTTAAAAAATCGTTAATATTTTTATAGCAAATTCCATAAAAGTCTTTAATGATTTTCTATTAGAATTTCTATTGCAAAATTTAGCGAAATCGTGGACGCTATGCGTCTCAATAAATTTTCATTTGCTCGTCTCCATATTAGTTCATTTACCAAGCCATAACTATATTAGACCATAAAACTAAGCTGGGAATTTAATCAATTGACGACTCTCTATTTTTATCAGTAATACGAAAATAATTAATCCAAATTGTAGATGCTGTGAGCCTCATTTGCGAAAAAAATTGCTCATCTCTATGTAACAGATTCCAAAAAAGTCTTTGACGATCCTTAAATTTCGATCATTAGATTTCAGTTCGGATTCGGCAGCAGGGTACGAGCCGTATAAGCGTCGACCTCTTCTTAAGGGCTCCTTTATCTATTTAATTTATTCGAGCGCGTAATTTAGCTTCGGCGAACCTATCTGCGAACCGGATCGACACGCAGACACAGGGACCAATGCTTGCCGTGGCAAAACGGCAAAAGAAAAAGCCTTCGAACGTCCTACCTGACCCGCTAATCAGCCTCCTCACCAGGCCGGACCACGAGCCGTTATTTATGGACGATGGGTGGTTCGTCGAGTGATCGCAATCGAAGCTGGCAATAGTCGAATAAACTAGATATAAGGGACTCTCTCGTGCTTCTGGTGGTCTTTTTGCTATGTTGATGTGTCATGCTTGTGGCCGAGTCTAGATATAATCGCCATGTTGCTGTATACGTTTCTTAAAAGTATGATTTATTCATTATATTCAAAATAACTTTCAAATCAGTCGTTCGGTTCATATTCGGCACATAAATCAATTATGAATATTCGAAAAGTTTACGCGTCGAATCAAAAACGAAGTCAAGATGTCGAGTTCATAGTGCATGTTTTATAAAGAAAATCGGAACGGAAATCGAAATCGTCTACGAACTTTCTATTTCGCGGTTTCAAATTTCAATTGGCGACGACATCCGTTGCGCAAACCCGAATCCATTGATTTTTCGAATGGGAAATCATTGAAAAATTATAAACGCATAAATCACAGCGGGTGTACTAATATCGCCCGATATGGAAAGCTTGTGCAACGGAAAAAAAAACAGTATCATTAACACGCATCATTAATATGAACGGCGGCGCGGGATTTTATTGGCCGTAAATATACGTGGCCGATGACAGGTGAATACGTTTTTATTTTCCTTTCAATATAAGCGCTGTAAAAATCAAAAATGATTTGTAGAGAGACAATGTATGTGAAATTTTCGCCGGGCGCCCATATAAGGGGAAATCGCTTACGATTGATTTTCACAAAAATCGCAACAATGGATGTGTATTATTTATGATATTCGATATCGTATTTAGAATGTATGTGAAATCTCTTTTGACATTATATAATTCTAAGACACAATATCGTCCCACGCGTTTTCTTATCAAGCCGCAATTTAGCGTGCATCAAAATCGCACATATGCATAAATCACACCAGCATTACGACCTCCGTTCCATTACATACACATATACACTTTACCTTTTTTCATGTGCGCAGATATTTTTTTCAATGGCGTTATCACAAAAAGCGCTCAAAGGACGTCATTGGGGCGCGCATCAAGTCGCCATAAATCGGGCACAATGTGACGTCTCGCGCCACTCGACTTTTTCCCAAAGAAAAACCCTTCAGCCTCATGTATCGTCGAAGATTTCGAATTCGACCCTTCAAAAGGGCCGCTGTCGTTATGAATATGCCTAGGGTTTCTGAGCGGGGGGTGCAGAACCGAACGGCGCAATCTTCCAATATTTCGACAAGAAAATTGTTAGATTATGAAAGATTTTCGATCACAAAATCTTTTTAATCATATACAACTTATACAAAATCATATTAAAAAAAGATTTTCCTTCAAAGTTGATTAAAAAATCCATCATAACCGAACAAAACGATTATTTGGTGTAGGATGATCTAATGATCACTTTTATGTCTCTTTCTATTGTTTAGCATTATTCGACGAGTTTTATTTATAATATCAATTGATACAAAATAAAGATTGTGAGTTTTGATCTATTGCGTTTCGTAGAACGGTATGTACTGTGGACGTTTACGTATCGAAAAGGTGATAAACTGTCCATAAATACGACCCGGTTTGTGGGTCTCTTCCCACGGAGGCCCAGGTACGTGGTTTTTAGAATTCGACACGGAAGCCGATTCGTTCGTATTTTAATATCTCGTCCCGGGTATTACCGAGATGGTGTATCTTTCGTTTTTCCTATGTAGATCCTGAGTTATGAAGCATAACCCTGTCTGGTGACGCCGTCGCGCCCATACGGAACGTCATATGAAAATGAGTTATGTTCGATTAGATTTTCCGATGATTTTACACAAAGAATGCGACCTGATTCTTACGTAAAATATTTTACGAATATGGTATTTTTGATTTATAGAAAAATCCATTCGAAAAAATCTAAAAAATTTGAGCCCCCCAAGTTTTTTTATACTCGAACGTATCTCGGACGTTTAATCAAGACGAGATCGTTCCCGAGTTCAATAACGTCTTTTCGGGTGACTTATAAGCAAAATGTCGTATTTCGTAGTTCTTTTGAAGCGATTCGAACAGTCAGTCGATAAATCTGACCGCATCGAATGCGGAAAAAACGTAATTTGCATAAAGAAACGATGTACGTCTAGGTATCGTAGGTAAGCGTCATCCGCTCGTCAATCACGCTCTTTATGTCGATCGAATATTTCGATCGTATTCGTTTTACGAATAAAATTATCAAGAATCATCGTCAATTAATAATTCTAGTTTTGTCCTTAATGTGCTGATGCTAAATCCTTTTAGAAACGGGGCTAATTAATTTGTATTGGGATTTTCCGCATTTTCTAATCGGAGTCAAGCGCGACGAATGGTGCGGTTTTGATACTGTGAATTATTTTTATGGGTTTCTATAAATGACATATCAAGGATGAAAATTTAATAGAATTCCTCGGTGTATCAATTGTCATAAAATCGCAAATATATTACATGGTCGACTCATCAAAATTTTATGTCGAAAATAGTATATTTTGAATACACGACTCATTAGTCAATCAAAGCTACCTTTATTGGTTAATTATTTTATTCAATCATGTTCAATTTATTATCGAAGTTGTTTAATTAAAATTCATTTTTGTACATTAATGAAAAAACAACTTTTATGAATCCAAACGGAAAATTATGATCTTTAATGCTATAACTAATAAATATGAACAGAATTCCTGACGCCTTCGCCGCACGTCTCTCGAAAAATTAATTTCCATTCCGTCCACGTAGACTGCCATCTCTATTTGTATATTCATTTATTTACGCGACTATTTTAGCATTATCATTTTTATTGTTGTCATAAGCGTATTTTACGACAGTTGGTCTCTTTTGAAAGAGGAGACTTCGAAAAAACGACGCGCCATAATTCATTTTCGGCATGGCCGAAGACGACCGGCTTATCGACACCGCCGTTTAAAATCATAAATATATCGTTAATACAACGATTTGTATTATTTTTTTTATATTATTCATTTGTGTTTTTTGTTTGAATCTTGTTTTTTTTTAATAAGAAATTGATTTGCGGAATCTCAGTATTTGTATTCATCAGATTGTTATCCTGTGAAAAATGGTTTAAAAGTATCAAATTTTACTATTATATTAACACCGATCACTAAAATTTATAAAAAAAATTGATAAGATCATTTAAATAAAAAATTTTGGACTTTCAAATGTATTTGAAAAGTTTTGTTTCAAAATTTTTGTTTCATAGACTGAATTTTAAAATGATAACAATAAAGTAATATATTCTTCGTAGAAAATGAAAAAATCATCTTCGTCATATTGTTGATGTAATATACAAAATATCAACCATGAAGTAAAATAAAGCTTTTATAATACGATATTGAATAAAAATCTTTAGAAAAAAGAGAATAACTCTCATTGAGGTAAATATTCAAACCATCTTTCATCAAAATTATTTTTCAACATTGAAACGCATTTAATATGATACGATTTTTTATTGAGTACATTAAAAACGCAATCAATGGCGCTCCGATGGACTTCTACGTATCGATCTCGCAACCTTCGCAAGATAATAAAACGAATTAATGAATGCAATTCGATTATCATTCTCATTATGTACGCTCGAGCCAATAAAAAACTATATTTGGAATCGGTGTTCTGCAGAATGACGAGAACTCGTTCGAGAGATTTATGCGCGTTTTTGAACGCTGTCAAATGTCGTCGGATTAAAAGGTCGCCGATTGTTCGCTCGTCTATCCGAACGATGCATAATTTATCGAATTGATGTCGGCTATAATTTTAAAGTGATGGTTAAAAAATTGTGTGTTTTGATATTTATATTAGGCGCGAGTTTGAGTTTTTCGAAAAGTCAGAACCGAGCGTGCCGTTTCGGTTATAATTGTATTTCATATCGTGTGATCGAGCTGAAATTTTCCGTGTTTTTTAAAGATGAAATCATTTTCAGGAAATAGAAAAAATATATTTGAATCGGCATCGTATATTTTAAAAAAAGCAACACTTACATGATGTTTCTATCGCGACATCGAGTACATAAATAAATATTTTTTATCCCATACATTTGTTTCAAACGAATTATATTTACGACTGTGTATTAATAATGTTTTTTTTTTTGTTACAGGTCAGTATTAAAAAAACATGATTTACAAATCGTAAGTTTTTACATTGAATTAAATCACACGATGCGAAGATCGAATTTTTTTCCCGATCGAGTTCCGAATCGGAAACGCCGATGTATTTATCGGTGCGATTCCGCGGCCGAATTGATACGTTTCGTCGGTGCGGGCGACTTTTCGAATAAATTTGAATAATTTTATCATCGGCGGGAAAATTTTCGAGCTCAGACGACCCGCTAGACTGTTACAACAGTCTCGGTAGTCTCCGTCGCTAAGTAATGTGATAAACTGTCAACGGCAGTTGTAACTCGTCGACCGAAAGCGTGGCAAGATTTACAGGCCTTCTCCGGTTTCTTGGTATCTTCGGGCATCTCTCGGGTTTTGATAACGTTGTAAACTGTGCGTTTTTACGGTGTATGAAAGGCTGGTGCCGGAGCGGGGCAATTTTCGGGGTGGGCGGAGGTGTTGGGATAAGGTCTTTAAGTTGTTGTATCAAATAATTAAATCTATTGTGTGTGAGGGTTGTATTGAGAAATGAAGTTTGTTTGTGTACGCTTTGTTATATTGATGGTTTGGTTTTATGATTTTTGTTAAATTTAACTTTTTGAGGTATAGCATTAAGATATTTTTTGTATCATTGTGTCAATCAAGATATCGAAAAGGTTGGACATTTTTCATTTCAGAATGTCTCAAAGAGTCAAGCGATATGTAGTGTGATCAATATTGCAAACCATTCGATGAGGATTGGTTTAAATATTCTATTCTCAAAGATTTCATAATCTCTTTGTTACAGATTTAACACTTAAAGTTTAACCTTTTAAACTAAAAATTTAACTTTTTACAATTCAAATTCAACCATATAAAATTCAAATACTACATATGTATTATATTATATTTAATTGATTACTATGACAAATTCTTAATATTACTTTCTGACAGTGGTGACTCGTCCTAAAGGGCAGCGGGGCTGCAGCCCTCCTTGTAGAAAGTATATGTTTTTAATTCCTATATTCTTCTTGTACAGATATATAAATGCAATACATATTTTGATTCTTGTATTTATTGATGATGACGTTTTCGTATATTGTACATGATAACAAACGTATCATTTTCATTTTCATCGCTGCAGCCCCTCCACTACAAATTTTCACAAACTGCCACTGCTTTCTGGTGATAGAATTTGATTAAAAAAGGCTCAACTCGAAGTTTATAAGGTAAAATTTGAAGTTAAAAAAGTAAAATTTGAAGTTTTAAAGGTTGAATTGGAAGATTAAAATAAGTATATGTAATTGATATCTATATAGAAAAATTTCGATGAATATAAATTATTTATCGATAATTCCTCACATTTTCGTTAAAAACCCAACTATCTCACATCACAACCAACCCTCAAACTCCCAATTAACCCACTAATTACCCCGAGCATCACACACACACATCTCACTCGCCGGATGCACTTTCGCCCGTCGCGCATATGCACACAATGCGACTGCATATGCGCGCGACGCGAAAAGACGTCTGCGAATTAGCAACACGACGACCGAGACCGGGAGCGGGTAAAACAAGATGCCGGTGTCATATTTGCATAATGAGCGCGGATATGCAATACGTCTTGTCTCAACTTGTGCAGTAATTCTCGGCGGTCGTACGTCACGGCCAGCCAGCGCTTCTTCTGGCGCGAAGATGGCTGCGTCTTGTTCTTGGGGTCGGTCGGTTGTTGGTTTTGCCTTTTCGGCTGGTGCAGCGTGTTGGTTTTACGCTGGTGAGGTTCGTTGGGGTGGGTGGAGGTGGGTGGAGGTGGGTGGTGTCGCGCGGTGGGTGTAGGCTTGGGTGGAGCGCGGGGGTGGTGGATTTTTGTTGTTTTGGCAACTGTTTGTGAGAGGTGGGGGTCTTTGTTGGTGTTTGGGCGGCGGGTTTGGTGATGAGCGTGAATTTGGTGCTGATGGTTTTGTGTGGTGTTGAAGATGCAGTTAGGTTGGGTTAGTGATGAAGAAAATGTGTGGGATGCATGGGAGAGGAAATGTGAAAATGTTATGAATTTTTCTTTCGTTATGAGTAAATGATTAAAATTGTGTGTAAAATTATCATCATCATATACAACCTATATAATGCTGGCTATGCGCTCTTTATTTATTTTATGTTGCCCTTTTATTTTGGGAAGTTGAAAGATTTTTTAATTTTCATACGTTACGCAAATTTTTATAATATTTTCAATAAATAAATCAAACTTTTCGATAACTCATTTTCAGATAAAATAATATATGTCATATATTTCAAATTAATAATTTTTGAGGTAAGAAAACGAGTATAAGTATATAATAGTAATCGATTTTAACGAAACAGGAGAAGAGGGAAAAATTCGGGAGAATTGTTTTTGTAGTTCTCCGCGAATACTTGATTTTTAAAATTTCCTTTATTTTCTTTGAAAAAGTAACCAAGTTTATTGTATAATATCAAATGTAGCATAAAATCTTCCCCATATACCATTAAAAGTGAAAAAATATTTTTTTTCCCATAAAGTGTTGATCATCGAAGGAAAAAACCGCCATCTCCCATTGCGTGATGAATGAAAGGTGGTTTTTGGTGATTCGAGTTCTAAAAAGTATCTCTTGTTAAATTTTCTCTTGTCAATGATTTCAAGTACATCCATTTACTAAATAAAACAAGGTTTACTTAACTTTGCTGATAGGTGAAAAACTGGTACATTATTGAGATATTTGAATATTCTGTACAAAAATATCAAAATTGTGTTCGAAAAAACATTGCCGAACATTTTAAGAACTATTTAATTATTTTTTCCAAGTATTCTCACATCAATAATACTTGATTATCTCCATGTACTGATCGCACAAATTATAGTTTAAGTTTTTCGTATAATTATATTCAACAAAACTAAACTGACGAATGTAATCTATGAGTGTCATATACTGAAATTGAAAATAGAAAGTAAATATTTATGACGTGATCGAAATTTACTGTTTTCATGTTAAAATGGAAGTGTGTATAAAATGAAATAGTGCCGTTATATATAAGATAATTAAGGTTTGATGTGTGCGTGTTAAATTGGTTTTGAATTTGCATTTAGTTTATGGAAAGTCGTTAAATACGTATAGATCGTAGATGCGTAAATTGCATTGCGGCTGAGAAGCGGTTCGTATGGCGTTTATAGATAAGAAGTTGTTGGGATTATTTATGAATTTTCAATAAAACGATTTACTATGTATATTATATTTCATTATATAATCCCAAACGTCATTCTGGTTAATTGAAAATATATAATGTTTTTTTCCACTTTGAAAATGTTGGAAACTTCTGGTTTCTTATCCCGAAAAGTCCATCGACGCACGCTCTCGTACGTATAAACATTGTTCGTTTGGTTAGAAAATGTCGCTAACCTAATCGAGCGATCAATCAGACTTTTAATAAGTGCTTGACGTGTGTGTATATTAAAAATGTAACAGTTTTTTTTACTGGAGATCGCGTCGAAAATATACACCTTTTATTTATTTTTTCTCTTGAAATTTATTTACGTACTCGATTTCGAAGCATTTTTATTTTGTGTGTGAAATATTGCGTGCCCTTCGATCGCGCAATACGTACCCGAATTTAATATGCGATTGCGAAATATGGCTTTCGGCTAAACTACGTCATATTTTAAAATAAAGCGAAACCATAACACCCATTATACTTATTTTATTTCACTCTCATGTTTCAATCTACATCAAAATATGATTTTTTATTAATTTTCACTGTTATTGAACTTAAGCATGAAATTATTTGTTATACGCTTTATTTTATTTTTTTATAACGTCAACTTAACAAGGTCTTTTTGATATTATTTAAAATTAATAATGTTATTATTCTTTATCAAATGATTTTAAGATTGCGTTCATATACCAATTATTTAACTTTGAAACAAATATGTTCGGCAATGCATTAATATATAAAAAGTTAATATAAAAATGAATACTGATCATCTTTCATTATATAATTTAGAAATTTAATTATACTGAATGCATGTAATTTGATTTAATATTCAAACCGAAACATCTTAAAATTAAAAAAAAAACTCTTTCTTTTATTACTGCACATTAGCATTTAGCACCAAAGAAGTTATCACGATGTCAATCATCACTTAAAAACGAATCGAGATTGCGTTTTTATACCAATCCTACCCCATATCGTTTAAATTTGATATCAATATGTCACATTAGTAAAATTCATATTGCATCAATACATAAAAAGTTTACGATGATTTTCCTCATATAAAGATGAACACTGATATCATCTCTCATCGAACGATTCTCAAATTGAATCCATCTACTGACCCCACACCGTTGACTTAACAAACACACCTAAAAACGAAGAAACTCACATTCCACGATTGCACACATGCAAATCGCTTCAGCATTGCATTCAACACCATCAATCGGCCATCGCGTCCAAAGAAGTCATCACGAGCGGCAATCATCGCTCGAAAACGCATCGAGATCGCGCTCGATGGCCTCTAAATTATTATGCAAGTTGTTTACATCAACGAGCGAATCTAACACTCCTTCCGCGTCGATCAATCCGTCGATTTGAGGCCGAGTGCACGTCCGCCATAAATTCAAAACTGCATCAGGAGTGCTGTTTTAATTGAACTGTTAGCCGCTGTGCATTTCCGCGATGCGATTGAATTAAGTCCGCGCAGTTGAAGACAGCCTTCGTTTTTCGTTTTGTCGCACGTTGATTATTCTCTGTGGGTTTTTTCTGTTGCAGTTTGTGGTGTGTGATGTCATCGGTAGTTCTCCGATGTTAAGTCGATTAGTTTTCGAATGCGTGGTGAATATTAATTTCGCTAGTTGGAGGGAAATTTGTCGGTAGCGAATGTTGAATGGATTTGATTGTGTTTGTTAATGTGTCGAATAAAACGTTATCGGTGTTGAAGTTGTTTGTCAGGAGATGAATAAGGTCACGTGTTGACGATTTTAGAACTTTTGGCATAGGACGATTTTGATATTCTGCATGTCATATAGTGGGTGTGCGTAGTTAAAATTTTAAAGGTAATAAAAGGTCTCGACTTTTATTGGATATTGAAATGTAATATAATAACATATGGTGATGATATCTTAATCTGTAATAAAAAAATCGATATCGATTACAAAATAAATTTTATTCGATTCATATCCATTCATCTTATTTCTTTACAAGCCATAATTTTTCATTTATTTGAAATCAATACTGAATAAAAATTTTCTAATCCACATATTTTTCATTGTCTGCTCTTTTGCAATGATTTGCAACTTTTATCAAAACTCACATAAACCACGACGACCACACGACAACGATGACGTCAATCATCTCCCCATGTCGAAATTCGTCGTTTCGCCGACTTATAAACAACACAAAAGGTATATAATTTGGTCGTTGACAAGATTGATTGATTCGCGGAGTCGCCAATCGACGCCGTGTAATCTCTCGCACAATAATACAACATATAATATAAAATATTCGATCGTAGGCTCCCTATATAAAGCGTGGGTAGGCCGCACGATGTTCGCATTCGAATAAATTAAGTGCCCCGTACACTTGTCTCGGTGTCGCACAATATAATCGATTGCGCAAATATTGCGCGATAATTGACCGTTGTGTTGTGTGTATCGATTGCTGGGTGTTTTCTGGCTCCGAAGACTGTCAATTTTAAAGGTTTCGACGGTGAAAGGGACCTCGAGCTTTCAGGAATTCGCGATGGTTGGGTTGTGAATACTTCAATGATTTTATGGACATAATAGAATTTTGTGTATAGGTGATTTATTAAGGGAAACAATTTAAATGTGGATTATAGCCGGGTATTATATAAAATATAATAAGTGTGCATTAAAAAAAATAATGTGTACATTTTGTATTAGCATCAAAACGTGTACATTAGAAAAAATATCACGACCATTATTTACAACTTTCATAATGCAATCGATTCACAATAAACCGAATTCAAACAAAATCGACATTGATTAAAAATGAACCGAATTTTAAAACGTAGTTGACAGTTGTGTTATAGAGATTGATTTTACTCTGGAAAAGTTGATACCTATCTGTCATTTTAATGCACAAACTATTCATTTTATTGCACATTTCATTTTTTTTTGCACACTACGAATAAAATAATGTTCAATACGAGATTTTTTTAATGCACATCGTATATTTTTCTAATGTACAAGTAATTCGTTTTAAGGCACAATCTATATTTTTTAATACACAGTTAAATACGGAACATGTTTAGTAAAATAGAATTTAAATTTCATATTTTAATCCGACTGCGATTTCAATCTATTTTATGAACAACATCGTTACATCGACCGTTTAATACTCCTACTGCTGAATCTGATTAAATCTAACTGCCGATTTTCGCACTATAACACGTTCAAACACGCGAAGCATTCGCTAAATCCGAAAAACGACGACATCGAACGACCAACAACCGCCAGATTTCGCAACACCATCCGGAACCTCCATCCAGAGCCTCATCCTCAGACCGCCACTCTCGTCGCCACGTCTCGCATTAAAAAGGTCTCGTGTGCTCCATCCAGTCCATCCTTCTTCCGGGGTGGGTCCTTGGCCATAAATCTGTCAGTGGCGGAGGGACATATATATATAACCATACACACACACACACACACACACACACTTATCTGGAGGGTGTCCTGCAGCTTACTGCTGCCGGCACATCTTTCACTGGCTGTCCCCGTCACGCTGTTAAGTCTGGCTCTCTGTATTATTATGTATGTTTTATTGTATTATTTTGGGTTATGGTGGAAATTAGGATTAACCCGTTTATATAGAATCGCAATCAAGTCGGGATATAAATCTAATTATAAAGCAATTGTGCTATGATAGTGTTTTTGTCAACGTTGTAATATGTGCCAGTTTTTTCATAATATTCCGTGTTTGTTGAATCAAAATTTTTATTGTAATATCGATGTTATATTATGTGATGTATAACATCCGTCTTTTCTTGAAAGTTTAATCGGAGCGATGTATCGCCGCACTAAATAGTCGTGCCGAATTCATGCGCGCGTCCTCCTTCAAATATTTACGGACGATCATCTCATAAATTTTCGCCGTCAATAAAAGAAGGATGCCTCGTTCGAGAAAAAAGCAAATAAAATCGGGATAAAAAAAGGGAAGAGCTCCTCTCGCGAAAGTTAGTGGAGACCTTTAGCGTTCCCGGCGTCCGTCTCCATATATCGTTAAAAGCAAACCCGTGTGATGGCCAAACTCGCACACTTCACTCACTAAATCTTCAAACCCTGCAACGACTGTTTATGAACTGCTCGTTGGCCGTTCGAAGGCTTCGAAGGACTCTTAACTACCGAAATAATTCACCGAAAGACAAGCTTTCCTTATCGCGCTTAACGGAAAACCTGCCCTACATTCGAACAGTGTTGAATACCCGTAAAATCAAACAGACTCGAAAAATTCAATACAAAATACCTTTTATCAAAAAAATTAATAATCTGAATCAAAAATTTGTCTCCTATCGTAATTCAGAATGAAAATTGTGTGCGTTCGGTTTTAACTGCATTGCGTGTTCGGGTATACAAAATGCGTTGTTTATTTACAATCACTGATTAAATTAAAATTCAAATATTAAACAAAAAGTAAAAATGGGAAATACACTCGGCTGTAAATAATAGGCAATTCGGTGAAATTTAGTATTTAGGCAAAGGCGGAAACGATGAATTCGAAACGATATTCTTATATTTTATGAAATGTGCTTTCGAGACGACTCGCTTACGATTGCCTTTAATAAATTGCATTTCGTATGTTTCTGCGATAATTAAGAGATTTAATCTCCGTTGAGTTACACGAACCGCGGGAAATAATTAATTGGTCGAAAAACGTTAATAAAACCTATATTATTATTATGTTTTATTATTTACGGCGGGTTTGCGGTTGGTGCAAAACGATGTGAAAACGTCGATTAATGGCTCATTAGTCAAATAATTTTCTAAAATCCGATATAAATACGTTTTTGATCGTTTGGTGATTATAAAACCGAATCGATTATGCCGCTGAATTATTGAAAGAAAATTAATTGTAAAATCTAAAAACAGCGCCGGTGTGATTTTTTTCAAACCGTACATCATCGCGCCTTTTTAATAATCGAATATATTATGTAAAGCGATCATGACTAATGCACATATCCTTATAAAAACGTCAAAGTAAAATATTCTCCTATCAAAGATGACTAACGTCGGACGTCGCACCGAAACAACGGCTCAATCTTTAAAAAAACGACATTTTTTCGAAAAAGCAGCTTGACGGTCGTAAAAAATCGGAATTTAAAACGTAAAATAAGACATGTATGTATATGTACAACAGACACAAGGGATTTCTTAATAGTTGTTAAAATTATATTAAAAAATAATCAGATTCGATTTTTTTGATCGTTTCCTAAACTTTTTCTTCAGTAACAATCGAAAAGGTCTCCCTTGGCAGGGGTGCGTCTTTCGCTCGCCATCTGCGGGGCCCCCTAAAGCCTACATCCGACCCAATCAATAACTCTTATCAGGCCATCGTAAATCAACGTAAATTATGATATTTCTTTTCACGACAACGGGCAGACGCGGATCCCGTCCCGGACCGGGGCCCCAATATATCTATCACTTTTGTCGTGCGCCGGGCCGCCTACGCAACAATGACATATATAACATTATAACCTCAAATCTATTATTATATAAAATGGTTGAGGATGGCAGAAGGTGGCCGGTAGCCTTTGACAGCTGTCGCACACAAGTTTTGATGTTTATTAGCGACATGGATGTTGGCTTTCCTGCTGGATGGACGGCGCGGATTGAATTCGTTTGGATCGCTAGGTTTTACTGTTTATAATTTAATAATATCAGTATTTTTTTTTCTAAATAATAATTTATATAACAAAAAGACTTTTTTGGTGAAGTTTGAAAATTTTAAAATTGATGTTTTGTTATTTAAATGACTTCTTAATGATACACAGTTAGATCAACATTCAAAGTTTTGAACGAATACAATTTCATTTAATTCATCAATTAATAATAATCAATATAATACATATGTATATAATACATATGTTTCTTTAGTACTTTATAAATATATAAATATTATTAAAATATTGAACAAAATTGATAATTTTGGAAACGGTTATTGGAACGAGCGTTTGTACTGTCGAACAGATAGAACAACTAAAATTAATCGGCCCCAACTAAATCGGGGCGAATTGTCATATTCGACAGCGATAAATTAATACTATCTATCGTTTTCGGTTTTAAAATTTGATTGACGATAGGACGATTTCGCGTGACGGTTCCGAATTGACGATTCCGCTTCTGATGATTGACGAACGCGTCGAAGCGCCCTTATAAATATTTACGAACGGCCTGAATTATTGCGGCAATAATATTATTATATTCGAATGTATCGGGGCATAAGTCGTAATTATTCGGTGTCCGTAACAATATCGTGCGCTCCGGCAAAGAGGCTTCTCTGCTCTCGAACGGTCGTAAAAATGAAAATTTTACTCGAACGAGATAGTCCAAGTCGAACGCTCGTTTATTAAGTTATTTATGTTTGTTTATAAGGCGAGTGTCCGTTTGGAAAATTATCTCGAATTTTCAATCAAGCTTTTATTGCTCTCGAAAATGTATTCACGAAAAAATATCCGAATGTACGCATACATGATAATAATTAATGCAAGTTATTACTGCGCGGAAGCGAGAAATAAATTCGAACGTGCAGACACTTATCGAAATAATTTGTGGTTTCTTTGTAGTTTTTACAATGCGTCGAAAACAATATTTTTTACAAAACGCGATAAACTTCACGATTTTATTCATCATTTTCAAAATAGAATCCTTGCTATACAACACCGTTTATCGCATAGATCATCACCCAACTCATAGATCCGAGCCCTAAATCATCCCATGCCGAGTACGTCCTTTGTTTACCGACCCGGCGTTGATTTAACCTACGTTATAACGAGACGACGACGCTCAAACTCTTGACTATTCGTAATAAATATGTCAGGTGTTGCCTCGCACTCTTTGTGAGCCGATGTGAATTACTGGATTGAGCCGGTCGTTTGGATGCTAATTTTATTGCTCCGGTTGAGTAGAGCCGGCGATTTATGTCCCACGGCTGTATGAGCCGGGGGTAGAACGTCTCGGGCTCTTTTTGTATCGAAAATCAATACCGGGACGTAGGAGGAGACCTCGGAAGATGGTTTCCGCGACGTGTTCAATGGTAATCCACGTACAATGGTGCAAGGAGATAAGGTTGTTTACGGGCAGATGATGATGGCTCGGGCAGGTGGACTTGTACGCTCGTTAGGGTTGTGTTTGATGATGGTTAGTGCTTGTATGGATTGTTTATTGTATTGGGTCTTATGAGGTTGTAATGAAATGTGAATAGCTTTTGTATCAATGTTTTAAAAAGATATTTAGTGCATATGAACGAGGGGATATCTTCGATTAATTGAGTCGTTCAGAAAGTTATTATTTTTTTTTAAGAAATGTTTATTCAATTCATTTTAAGTACAACTACATATATGTAAATTTTTAACAAATTTCCTGTTTATTTTTGACGAAGATACGTTTTTTCTCTATACGCATTACTTTTACAACCCAACTCCGAACAAAGTAATAATTCGATTAGAATTTAACAGGTCGTAAACAAATGATATTATTTTGAAAATGTTAATGAGCGAACCCGAAAAACATAACTCAAACCCGACCAACGCATCTAAAATTTAATTAGTCCCGACTCGAAATATTGGGCATTGAATATCACGGCGTTTTTACGACCCGATTGAATTCATCAACACATTTTTCAATATCGGAAACGTCGTACAATAACATCCAGCCTTTATATAAATAGCCGATCTTTTAACACGAGACGCCCCGATGCGTTCGCGTTAACACGTTGAATACCGAAACGCCGATACGCGCATACAATTATTTATACAGAGACGGAAATCTCGATGAAAACGGTCGTGGGTGAGTGAAATACGCGGGAATCGTGTCATCGGTAAAATTGATCGTCCAATAAATATCTCCAGGCATCAGGGCCGCATCGGATACAGGCTCGTGTAAATGCCGATAAACCATCTAGCCATGATGATGATGATGATGGTATATTTGTCGGCGAGTCAACGGCCTGTGTCGAAAGAATTAGTTTTCTACTTGTTGAAGTTTAATGACATTTGATGCAGTCGATGCTTAGAACGTTTACCTTTTCAGGTTTCAGAATCGACTCTTTGAAAGTTCATGATCATTGTTAGTAATCGTTCCACTGTTGGATGAACATTTTTTTTTAAACAATCCTCTCCGATTCTTATCTTTTGTTTGAACATGTCTTTCTTTAATCCATCTGTCTTTTAACATCGAATTGTTTATTTTTACATAATTTCTTAGTATTTTTAAAATACAATAAATACTTTCACGCATGCACTAAATTTTCTTCTATAATACATTTCACAATTAATTTAGAAATATCAAAACATTCGATAATATAATAAAATACGTTATACTTTTGACAATTTGTCGATAACAATCGAATTATAAAATAAATTGAATGTCGTTTATAATACGAAAATGTCATATATTGTTCACGAGCGAATCATTGTATACGAAAACGGAATCGCTCGAGACAAGAATGACCTACGCATCCGAAAGATAAACCCTCCGCATAAGAAGGACCCCCGTCTTATCTGGCGCATAAATAAGCCCGCGATAAACTCGATATGCAAAACTTTTTCCATGAATCTGTCCGAAATTACGAGCGCCATTATACTTTATGGGACGCCGTACCTCCCGAAACACCGCAAAGGAAACGACCGAAAAAAAGCCGAGAACGAGCCCTCGTAAAACACGTTCGACTCATTAGAGCCGCTCTATGGAAAAACTAGGCGATGCACACACTCGCCGGGCGGGGATAATTTTCTTTTTAACATCGCAGTGCGGATTCTAATCACGTAAAAGGTCGATATGGGCGTCCAAATTAGGCAAAGTGCGCGCTCTTTCGAAATAACGCAAAGTGCCCTCCGACTCGCTAGCCCCCCGAACAATAACAATAAAAAACAACAAAAAACAAACAGCTATCGGTTGAAGATTAAAACGAATAAATTGTCGGGGTGTCGCGGGAATAAGCGAGCTTTTCCTACGTGGGGTGGGCGGTCGGTTTTCCGCCCATAGAGCCGCCCTTATCTCGGCCGCCCTACACCCACCCGGCGTATGCAAATGTGTATAAATAGTATAAATCCGCCCGTGGAACTTTTAAAAGGCTCCGCGGCGACGATCGTTCGAATAAACTTTATAATAAAAAAAAGATGTCCCGGCGAAAAGAAGCATAATAGTTCGTCAGCGATGGCTCTCAAAGCTGTAAATTTATGAATCGTAATTAACGCAGATGTCGTCGTGGTTAGAAACTAACGCGCACTAGTCGTTAATAAGCCTATAAAAGTTTACGATCGAAATTATTATGATAATTTCATTTCGGATCGCAGTGGGCTAGATATATCATGGTGGGTTCTTTGATTTTTCGTGTGCGTTTCGTTTCATATGTTAATGGGCGCTTTGTATTTGCTAGATTCATTTTAAATTTATTCAAATACGGTTCTGTCGTTTGTCGCGTAAATCAGCGGTTTTATTCGAAATTAAAATGAAATATTTAGTACTGCCTCTTTTATTCTTCGGCGCTTTGACGTATGCTGAAATATAACGCTCGATATCGACCGTAAATTTTCTTGATCAGAATCTAATTTGTATGTGTTATTGTATAAACCTGAAAATCGGTAAATTATTGAAAAATCTTCACAATTATCATATTGATATAATATGATAAATTTTCGAATAAAGTTTGTTAACACTTCCATTTAGATTATTGTTAAATATTTATAACAAATGTTGTATTACACTTTGATTATTCTTTTTGAGAATAAGTGAAATTTGTATTTGAATCTAATACGAAATCCTATTTTTATATTTAGATTCCTAATTTCTAATAATAACAATTTATTTGAAATTTTTTCGAAAAACTTGAACCTTTCAAAAGCTTTTTTTAAAAATTTACGACCTCACTCAAATTTTCAGCCTTTCGCGCTAACATATATAAAAATTTTATCAACCAACTGACTCACCCATACAAAATTCATCAATACACAATACAAACACAAAAAAAATTCATCTTAACACGCTCGCCTAAAAAAAAACATGTACTCGCGATATATTAAACGAACACACACCCCCGCAAATTTACACACAAATATATTCCGAAACATCACCACACACACACACACAAACGCACTCGGTTTCACGTCTACGTTGGCCCGGGCTCTCATCCATATCTACGACGTCGTAGACAATAGGTCGTAGCGGCAGCCGCTCGCTTCAAATTCACGCGAGGAATCCGAATGGCCTGCTTAAAAAACACAATTTCGCGAGACGGGGACGCCCAACCTGCCGTAATGACACTTTCCCGCCCACTCGGCCGCCCACCCGCCCCGGGCGCCGCCCGCAGGCTTCGGGGCGCCGGCAGTGCCCAGGTACGCGGGGCCGGTCGTGTTTCGTAAATTCGAGTTAATAAAAAGTCGGTGGGCGGCTTTGGGGGGTGGGCGGGAAAGTCGCAGTGTCGCGTCGTTGCCGCAGCGTATACGTTTGATTGGATCGGTTTTCGTGCGATGGCTTTCGGCGCAGCGAGGGCCGAGTCGACGCCTTTTTTCTATACGTTTTTTCAATGGGGACGCTCGAAATTTGTTAGGTTATGGCGGTCGTGTTGTTGAAGTGACGTCCGTCAAATTTATTGACAATTGTTCGGTAGTGTATGGTAAATCGCTATGGAAGGTTATAGTGTTGAACAACGTGTGCAAATTATCAATTTTCGGTGCTAAGACAACGGACGGACGCCAACGTACCGCTCGAAAACCGACAGTTCGTGATTTGAAATAAGTGTCGCAACCGCTCGATAGATGGACTAAATGTCATTCGGAGTAAATTTGTTTTGATTTTCATATAAAAACTCATTTTATAATGATAAAAAAATGAAATGAACTAAATTTCGAATGGTGGTATTTAAAAAAATTATATTTTCTTAGATGTATTTTCAAAAAATTTATAATATTTAATCAAGATTTTCTTCTCGATAGCAGAAAAAAGATTTAAATCTTTTGTTGTTTTAAGGTCACGATCTTTTTCTTTAAAAAACTATACATTTTTGTTACAAAAACCTCTTGAATAGATAATTTTCTATTATCAGTTAATTTTAGTGGAAATTGTTCATCATGAAAACGTTTTACGTGAAAAATCCTCAAATAAAAAATAATATTTCGGTCTTAATAAAATACAATGAACTTGTTTGCTGTGAAATTCTTTAACATAAATAAATATTTGAATTCCTCAGTTTTGTGTTAATCGTTTTCTACTATATTTAGAAAATATTTAGTTGAAGAGAGTGGCGACTCGCGAGAATTTATAATCGAGCGCCTGCAACGAAAATTAAAATATTATTGTTACCATATGCGCATGGGCAAAATACGAAATATGTCATCAACACATCAAAAAAATCAAAATATGTATTGTATTTGTATATCTGTTCAAGTGAATATAGGAATTAAAAAACAAAAATAAAAAAAATTCACTCAATACAGAGAAGGCCCTGCAGCTCATAAGGATGATCCACCGCTGGTTGTTAATTTTTAAAAAGTATACATATTTAAAATAATTTCCTAGACTTATAACAATAATTTTTTTAATAATTATTAAACATCATTCTAAACGATTAATAAATATGATGACATATCGAATCAAAACTCATCAGTTATCAAAACGATCCATGTAAAAATTCGGAAATTATTAACCCGCGCGTGAAAAATCACCCTTCAGTACTTATTCAATTTCGCGACCGGCGCTCAATAAATTTCGAATTTTTAACCCCGCGCGTATTACAATAATCCTTGACCCCGAATCAAAACATCCGAAATCCGCATTAAAGCCTTTATAAAACTGTTTGCTGATCCTCGTCAATGTAACAGCGTAATGCGTATTTATGTACGCTCGCGTCGCTTTTATAAAACGCACATAATATTTAATATTTGCGAGTCCAGTAACAAATCACCGGGGAGTCGTTTCGAATCGAACAAACTGCCGATTGATCTTCAAACACTGTCCAGATGTTTTATTAAAGATTCAAATCGTATTCGTGAAAAAAGCGAATATAAGTGCGGAAAAACTGTCGCCGGAGCGAATTTTCCCGTCCACTGCCCTTTCTATAGAAATTAGCTCGCGCTTTTCCGGTCTTCGTCCGCGCGATGATAAATCATTATAAATCATCGGAATTCGGTCATCTGTTAGAGCTGTCCAACTAATTAGGGCTATCTTTGGTGCGAGATCGGCGACCCCTAACCGCCGAGGGGTTGGAAGCCGCGACGGTATATTTTCAACTTTTTTACGTCGCAAAAATTTCAATTTTTTTCAAATTATTTCAACGATTTTGATATCCGATACGACGCTGGGTGTATTTGATTTTATAGCGGCGCATATTTTATTTCGACGAGCTCGCGAAAACTATTTCAAAACTTTTCTTACAATTTATGGCTTTCGTGAAAAGTTCGCCGTGTTTTATCTACTACTAATAATATGAGTTTTTCCACGGGAAAGCCGTCGATTATCCGCATAGAAGTTTTCGCTAATTGATTAATGCTTTTTTTTCTCTCGTTGCAGGTGAGTGATCGCCTTCTTGCTTTTTGATACAAAACAGAGTATTCTCGCGAAATTGATGATGGCAGGTGAGTGAACGGAAGACCGATCTTCGCATACTTCATTCGAAAGCGTACTAATTTGGGACTGAAGCTAATTTTTAGGCTTTCGTATAAGTATTGTGGTGAGATAAATTGTGCTGAAAAAAGTCAAAGAAAAAACTTTCGCTGATTACGTTTATTGATGGGTAAAGAATTGGAGTATTTATAAATTCGGATGAGCAATACTTCGATGATTTTTTGAATGATTCGAAAGGAATTCACCACTGAAAATTTGCAAATATCCACAAGGGCGGATTTCGGCTTAATTTTCTCACGTCACAAAAGAACCGACAGACGTCACGTCGTTTTAAATCGCAAGGCACGAACACACAAACACGTATAATTCACGGGGCACACATATGCGAGCGGTGTACACACAAAAATGTATTCGCAACACAACGTAAAACAAAAACAAACCGGCTAATTCTCCCCGTGAGACATTAACATTTTCCCTTAGGCCGCATGACAGTTTTCCCGCCCATCGCCGCCCACCCGCAAACGTGTGTGCTGCTGTAAAGGTCTGAAGTTTCGCGAAGTTGAGTCGCGTTTTTTAGCGTGTCTAATTTTGATATTGTTGTGATTTATTATGCGAATATTGTGGGATTGAGTGTGTTTGTGATCGAGATGAGAAATTTGCGGTTTGAGATTTATCTCTGAATTATATTGATGTTTTTTATGGTTTAGGGATTAGTGGCATAATTTATTCGTTTCAAAGTAATTTGTATATCATTTAAATTGAAAATTATATAGTCTAATCTTTTTTATCTACGGGGTATACATTCCAGAGACTATTGCAAAAAAAAAATGATTTGGCGACTATGAAAATTGGTCGTGATGACTATAAAGTAGAGAAAATATGAGTATATGGTAACCTTATAAAAATTGGAGATAGATTCCATCAGTATATTTTGAAAAAATACTTTATAAAAAATGCGTGATGTAGATAAATTTCACCATGCAAAGTCATTAATTTTTTTTTAAATTAACTTACTGCAATTACATACATATAATTATATCAGTATACTTAGCAGTATAGTATACCGCAGTCTGCACCAAATTTTACCATTGTGGCATAATAATTATACATTTTTTATATCGTGTTAAAGTGAAAAAAAACCATGTAAAAAATAATTGGTTCTTTTTCGTTAAACTGTTTAAAAAGAAAATTCGGTTATTTTCATAAAAATGTATAATGCGGAAAAAAATTTTCATGTGAAATTATCGAATTTTTTTGATTAAATAACTATAATTGTAACTTTTCTGAATCTTACCAGTGTTATTTTAGAACCGTGTAAATAGTTTTTTTTTTTTAGTATAATTTTAGAAATAAAATCGTTCATTTTTCGCATTTCATTGATAATAAACGAAATTTCAACATTCATCTCATCTTAAACTTTTCCATCTTGTCGCCACTGTTATGTTTTTGACCGTTCGACCATTGAAAACGGTCATTTTTTCCATTACTATTGCGACGCTTGGAACGATACACCCGTCAGATATATGTATACGTATACGGGATCGGTTTTATTTCAATTTCGAGCTAGAAACTTCTTGTCACCCACGTGCTTCGCGCCAGATGGACACACGAAAAGCTGTGCACGTGAAAAGTTCTCGAACGAGAAAGCTACTACGCCCTCGCAAAATGCACAGCACTAGACGTGTACTATGATTCCCTTCCGATATACGTGTGTGTGTGTTTTATTTTTTAGTATGTGTTTTTTTTTTAATTTTCCTCATGACGTATGTATCGAATTAACGAGTCCCGTGCGTCGAAAGCGTGTCGCAACTGTATGTATGGGCGTATCGAACGTTTTCTGCTTTTTTCACGATTGTGATTTTGTTGAAAAAAGTTGTGTAATATTATTATTTTCAGTATTTGTATACAGGTAGTTCTCGACTATGACGGTTTGCACTTATGACCGTTTTTTTTAATATATTACTTTTTAAAAATTATTTATTATAAATCATGAGCTATCGTTACGGTCAATGCATTTCAAAAGAAATATGGACTCGTTAAAGTATTGTATTAGCTCATTATCTATTAGTTTTTTTTTTTGAATATATGTGTTTTTAATTATTGAAAAATAAATATGGTAAAATATTTTTTTATATTATTATTATATTAATCGTGGCGAGATACGGGTTAAAAAAAATTGATTGATTATTTTTTATGGATTGGACTTACCACTGAGGTCCAGAAAAGTAACATATTTCAGTCGTAATATAAGTCGAAAACAGCCGTATTCGTTCAAAAAATTTTCGATGGATTTTGTTCAAATCGTTCGATGAGATCGACATGGGTATTTTAATATTTATTTGTTAGCTAACTCGGATTTTTAATCCTGTCTCGTTTATAGGTGTCATTAAATAAGGATAATTAATTTTCGAAAGCCGGTTTGGTTCTTAAAATATTTCTGAGAGAAACGAGAAATATTTTTATGTACAAAAAAACTAATTTTTCAAGTTGGCTTGTGGATTAAAACATTTTTAATGTGCTATCAATCAACTTCTACTTTTGAAGTTATTTCGTATACGATACGTCTGCATATTGTATTATATTATATTACACCAACCCGATTCTACAAAAAAATAAATATATACAGGGTGGTTTGACGGTCTAGGATAAGTTTTAAAGACGTGGTGGGTTTTGTTATTTGGAACATTTTAAACTACACATATGTTACTTCAGTCGAAAGTATCATAGTACTTCAGTTTTCATTATTATTATTATTTTATTTTTTTTAAGGAAAAATCTAAAATCTTTCGCGTGTGCATTAATAATTTCCAAATGGAAGGTGGCAGATAAACCTTTTAGCTCTCAATTATATGTGCGTGGAGAACTCAAAATATTTTGTCCTTCGGTTTCGTTTTCATACCTTAGTTTAAGAAGCGGATAGATATCTATATGTTTGATGCATCAATCGAAATGGTTTTAAACAGAGATGCTTTTGAAAATACTTGAAAACTTTGGATTTCGTTTTTTTTTAACAAGAAATATCAAAAAACTCTGGTTCCCCTTTACTTTAGTATTTTTTTGATAACTAATCATGTATTTCTGATAGTTTTTTGCTGATATATACTTTTGTATTGCTATTTAAAGATCAAATACACAGTGAAAAACAAAAAAATAAGGTTCATATGTCATACTACTTTTCACTCGGTAATTATGCCCAAACGCAAAATTTTAGATTTTTCCTTAAAAATACCCTATATATAATAGAGGATTTCTGTGTGTTCGTTCGTTCGTCACAATGACGCTCGCGTCTTTAAAATGATCGACGATCGTTTTCGAATTAAAAAATCGAAAGTCGCCACAGACCGGGATTTGAACCCGGGTATGACATTTTCGTCACGAAACCACTGAGCTACGAACCCTTTCCAATAATTCCTTTTTTTTAGATATATATTTAATTAATTAATTAATTTCAAGCTCGATAGATGTCTCTAATTAATAATTA
>JAOXNN020000010.1:754911-773830 GCA_028571205.2 Hydropsyche betteni
TGAAATTATCGAATTTTTTAAATTAAATAACTATAATTGTAACTTTTTCGAATCTTACCAGTGTTATTTTAGAACCGTGTAAATAGTTTTTTTTTTTTAGTATAATTTTAGAACTTAAATCGTTCATTTTTCGAATTTCATTGATAACAAACGAAATTTTAACATTCATCTCAACCGACAAATTCAAATTCAAATTTTAGAAATTCACAGCAACGCACACGATCAAAGCGGTCAGCGCAGTCCGATCGTGCGGACCTTTCGGAAGCCCTTCTTCTTCCCTCACACATCACGCGGTGGGCGGGCTCCTCCTTGTCGCCGCCAAAGACCACCCGCCCACCCGCCGCCCACCGGCTGACAGCGCGTCAGCTCGACCCGTCTGTTCGGGACAGATCAAAACTGCTTTTTACCCCGAATACGCCCTGTCCCTTGGCTATTTGCGCCCCCGGGGCGACTACGCCGCTCCCTTGGCCCACGTCGAGTCATTGTCGACCATGCCAGGGTGCACGACCCTCCGCCCTCCCGTCTTGACGTTTTGACCAGGTGTTGAGCGGAGGGGTGCAAATATGCAGGACGAGGCCCTTTAAGATATTCGATATTGATTGTAAATCTGTTGGGATCGAGCTTTAAAGCACGCTATGTATAATACAACCGCCTCGATCGTCCATCATTTGGTCCGAATAATGCTTCGGCGTTGGTGTTTCCGCCTATCCTCAGGCTGTGCACTTTCTTAGGCGTAAATACTGCTTTTGCACAACCGGTCGTCTTCGGTCCGGTTCCTCTGGTTTTCTCAATCAAACATCTGTCCGACCCAAAGGCTTCCTCGACACTCCGAATGCCGGAAGATGTGAATATTCAAATGTATACATAGATTTGATTAATGCGATTAGTTTCCAACTCTAATATGTGAAACGGTTAATTTTATAATATATATGTGAGAGTACGTACGTCAGTTTTTGTTAATTGTACGGCGATAGGTCCCTTACGTTTGCGAATGACGAGTTTGCCCCTGCGTCACTCTTGCCGAGGGATAAAAGCGTGTTGACCGCAAAAGTATAGAATACGTATGCGATAAGCCAGCTTCATAATAATAGCTCGGGGACAAATGACCAAAGAGGTGATAAGCAAAAAAGACGAGCAGTCGCTGACGATGACTCTTTTGATGTGTCGTAATAATGGACACAAAGATATTCACCCGAGCGCTTTTGATAATCCAATACAGGTCACTCTTTACAATATAAAATTTTCTATTAAAAATTAAAATTTTAAGTTTTTTATTAATAAACCGTCTCAAAATACATCTCGAGATCAGCAAAACAAACATATTTATAATATTATAATGAACATATATCCGTCGAGACTGGCTTGCCGATGACAGTTCGCCGCGTGGGCCGCCTCCATCCGTATTTACGACGCGTTTTTATGTGAAAATTCGCCGCCCTCGAACCACCCTTGTCCCGCCCTTCGGACACGGCACCCCTTTGACCACCCCCCCCAGGACCACCCAGGGCGCCGGAAAGAGAGTCCGTGTGCGCTAAAAGGGAATTTTAAATACTTTTGACGCGCTCCGACGGCCCTAATGCAAAAAGGAAAGCTCGCACGAGACTCCGTTGTATGCGTTTTTTTGTTCTTCTTGTATATGAGATGAGTGTGTTTGTATGGTGCATTTCTAAATAGTGATAATTTAGATAGTAAAATTTGTATAAATCTTGTTTGAAGTTTCGTTAGAATTTTATTCCTTTCATTTGATCGTTGGTCTTCTGAATCTTTGACTGTCGAGTTTCGGTGAAATATTTAAAAAAATCCTTAAACGTACACACATTTATATATGGACAGTATGTAGGAGATGTGTTTGAAACCCAATACGGCGACGAAACAACCCCTTTGGCCCCGATGGGTGGCGAAAACGTCACCCCGCATGAACCGAGGCGTCTCTCTTCGGCTCAGTGGAAGGCTTCGCACGTGACGTCCGAGCCTTTTCGTATATTTTCTGTATTCGTATGTGTTTTAAAATGAACTTTCATTCAGCACGAAAGAATTATCAACTATTCTGACGTAAAGAATTTGGTACAAAGTATATTTTTTATAAGTCACATAAAAATGTATTCCTGTATTTATTATTAGAAACAACTATGAAAAATTAAAACGATTCTATTCGTATTTAGAATAATATAATACAATATATTTTCAATTTCGATCTGAGCAAACTACACATATCCTCAAGATCAAAATCAATCTCGCTAAGCGTTCGCGGGATTGCAACACATATAAGCGAATGCAAGATAGCGAATGCATTTCTCGTTCCGTCAGGTGATCGCACCAACCACCCACACCCTTCCACCCCCGAAAGCCTCCAGTACGTCTGTCTGTCCATCCGTCTGTCTGTCTGTCTGTCTGGTTTCCGTGTCTGTCGAAATGACGCGCCGTCTCGAGCCACCCACTTTCCGCCCACCCTTGCATCCCACTTTCGCACCCCAAACCCCCACTTTTCACCCGGTAGCGGTGCGGTCGTTCTTCGGTCGTCTGACGAGCACTTCAATAATCTCCGTCACGTCGAATCGACGCGGTTTTGTCTCTAGTATGCCTTTGATGGTGACGAAGGGTCCCTAGTACTTACGAGTGCATGGCTTCAGTACCTGTGACTTGAGCGACAAATTCCCAATGCATCGCTAAACTTCAATACATTTGATTTTATATAGGAATTGAGTTAGACTAGGTGCTCACTGGCGATTTAGTCGCGCGCGATCGAAAATGGAACACATTTTGGGTTGAAATGCGCGAATGTCATATGCGCGTGTTTCAATTCAAAACAATGTATTCTATTTTCGATCGCGCGACTAAATCGCTAGTTGGCGCCTAACCTTAGAGTGGGGTATATGGCTTCCTTTTGCTTATGAATATTAGTAAGGCCAGGCGCCCACAGGCGATTAGTCGCGGCGTGATTTATAATGGAACACATTGTTTTAGGTCGAAGTGCGCCCATATGGCTTATGTGCGCACTTCAACCCAAAACAATGTGTTCCATTATAAATCGCGCCGCGACTAATCGCCTGTGGGCGCCTGGCCTAATTGTCTTTTAAGAATGTTCAATCATCTCATCGACATATGTTAAATGTTAGCAAAAGCGCACTGCCGTACAGCGCGAATGTCACCCGAGAACCGACCTAGGGAGGAGCGGGAGGAATGGGGAGGCAGCGCTGCACCACCCACCCACCTATTTTTCACCCATCGGAATTGTACAGAGGAGGGTGGCGGTCTCGGACTGGTATTGATTAGTACTTGCCTCTGTCTGAGGTGGCGGAGCCTCTCGTCGGCGGGTGACGGGGGGGGGGCAGAGGGGGCGTAGCCTTCACTCAAAACGGTGACACGGCGACAGTCACTCAGTCGCAGGCCCCCCGGCCGCGGGAGGGCTGACCCGGCGCCGGCGCCCCCGGGCCCCCATCGCCGCCCACGGCTGACCCCGGTGGGCGGGTGGGCGGTTTTGGACGTCTGTGTACGTGTATGCGCTCGGCTGCATCGTCTCCCGTTGTAGACGACCGTCTATCTTCGTTCGCAGGATGAACTTTTCAATTGTGAACAGCGCCCGGTGTGATGCGGCCTTTGTGCGCCGCTTCTCTCGTCTCGTTGGGGTCCGTTTTCTGGGGTGGTGTGTGTGTTTTTCAGTATGTTCGAAATTCGATTTTCTTCTTAAGCGATACTTATAGAGTGTTCGATTCGTTAGCGGGGTCGCGTTTGGAAAAAAAATTGGTTGATCGTTGAAGGTGATTTTTTTTGGAGTGATGTTGGGTTTATGAATTGATGGTGGTTCAGTTTTTTTATATGGTTAATTATTTCTAATTTTTATTCGTATTTAAATA
The DNA here is from genome assembly GCA_028571205.2 of Hydropsyche betteni. NCBI lineage: Eukaryota > Metazoa > Arthropoda > Insecta > Trichoptera > Hydropsychidae > Hydropsyche > Hydropsyche betteni. The sequence continues at coordinate 758,766 of JAOXNN020000010.1, forward strand.
AAATAATGTTTGAAATATTTTTGTACAGCGATTGATAAAAAATTATTGCATATTTTGATATTGATTTAATACAAAAAAATTAACATGTATATGGAGTACTTTTACGTTTCAGAAGCAAATTTTTTTGTAAATGTTATAAAAATTCTTTGTTAAATGCAACTTTTTCTTAATAAATCGAATAGATTTAGTAATAAAATTTAATTAAAAGTAAAAAATGTATCAAAATATATCAAAACGTAATATATTATATTAGAACGAAAAAATTAAAAACAGTTTTCCTCAACGGTAATATAACATAATATTTTTCATAATATCACTGAAATTTTTCATATTTTTTTAGGAACTAGTATCATAATTGGCAAATATAATTACAGTAAAAAAATGATCTGAAACTTTTATTATTTTTTAAATTATCTAACATTTCTATATTCATTTCAGAAAAAAATATTTATTTAATCAATATATTTCAAACCTTACAACTTACATTCCATAATTTTGTTTCAAAAAGCCCAATTTATTTAAAAAAAAAAAAAAAACATAATATCCACACGAAAACGTCGATAATTAATCTCATCGTCCATCTACGTATTTTTTCATTACCCTTCCGATACTGAAAAATAAAACGGAACGAAACGAGAGCCGTAATAAAAACCGCCGTCAAAGGACGCTTTCCAATCAACTTCATTCTTACGTTGACGCCGGCCCGCTGAAACGGGGTCCTCGGGGCAGTTTTCCCAGCGCAAAAGTGCATTTTCCGTCGATCACAGAAGAACCGGGTCCGGGGGGGGATGGGAAAACTACCCTCCCGCCCACCGCCGCCCACCTTCAGCCGCCTACACGACCTCGTCCCGGACGTCTTCTTCCGCGTCTCGCTCTCGCTCTCTCGCGTCAACGTCTGTCAAATTGTTTTACGTAGAAAAATGCATTTTTCCCGGGACGCGGTCCCGGGATGCGCCACCCCCTTCCCACCCCGCTCTCTGTTTTTGCTACCCCTTCCGTCATGCCGTTCGTTGCACATCAAGTTCCTTTCGCGTCTTTCTCTCGTCTTCGGCTCGGACCGATATCGATTATGACGCATGCGCTTTGCTGTGTATTTTTGCAAGTTGCATTTCGTCGTATGCATTTTATTTCTTGAATGTCGTTTCAAAGAAACGTTACGTTGTATGGCTTTTAACAGTTCAGGTGATTTCGTTCCGGTGGAAGGACGCAATTAGCTTTTTCCACGTCCTTGTGTCCAGTCCGTGTTCTCGACGTCGATTTTCGTACGTTTTATTGGATTCTAGCATGCTAGCGTTTTCTTTCGCCAGTGGATATTTTGCTCTTTTTTTTAAGTCAACGGCCACAGTTCCGACACGAGCGTCGTATTGCAGCGATTGTTTCCAGAAATGTGGTCGAACTTAGCCTAAATTTACATAGCATTTGCCGTTTGGCTTCCGCAGTTGACGTGCCAACTGCTTCTTCAGTACGCTTTCGTGTTCTAGTGCATTTTTTTCTACATTCACATAGTAATTGCTTTGTAGAGGTGACGGTCGTTGTTTCCGTCACATTTTTATTTTTATTTTTCGTATACATATACTTAAAAAAATAATCCAATCAAACTCCTTTCGTATAAATATGTCCATTAAAAGTTTGATCGTTATTTTCAAAATTATAATATTGAAAACAAAATTCAATATTGAAACGTTGAAACAGTTTTAAATACGTTCTCGCCGCACGGAATATCGCATTTACAAACGTCAAAATTATTTTGCAGCGCAAGTCAAAGGTTAAACGTGACGTCGCTTTTTGAATCTCGATCTCCGCTTCGCCCGTTTTCCCGGGAAAAACTCGAACACACTCATACAGTTTTCCCGATTAATCAACGGCTCTGGGAAAACTGCATTTTCCAACCCCCTTGCTCCCAATTTTCGCCTCGACCCCCTCGTCATGCCATTGCGGAAAAGAGCTCAACTTTTAATGTCGACGGGCGTCGAGACGCCGAATGCATTAACCGCGAATGAATTGCTTTCAACGCCTATTGACACACGAATAACTACTATACGCTGTTTAATTAATTTTCATTATTCCGTGATGGTTTTTGGATTTAAAATTCGAATTTTTGTATTTGAATATATTGATTTTTTCCAAGATACCAGTCGTTCAGGTGTGTTTTGCCTGGGGATGGTTATGAAATAGTTTCACGTTTTCGATTTCATAAGCGACGTATTTTGGTTGCGGTGGATTTCAATATTGCTCGATTTGATTCTGTTTCGATTTACATAATATATTTTTTATTTATTTTCAGGTGAGTTTATATCGAATTTTTTCAACAATCAGTATTTTTATTATCTGGTTAGGTAATTTTATAATTTCTCAATATTTCTGATTACGTTACAGAAAATCACAATATAATTCATATTATTAAGTAATATGCACAAATACATTTAGTCAGTATTAGTTCTTATTTATATTAGTTTCGGTTCGAATCCGTATTTTGAGACTCAATGATTTATATGAATGAAGTAGTCACAATATCTTTGGCACGTTATGAGAATTCGCGTTACAAGATAACCACTGTGTACACGATGTATACCACGCAATTTGTTCGCAAAACTTTCACCAGTCGACAAACCCAGATAATAAGAAACATTTAACGCATTAACAACCTTCAATATACGCCTAAACAAACTTCGGACTGGCGGAGACCTCTCGCCGCCGAAACGACTGTTGTTTTTGGACCGGCCTGAGTTTTCACCCCGAAACGACAATATCCGAACGCAAACATGGCAGATTGAGCCCCACGCATGATATTACCCAGCCACGATATTGCCGTCGAACAAATAATATACGCCTGCGGAATTCTCCCCCGAAGACGTCGGAAAATGCGTCACACCAGCGCCGGGCCCTGGCCAGGAATTTCCCGGTTATGTAAATGGCGTCCGTCCGAATCGGACGGGCCGCATTCCACGGTCGCGTCGAATTGAAGCCGATTTAATAACGGCGAGACAGCGAAATGTTAAGGAGGAGAAAAAGGCAAAGGGTGTCGTTGGGAAGTCGTCGTGGGCGATGTCGAGTTTTCCGGGCGAGCGTCCCATATTGCGTGCGACCGCTTTTATTAACGCGAATCTCGGCTGTCGTTCGTTTTGTGTGCAGAATGTATTGTCGCTGTAATGATGTGTTTGAGGATTGTTTGTTTGTGTTTGGATGTTTCGTGTGGGATTTGCAGTTATCTCAGTTTCGGCGTTGACTCAAATAAACGAGTACACGTGTACGAATGCAGCAGTGGAAAGTACCTATTAAATGGCGCATTGTGCAAGACACAACTTTCGTCGACTTTTATTTGCAGGCGGGTAAATGGACTTGCTGGGGCTATTCTGAATGTCCTTTTCCCCTCCTTGTAGTGTTACAAATCCTTCCTTCTGTCGCGCATCGAACTGCACCTGACCAGCGATTCTCAAAGCAATCTAAACTTTTCGAACGAAAAAATAAACAACATTTTAATCTCATTCATATTATTCCAATCCAAATTCTTATTCGTTCCAAACGATATTGCACCACGTCCTGTCTTGTCCCAATACACTAGAACATAAATGTCGGAACAGCTGCAATTTGGCGGCGTCTTAGCGGACAGCAAGCGACCGACCATACAATATGTAAGATGGTCTCGAAAGGAGGCGGAGGAGGTCGGGTCGGAGATCCTTAGGTGGTTCTAGACCGACAGGACCATTGTCTTTTATCCGGCAGCGGGTGTCCATTCGCGTAGGAGAAGGACACTAAGGTATACACCATACACACGGCCACGGGGAGGCAAAGGTGGAGATGGCATGCATCATTGAATAAGCAATGAGGCTTGCGCGGATGCCCTGGGCGGGGACCTGTCCTCCTGTTTGCTAAACTGTTGCTCGTGTGTGTCCTCCCTCGCGGTTAAGTATCCCGCAGCATAGCCGTCGGGACTTTAAAACACCCAAGAAGTGATCTTGCGGTCGGCTCGTTTTGAATAAAGAATGTGAGACGAGACACGGCAGGATTTTAAGGAGGTCGAACTCTGAGGTGGGATCGACCCGCTTGAACTCTAACCCGACTTCAATCAATATAAATAGTTTGATGTTTTTATAACAAAATATTTTAAATATAAATTATGGATCTTTTAGACTGTAACTAAACCGAGAGAATAATAAAAAAACGTACGAGTGAAAAAAAATCAAAAATTTATTACATGGTGTCGGCTTTTGTGCAAATGCTGACCGCGTCGGCCACCGACAACGGGACATCACGGCAGCAGATCCCCGTGCCCCGATGAGTCTCTCTCTCATATTGTTTTTATTCAAATGTCCGCCTTTGAATTCAATTCGAGCGAGCAAAAGGTTAAAGTGTCCTCTCTCCCCGTATTGTCCGCGTTGTCTCGTATTGCCACGTGAATTATACGCTTTCGGACCGGCTCTCAAAGTTGCCCACACATACGCACTGTGCTATGAAATATTTACTTCGAATCTCTATTCTATATAATATTTTTTTTATATCGAATATATATATACGAGACAACAGTGACACAGTCGATAATGGGCGCACGTAATCTCGCCGGCATAATCTTCGTCGTCCGTCGAACGTCCACGTCGGCAACACTCACTGACACTTTTTTGACTTTTCTCACACGGTCCCATCACTCGACGGCCACCAATCGATCGAAGAGGAGCCGGTGGGCGGGTGGGACACGCCTGAGGGACCACTCGAACGGGGTGGGCGCGTGGTGGGCGGCCAGGTCCAGAGACAGACGCCCGGCTCTGGGGAGGCTGCAGTGGTGTGAGCCAGGCTCGCATCTTTATCGCTGACATTTTCCTTTAATACACTGTCACCGTCTTCATTCCGCGCCCTGACGAAAGTCACACAATATACGTCCGCGTAATAAAAAGCTGTCACATGCCCCCGGGCGGACATTGTGTCTAATCATCCCGGGGCGGACGACAACCACCCTCGCTCCCATCTCTGACGGTTCACGTCTCTTTTCTTCCCGGGTAGAAGTCCGGTTCTGTCCTTGTCCCACTGTCGGGCGAAATTGAGTGACGCGGACACTAGTCCCATCCCATCGGGCGTCCCGGTCCTAGTGTCCCACACCCTGTCGCCAGCAGACGGGACAGTCTTCAACTTGTGTGTCCGGCTACGACCCCCCAGCCGCTCCATCTCGTATGTATAATACGTGTGTAGCTGGAAAAGCATCGTACGTACATATTATATGGGGACAGTACGTGCGACAACTTCGCCCGACTCTTCAGCGTCCCACATTGTATGGTAGTTGTACGTCGATCTGTCCCTCGAACGTTTCGAAGGCTTCGTTTTAGTCGTGCAACGTACGAGTGATGTCGTTTTGATTTGATTGATGTTTTTGCGATTGTAGCCAAATGTTGGGATCGGCTGATTGAGTCGTTCGTAGGAGTGACGCATGACTGAGAACGAAAAATATTTATGGTATTGCCGTATTTATTGTTACATGATATAAAATTTACGATTGCAAAAAAATCGAATAAAATGATAATTTTATGAATAACGAATAATAAAATCCGATATTACGAATATATTCTTCCATTCATATATAAATAATATAAAAAAAAGAAAACGATGCTTTAGTGAAGATATCCACATATCATATTTATGTTTCAAGATCGTAAAATTTATATATTTAAAACGACAAAACAAATCGAAAATCACACCTGAATCGAAAAACCAAACAACAACACGAAATCATCAAATTTCCACGTCTCCGTGTAAACACGTCAATCAGACCGATACGTATAATACGATTGTCTTCGGAGACCCACCCTAATATCCGCATCCCACACTTTTTCACCTCGTCTCGAGAAAGACCCACCCCCGGACCAACACCGAGAAAAACCCACCCCTCGCCGCCCAACTACCCACCCTTCGGCGGGCCACCGCCTTTGCCATCCGCGTCTGAAAAGTGCAGGTGACACGGAGCAGGCGGGCTGCGTCCCTGTTGCACCTGCCGGTGGGCGAATTCTGCAGCCGCCCACCGCCCGCTTTTATGTCCACCGCCCACCCCGCCCACCGGTCCCGGCATTGATCTGTCCGTGATGGCAGCACGATGGACGTGCGGACACCTTGCTCCGCCTCGGCAACCCCTCTTCTGCGATCGGACAATAAACGATGTCGTGTGACTGTTCTTGTTTGATTCTGTGGTGGTGGTTTTTTTTTTTGTTTCGATGAAATTTCGCTTTATGAAGGGCTGTGAAAGGAATGGATGTAGTATTTTGAGGGTTTTATTTGAAAAATTTTTTATTGAAAATCAATTATTAAGTAAATTTTTTGATAGTTTGTTTGATTGTTATTCAAACTTTTTGAGAATTGTTTCTTACTAATCATTAGATTTAAAAATTTTCATTGATGAATCAATCAATAATAAACAATATATTCGAACATCCATTTCATATTAAATATCTGTTTTCAACGTGAAAGAAATAAATATGAGATACAAAAAAGTATTCGATCTTCGGAATTCGTACAGTATTAATCTTTCACAATTTCGCACAGCACGAACCTATCGCAAACAACCTTCGAAATCACCAGCAGCTCAAACACGACCTGCCTTTATTTTTTTTGTAGCGAAACCAAAAGAGTTGAGCCTCGCCGTGGAACAACGCTATACATGTATGTGAGAGGGTGGGCTGAGGGGGTGGGATGGGTGGCTGGGAGGGCGGTCTGGGCGCACGACGTAATTTGACGACGTAAATCTTCAACTCTTGGCTGCCCCTCGTTCCGTTTCGGTACGTGGTCTATAACCTCCCCGCCCTACCCCGTTCGCCGCCCACCCCCAGAGCGAGCTCGACCCGCCGCCCATCCCACCCACAGGGGCGGAAAAAGTGTGGCGTTCTGTGACCGACGTCCGACGTCGGTAACTGTGTCGCGTTTGAAACTGTATCGAAATATTAGACGTGGAAGTTCTCAAAATGCGTCTGGTTTGGATCGGTCGAAATTAAACGTTTTTGTATATGTTGATTAACTTTTTAAAAGTTTACAATGAACCGATCGATCTATAGAATATTTTCCGATATCGGATCACATAAAATGTATCGAATCGATCAATTATCAAAATTGAAATAATCAGAGCGGAAACTATCTATTACGTAACACTATACATGTGTTCGTTTGTGATGAAATTTTCCATACGTACCGTTGATTATACGCTAGACTGCCGAGCACTTTAATAGCGGCATCTATCACGTCGTCGTCCACCGGGGAATAATGGCGCGGTATCAATCATCTTGCGCTATTGATTGGTGACCGGTAGGCGGCCGTCTGAAGGTGGGCGGCGGGTGGACTTGGCGGCCGCCCCCCGCGGGGACTCCTGGATGCAGCCGCCGTCCACCCAGAACGTCTGGGGTAATTTGACGTGGGGATGGGCGGCTGCAACCCCCGCCCACCACCGGCAGACTTGACAATCGATTGACGGGTGTCGCCCAAGGAGGCTGGCCGCCCCCTCCGCCCACTATCGCCCACCTCTCCGGGTAGTTGCCCGCCCACCTCTTGGGCGGGAGCCTGCGAGCCCGGGTTGAGGACATTCATTCGAACGACCGATCTGACCCACATTTCAGCGATATTTATAATAATTGAACGAGCGTGCGATAAATCCGGGGGTGGGCTCTCGCTGTGGGTGGATTTTCAGAGGCTGCCGCGGAATTTATGAATATTATCCCCGGGCAGATAGCGTCGCTGAAATTTAAAGCCGGACGTTCTTCGATACGGATCTCGTTCTCCGTCTCCGTGTAATGCAATTACGTCGTTGATGCAACTGTGCAGTGCATTTGTACGTGCATGTGCGGGGGTTGGAAATGTTGCGACGTTGAGGAAAATCGGAAAAGTTGCGCACACACGGGTCTTGTTTAAGGGCGACGCGGAAAATCGGGGACGATACGGTTCGGGAAAAACAACATTACGTGTGCACGGGCAAGTGTGTTCTGGAAAAATTTACATATACAGCGTCGAACGTTGCTTAGTTTCATGTCGTAAAGACTTGCATTTTTCTCGGGTGTTTAGGATTTTCAAATATTTCAATTGTGTTGATTGAATTTTTGACTTGATTAATACAATATGGTTGTATTATAAATTATAATTTTTTTTTTGATTAAAATTATCTTACAAAATATATATTTTATATTTAAAGCATAAGTATTATAGATGTGTTTTCAAATCGTATATATTACTGAATAGAACAATTTGAAATCTTACAATCCAAACGAAAAAGTATAATACAACTATAAAACGTTTCAAAATCTCTGTTTGTAGTCGTATACACATGAATTTTCTTCACATTCCGAAAAATAGTTTTCACAAAATGCACCGCATGAAAAACGAGTAAATTATAAGCTTATCCTTTTAGATAAGTGCTACGACCCTATTCGACCGCAGACAAACAACAACATAAATTCCACAAACGCACTACGAAATTAACATATTCCTTTCGTAAAAGAAGACTAGCCATTGTTGAATCGGCAACAAAAATTTAATTTAATTACGAATCGCAAACGGCCGATTTCGGCAGTGTCCTCGCGGGGCCATATCCTGCGTCCTTCCGTTTTGTCGAAGACGAGCCGGCGCGTTTTGTTATATTCGCTTTCTGCGTAATTTACGGTACGTCTGCGTGGGACGTTTATGATTTCGGTAACGGCGTTCTTATTTCTTAACGGGATCGTCCCTTTACTTTTAACGACGGCCGTAAAAAGGAGACATCTTGATGAGCCGACGCCGACGAAATCCTCGAGATTGAGAGGCTCGTTTGCTTTCGGCTGTGTCATTTTTAATTATTTCCGAATCTTTTCTTTTTATGCCGCGATTTATCATTTGAACTGTTCGCTTGCAGTGTTGCAGAATGATTATGTATGTATTTTTGTTTTATGTTTCTCTTGAATCGAACGGGATGTTTTTTGTAAGATCATTGTTTTGAATGTGGTTAGTAAATATAATATTATATATGCAATGAAGAGGATTGATTTTTTTTAACAATATTTAAAAAATCTATTATTATTTAAATTTATATTATACCAACCAATTTTTATTTTTGTTTTTTTTTAAGAATTTAATATTTCATTAATAGTTTAAATGATCCAATATCTCTTGTCTTATTTTTAGTGAACCTGCAATGTTAATGATTTCTGAATTCAAATTTTTTATTTTTGTATTTTACGTTATTATTATAGTATATGAAGTTATTTTGTGTGCAAATAATTTTCTTAAAACTAAAACTGTTTCTAAGTAAAATTAATTGACTGAAAGATACGTATATAACTATTAAACAAATTAAATTGAAATAGATTGCGTTTGTATATCCCCTATATATAATCACGGATTTCTGTGTGTGTGTGTCCGTCTGTTCGTTCAAATGACGCTCGCGACTTTTTATAGTAATATGGTCTTTATGCGTATACAATTAACGTCTATAATATGATGCTTATTACCTACTAACTACTGGCTTTACCTATATGTCACAAACAAATAACAAATGAACTATTTTGATTTAATTAATTAAATATTAAATATTCAAATCGGGTTTTCAAATTATACGTTTTCCGTTTCTTAACAAATCCACAGCCGATGTAATAAACATCGGGCCTATTCACTAGTGTATAATAAAACAAAAACGGGTTTGACCCGGCGCGAATTCGAATTTGGCGAACTTGGCATTCGGACCTTCCCCGACTGTCAAGATCACCGACGGTTTTCGCCACGGATTGTGTAACCGACGGTCTTGTAACGGACACCGAATTGTTATACAACGGCCGACATTGGTCGCACATAATCGCATAACGCGCGGCTGCATATTAAAACTGCATTACGCGACCGCGACAACAGGGTCATTATCATCAGCGGGGACGACGAGGATTCCGCCGTCCGATGACGTGGTGATTCTTCGCGGAGAAGGCTGCGTTTCTCCGCGGGGAAGGCTGTTTGTGTGGCGGATTCGCGAAACGGTGCGGTTTGAGCGCGCGTCGCAAAAACCCGCCGACCGAAGTTCGACGGTCTCGGAAGTCAACTTTGTGGATCGGCGAAATTTTGAATATTGCAAAACGAAGCGCAAATCGAAATTGTAAATTTTACTCGGCGGGTAAACGTGAATTTTCGGCACCGAGAACGGTCGATCGGAGCCAAGATAGTTCGCTTTTTTTTTTCGGTCGACGAAAAAAATTTTGACCGTGCTCACTTTCACTTGAAAGGTGACCGTTCGCAATAATATATTCGAACACGTTGGTTGTGCGTACCAAAATTGATATAATAAATGAGACGTTATTTAAAAAAAAAACGAAATAAGCATTCTTTGTTTGCAAAAAATATTGATTATTTCGAAATCGATATGACGAAAATTACAAAACGTTTAATGCCAATTCTGTGAAAATGGCATATTAGCAATCGTAATCAAATATGTGTACGAAATATTTGTTACTGTACAAGTTTCGATATTATTTATTTGTGCAGAACCGGAATCGAAACACCGTTTTTCATAATTGATTCAATCTTAGTACAGTGTGGCTTGGGTGACTTCGCAAGCGTTTTCACTTTCTAAGCTATGTAAAAATACTTCATCGCATTCGCTGTATAATATAATACGATCACCGAGCACGTACAATATACATTTTTATTCTATCGATTGTACATAGGACATAATGCACGAACGTGATTCGCAATTTATTCACGACCGTTCGAAATACTAACAATGTTTTCTTTCAATCATTCCAACAATATTCACCCATGTCTGTTTTTACGCATTCCACAGACTACCGTATAAAATATATCGGAACCTTATCAAAATCGAAAATAGGTTTTATCTAATGGAACTTCAAATTAAAAATCGTATTGTGAAATCATCATAAATTTTCATTTAATAATCATAATCGTATATTGATCTATATTTTTATACTGTGTTAAAAAAAAAATAATTTTTTTTTAAAACCGCGTTATTTCGAAACCGTGTAAAAAGAGTTTTGTGCGTATATAAAAATATGAAACCGATTTCGAAAAGGTATATGTATAAAAAGAAAAAACAAAACAAGGTTCAACGGGAATCTCATTGTACAGAGAAAACACCCCGTTCCCAAAATGGCGGAAGTTTTTATTCGGAGACTCAAACGTGAGGTCCCGCCGCAAACCTGCTCTTCGTTTATTTTTTTTTTATTTTCAAATTAACCATTTCGCAACGTTCGCTCGAAACGCAGAGCGAGAAGCCCTCGGCACAATCGACGGCGACGAAAGTCGTGGAAACCTCTTCGTCGAGAGCGAATTCGGCCCCAGCAAAGGTCAACACGCGGCCGCCGAGCCGAGCGGGTCCGATCGCCGGCGCTGGCTGGTGAAAGCGAAAAGCCTTTCTCGATGGCACTTCCGCGAACGGCCGGCTCTTCGGCTTTCCGACTCGCATACCGCATACGTACGACGCATAACACACACGAAACGGTGTGTGGGTGTGCGCAAAAGGCGTTCGCTCACTTTGGCGGGACGCGCCGAAGGGAAGTGCCCTTCGAGCCGACGGAAGCGCGCGAATCGTTATGCGGGGTATGCAAAAACGTCGTCGAATCGGACTATGGCTAGACCCGTGGCCGGTTTTGTATAAGTTCGCATTGTCGGATTGAGAAATGAATTGTAATATGTGATGATTACGTATGAAATTGTGATTATTTGCGACATTCGATGTTGCAATGTTGCAAATTTCAATGTCTGTTGTGAAATTTGAAAAAAACGATGTTTTGCAGGTGTGGTTCTGATCGGAAATCGGTTCGGATGGCGTACTATCGCGGTATATTAGATGCAAAAATCGACGGAATTAAATTAGAATCGTTCGGGTATCGGATTGTTAACCGATGACCTGTTAGCCTATTAATCTATAGCTCGAGCAGTTTCAGTGACACAATACCGTGATAACGATGAAATTGTTGAAACGAGAAGCCGGTCTCGGTGACTGCCAATCATTATTCATTTCTAAAAAATAAAATTCGACCGACCGAAAGGTCCCGCCGACAATTGCGCGCCACAAAACGAAAGATCGACCGACCGCAGAATACAATTTTGTACAAACCCCGCCCGTCGGCGTTACCGAAATTCCGAACGCGCGACATCGCGAAAAACTCGTTTGCCGAAACATAGCCTCCTCAAGGTAATCCGAGCGAAATTTGCATACGCGAAGATACCTCGGAGCGTTCCCGGGCGAAAAGAGCTTATCTAACAATCCGCCGCGAGGATAAGCGTTCGCAGCCGCGAAAAAGTGAAAGCCGAGCGGTTTTACTTTCATCGGCACGTGTTAGTCCGCCCAACTGACCGTTGATGTACACGTGCTGCCTCCAGAACTGGTAGTGCTCGGGGGGTGGTTGGGCGGTTTGGGGCGGCAGCGGGGGCGGAGGCGCCGGCGGCCCGAGGGGGGCGCCAGGCTGGTACTCCATGGCGGCTCAGGAGGAGGCGGGGGCCATGGCCGGCGCGGGAGCTGTGTGGGCCACGAGGTGGTGTCGCGGCAGCGGCTCGGGCGGCACTGCGAGCGCGCGCGTCAACTCGGCGCGGACAACGCAGCCTCTGCCACCACCGCGGGGCCAAGAAAGCTCGCTGGAGGCTTCCGCGGAAGCCTTCCCGCCTGCGGAAAACTCGAGCGGCGCGTCCGCTCTGCGGGAGGCGAGTGCGCGGGTTTCGTGGGTTTTTTTTTGTGTTTACTGGCCGCGCGATAAGATTGCGGGCTCGGGGTTGAGTCACCGCGGAGCGTCGGAGCCGTCCGATAATGGGATTGATCGGCGATTGTGTTCCGATTGTGTTGGCGTTGTTTTGTATATTGAGTTTATCGTAATCTGGTTTTTTTTTTATTAATTACCGATTTACTAGTGAATTGAATCTATTTATATATCCCCCGTATATAATCTCGTATTTTTGTGTGTCTGTTCAATGACGCTCGCGGCTTTTTCGCGAATATGGTCTTTGTATGCGTATACAGATGATGCTTATTATCTACTGCCTCTAGCTTAGCTTATACGTCACAAACAAATAACAAATGAATTATTTTGATTTTATTAATTAAATATTCAAATCGGGTACACATTTTATCGTTTTCCGTTTCTTAAAAAATCCACAGTCGATGTTATTAACATCGGGCCTATTTACTATATGTATATAAATGGATTTTTCTATATATATTTGTTAATGTGATGCCATTTCACTCCAACACCGTTCGACTGATCACAATTAAAATTGGCATGTATATGTATTTTTATGTCGAGAGTTTTGTTGTATCGTTAAAATCATTTTGCAACTCGACCTGACGTTAATTTAAAATGAAAAAAAATCAGTACTAATTGCAAGAGTCAAAGATCTGAAGTTTGTTGAATTTAGTTGCCTTTGTTACCACTTTATAGAATCATACATATCAAAGTACTAAGTTTACGAGTCGACAGTCTGTTGCCATGTTTTATGCTTTTGTTTGATAAATTTAAATTAAAAAATATATTTTATTTAAAATTCAAGTCCCGAGCAACGCCGGGTACTATCGCAAGTTTTATATAAAAATCTAAAACAAACATAACCCTATATAAACTGATTTTTTTCGAAAATACTCAAAACACAAAAAAAACACACCGAATTCCTTTTTACATGGTCCCGAAATTACACGGTTCAAGTAAGAAGAACCGATTATTTACTACACGGATAAAAAATATTATTATACCGCAATGGTAAGATTCGGTATTATATATATTTGTAATTATAGTTATTAAATCAAAATTTTCGATTTTTTTTCGATGATTTTACATGGCGAAATTTTTTCAAATCACACATTTTTTATAAAGTACATTTGAGTGGATGTTCTATCCAAATATACCGATCGAACTCATCTCCTATTTTTATATGGTCACCACATAAAAATTGTATAAAAAATGATTTTTTCATACACGGAGTCTCTGAAACAAATCCCCCGTCTAAAAAGAAGTTGAGTGTATATACATATATTTTTTTATTTACCGGTAAACTACCGAACCGTTACCGGTAAACAGGTTTATCGGTAATGGCCTCCCCATTATGTACACATACTTTTTTGATTTTAACGTAATTAAAACGAGCCGTTTTCACTTTTCGCATATATTTCGAGACGTCTATGTATGTGCGGCCATGGAGCGAATTCAAATTGCGATTTGCAATGAAAATTAAAAGATTTGATCAAGAAACGTCACCATTAAAGCAAAAATAAAAAAAGAAAGTTTTCTTTGCGTCGCTCGGCTGCAACCCGAAAAAATCACATGCCGAATCTCAACATCGCTTTTTTATAGTGATGCAATATTTAAGAATAAGATGACACCAGAAAAATCACCTGCATGTTGTATTAATTGCTGCATACATTAAAGATACGGCATCGCGTCACACGTGCACTCGTCTAAATGACACTAGAAATGAAGATGCGATAACGAGACGGAAAAGCACCATAGAAAAGTATAATAAGGTGATTTGATAATAATAAAAACGAACTTTTTCAGATAATAAAGTGCGATAAATAATGTCGAAGCAATCATAAGCATTTCACAATGTTGCCATTCACGCACAAACCCGTACGCAGTGAATCGAGTTTGCACTTTGACCCGAGGCAAAAATGACACTTATTGAAAACTAATTATGCATGTAAATTGAGGTGATATGTGTCGTTTGAGTGCTCGTTATAATTTTTTATTAAAAAAAAACAAACACGAAGGTTAGAAAACATTGTTAACTCCTGTTGAAAATTCGATGTTAGAGAGCCTTTCGAAAATATTTTGATAGAGCTATGCGATAACGATCGAAGCTTAAATCTATATTATTTGACACGTTAAAAAGCGACTTTTGGAGTTTTATTTCATGCAAATTTTTAAATATTAGAACCATATGTTTGAACAAATTTACCATTTTTAGAAACATCGATATAACAAGATCAAATGTGAACATTTTATATTTCCTTTATGACAGCTGGGTCTCTGAAAGGTCAATGTTTTTCGATAAAGAGCTCGTCTTTTCTCTCAACCGTTTCACAAACGGCAAATATCAAATAACAGCTAACGAGCAAAAAGTCTACATAAAAGATAAACCATTTCGAA
>JAOXNN020000010.1:773930-804561 GCA_028571205.2 Hydropsyche betteni
GGTTTTCACATTTTATCGTTTTCCGTTTCTTAACAAATCCACAGCCGATGTTATTAACATTGGGCCTATTTACTAGTTATTATATATAAAGATATCTTTTAAATTTATAAATAAAATGATACAAATACTAAATTTCTATCACAACCCCATCCAAATCTAATCAAAATTTTTCCTCGGGCAACCCAACAACAACATCCCACCATCACCCGACGCCAACGACCGGACAACCAGAAGACACGCTTCATCCACCTCGACCAAACCCGATCCCTTGATCATTTATTCACAAACACAATCGATACACCCATTAAGCCCTCACTCCCGTCTATGAATTTCAAAACACGACACACTTTGTAGACGTCCATCCCGCTCAGACTGTCTGGCCCGATTAGCAAACCGACCCCTAATCCTTTCAACACGCGTCCGTCTGAACTACAACCCAGGGCCGAGCCGCTAAACGGCGGCTGCCAGATCGAACCTTTCCTCCCTTTGGGGTGGTGGGACCACCCACCCTCGGCGGGGGGTGGTACACCTTGCCCCGCCCGGGAGTCGAGAGTTTCACGTGGCGAACATCAAAGGCAATTGTTTCGGGCGAGATTGAATTCGCCAAGGCGTTTGATGGATACGATGGTAAATTGTTCGTGACAATTGGTAAATCCACGCTCGTTTAGCCCCAGCCGAGGCGGGATCGTCAAACCGAGAACGTTTACTGATGCAGCGCGACGAATCGGTATCGACGTGGCGAAAATACAATTTTTTGGCTTTGTGTGTTTTTGGGGGAAATTGCAAAAATGATCTTTTGGATGTTTGTGCGTATGAGTTCGAATATGTTTTTGAATGATTGAAACGAAATGGCGGTATCTTAGAATTATTGATATAATGTTTTCAAAAAAAATATGTATGAATAAAGAACGATTAATTTGATATGAGTATTAATTTATTAATTTAGCGGTTATTTTTAGAATATAATAAAAATTATATTTGTACGGTTTCGAAATAACACGATTCAAAAGAAAACCGATTATTTTTTTACACGGTTTATGAATCAAAAAAAAAGTATTATTATGCTACAATGGTAAGATCCTGATCAGGCCAGTATACAATTACAGTTATTAAATGAAAAATTGCGATTTTTTTTTTTAGACGATTTCACATAAACGAAATTTTGATACATTTTTATCGAGTATGATTGTGTAGAACTTTCATTCAAATATACTGATGGAATCTATCTCCTATTTTTATATATTCTATATTCTTTTTTATATAGTAAGGTAAACATACCAGTTGACCACGTTTCAAAAAAAAACGTAAAATTAAGATTTTTAAAAAAGATAATCTTTCAGACATGATACAATAGATAAAATGTAATGAACTACTAATCTATCGCATCCTTCTCGAAAGATTATCGTTTTTAAAAACCTCAATTTTTTCGTTTTTCTGAGAAGAAGTCAATCACTAGTACACGACCAAGCACTGGTGCAGTACCTCAATCTCTATATTATACAATTTATATTATTATAGGATACGTAATAGAGTCTTTAACGTATCCCTCATGTAAAAAGAGACTTGTGAGTACTTCCAACATCGTTCATCAACCAATTTTCAAATTTAATTACAAAGAAACATTGTCAAAACCATACAATCCCCTCTGACGTACATTTGACCTATATAGAGGATCTCACCTAGGCGAGCCATCCAATAAAACACAACCGAAAACTCTTCACCGTATTACAGAAGCTCGCATAGAAAGAGAGACGGCTAACACCTTGCGGACCGTTCGGGCCCCATACACTCGGGGTCCTCTCGTCGCCGGGATGTGTTGTAATGTTAATTAAGCCTCATAAATTAATAGACACGGTCCCCGGGGTGCCGTGATATTTTCATTACGGAGACACACTCGTAATTGAGTCAGTGGCGCTGTTTAGCGCAGACAGGACCACATAAATTATTCCACGGCCTCACCCCGTCGTCGTCGCATAACTTTTTATTCCGGCCACCCATCGGGAAGGATCTCGTCGGGTGGGGGGCCCCGCAAAGTATCTTGTCAAAACAAAAGAATACAAGTTGTCACGCAAAATATGAAATATGCGGAATTACATAATTTCGAGAGCCGGCTGCTTGAAGGACGGGCGACGGTGGGCGGTTTTGGGGGCGGAGGTTCGGGGTGGTTAACGGTTCCGCTGCAGCTCTCCTCGGGTGATGGTAACTTTGATTTATACAGTAAACACATAAATCTGGCTTCGCGCCGTCGTCTTCGCGTTCGGAGGGATCTCGAAGGGTGAAGGGGTTGAAGGGTGGGTCTTTTTTTTTTCGGTGGAAATGCATCCGAGGCGTAACTGGGTTATGTCAGATGGATTGATGGCATATTTTCGGCTATGAGATATGAGTGTTGTTATGTTTGAGTTTTTCCGAATATGAAAATTTTATTTATGTATCAAAATATCAAAAATTATTAAAATGAATCAATTTTTTAATCCAGATGGAATGAATTTGCAAACTAAACAAAAAATATTCTATATATTTTATAAGTTTGAAGTAAATTGAAAGAGAATCAATTGTTTGAGATTAATTATTTCCATCAGTCGATAGTAAATAACTCGCACATAATTGTGAATATTTATATTATTAATAACCTATTAAATAACAAACACAATTGTATTCTTTTCATTTAAATTTTATATGCAAATACGATGCACTTTCATATCATGACAACAAATGACGCAAATTTGTATCGAACTCAATTTCGGTCGGTTAACGAAAATTCCTCCTTTTCATGACGAATCCATAATCACTCAACCCTTCATCGATCCGACTGCACTTTGTTCGCAAAGCGACAATCTTGAATCGCTCAATTTCGACTTTATACACCATCGGAATTCCGGCAAAGCGAGTTAACAAATCGGGAATCTCCTCGACCCCTCGCAAAGGGGGCGGATTCCGCCCCATCCCTTCTGTTCCCGGGAACGTCTCGAGTCTCGAGTCTCGCGTAAAACACTTACATAAATTTGTCAAAGCTGCCAGCGAATTTTGAAACATGATGTTTATGTTTGATTCTCGTGATGCCGGCGCGGCCCCGATCCTGGGGGGTGAAATCAAATTATGAGCACACATTCATATTTATGTAAAATATGCGCGTATTTGTGAGGCTTTTTATATGGCGGTCGTTGGGGGTGTGCGTACGTTTGCGAATACATTTTCGTTGATTAAACAACGAAAAGTTTATAATTTATATGGCGTTCAGTGCTAATATATCAAAAGCGCGCTAATATATATCGCGCGTCGCACACGCTACATATAACCCTATCAGATTTTTGAACAACAGAAATATTTTATATATTTTTGCCCTCTCCGAATGTGGACTTTACTCATACGAGTTCCGTATTGAAAAAAAATTCGCTGTTTGATCAAAAAATTTCGGGAACGATATGCATCATTTTGAAGTAGCGATTAAACAATTTTGTACATATATTTGATTTATAAAAAAAAAAAACGATTTATTTCTACTTTTATATATATAAACATATACTTCTTGAATATATTTTTTATATAAATTCCGCGTAAAAAAGTATGATATTTCATAAAAAAAATCGGAAACGATACGCATCATTTTAACTCACAAGTGGTAATTGTACAATTCAGAATATATTTCATATTCAAATGGTGGATCCTTGAATATTTAAATATATATTTTTTTTTGCGAAGACAATAATTAAAACGGCTCTAAAAAAGGATCGCGCCATTAAACGCGACACTTCCACCATTCTTATCGATTCATATCCGCGCGCATTTGAATACGAAAACTGGCGACCCCCGCCCCATTGTTCGCAATAAATAAAATCGCCAAAGCGAGAGAAAATATCGCCACCCCGATGTGGACGAAATGCGACGATTTTTTTCTTCTTCATATTTTCCCTAGCAGAAAACGGGGAGGGGCCGCCAAAGGGTTGCGAAAAAATAACGCTCCCGGCGAGCTTTTAAGAGGATTTGACGTATTCGCGAGCTTTCGCACATTTCACGGGCGATTGTTTATTTATTGGGCGTCATATGTCCGATTTGACCCCAGACTCTCAGGATCTCTTTCCATATCTGCGGAATTTAAGGTTGGTGGGGTCGTAGAGGGGGTGGGCGGGCGGTTATGGGGGATGAAATTGGCGAGCGTCGGCCGGCGATAAATCTAAAGGCGGCAGTTTCCCGAGATGAATGAAGGTCGGAATGGCTACACACTGAACGATGGCAATCAGGAAAGTTTCAAACTTGAAATGTTTATTGATTATGTCAGACGTCGTCAACTTTATCGGCGTATGGCCGCCGCTTCTGGGGCGGCTTTTTTCGATTTTATTACGTGGAAGTTCGGTTGCGATTGTTAACGCCCGTTTCGGATTTGAAGGGTCATTTTTTTTTGTTTTATACAGATTGTTCTGACTTATGACGGAGATACGTTCCCGAAACTCGGTCGTAAGTTGAATCAGTCACAAGTCAAACCCTTACAAAAAATAAAACTATTATTATTTATTTATATATATCAAAATTTTCATTTTGAAACCGTATTTTGCTATGGTTAATATAATAATAGTAATATAAAAAATATTTAAGTTGATTTATTTTTCAAAAAGTAAGAACATACCTATATCCAAAAAGTCTGGCTAAAAATGGGAACAATACATAATTCGAACGTGTCTATACTTTTTTTCCGAAATGTATTGACCGTAGGCGATAGTAGCTTATGATTCAATAAGAAATTTTTGAAAAAAAAAAAATGTATTTAATTATTTTTCAAATTTTTCTTAAGTTTTTTCGGTCGTAAGTGCGAACCGAGTCGAGAACTACTTGTATATTTTTTTAGTTGAATAAAATGAAAAATGTTACGAAATCTCGCTCTTATATTATCTTCGAATCGTAAAATTAAATTGCGATTCTCATGCAGATATCGCCTCTTTATATACTGCCCGAATATTTTTATCGTTCAGGTGTTGCGAACCAAGATAAAAGAGAAATTCATTACGATTTTCGCGTGTTAATAATTTATACATACGACCCATTCGCGTACTGCCACAGCATAAGAGATTCTTTTATCCACTCATGAATTGCAAATGGTTTTTTAGCAATTTAAAATAAATAGTACGACAACAGAGCGCCATTATAACGAGAAGACAAAATCCTCGCTCGCCTTTCACATAATACACGTCGACAATGAATACCTTAAAATGCTTAAAATCGGACCCGTTAAATTATAATGGTAATAAAGAGAAAGAGCGGCACATACACGCACATCGTCAATTATATATCATTACAAAACAATAGGAAAAATTTGAAAAGGATCGGTCTTTGGAAAATTTTTCAAAAAAATAAAAACCTACTCTGATCCGCAAGAAATCCCGCATTTTACACGTTCAATTACGAAAAAATAAAATACACACTCTAATGGTTGAAAAAATGAGCGAACAATGGCAGTATTGTTTTTATAAGCACCCCTTGGCCGTAAAGATAAAACATATCCTGGGGGGCGCAGGGTGGGCCCCCGGGGGCGGGTCACCCGGGGCCCCCGTCGCACAATGGACGGGTATGATTTACGTCTTAACCTCGTTTTATATTATGTTTTAGCGGAGCACTACGGCCAGGGGCGGGCTCCCCGCTCCTCGGGCTGCGCCCCCGGGCCCCTTCGAGGGCCCCCGTTCGGGTTGTATGTATTAAATACGCGTACGAGACGGACCAGAGGCGTCGTTTATGGCCTCATACGTAGGAATTCGGGTGGTGAAATTCAACCCTTTAGATCCCGAGTTGTGTTTGTAATTAATTTAAAATTATTTGTTTTATATTACGTTTTTGAGTTTAGTTTAAGTGAGATGGATTCGTTTTTGTATATGAAGTGAAATTTTGTGAATGTGTTAATATTTTTTTTTGATCAAAAATCAAATACATTGTACAACATACAAAAATTCACATATTGTATACATCCAGTAAAAACAAAATATAAATTTCTCGCATATTTTAAAACAGCATGAAAACAAACTAAGGCAATTCCCAAAATTGAGCAATTGAATACGTAATTTTTCAAAAATTTCCCCAACAAAAATGCTTGAAAACTTCTGGCCATAATCGCGCAAACGTATTTATCCGCATTATGCGTCCGTACAAGTATGTGTATAAATATAAATAAAGCGCCCTCGTTGTGAGCCATTGGCCTTTAACAGGGAATTGTAAGAATTTTCTGTGAATGTATCAAATAAATTTTTATTGCACACTTATGCCTGAGGGCGGCCCGTGGGGGGGGGGGGGGCAGCGGGCGATGGGCGAAAAAAGGGTGGTCGCTTTCGCTAGCATTGTGTACACAAGAACGCTTCATTATTATAACAATTATACCGCTTTAATTACCCCCAAAGCGTATATACATGTACATTCGGAAAATTCCATAAATACAACGACTCCCGAATTTATCCTCGGCCGCTTTTCCATGGCGGAGCCTCCGAAGGAAACTTTGAATAAAAATAACTTCGAAAATATTTCCGAGGCTATTATTTAACGTCGCTCTTGCGGTTATTTATCGCGCGGTATGCCGTTAGAAATCTTTGCGCGATAACGCGATAGTGATGGAAAAAAAAAACTTATCGCCCTTTTCGGAAAAGGATGTCGTACAAAACCAAATTAATTATCGAGGCGTTAACCGGTTAATTTCGAAAGTTGCGTTTTAACGCGATTGTCGGTGCTGTGCCATTAAGTAATTTATCTTGCGCTTTATGACTCTATCTATGATGCATAATACGAGTAAAAAATTAAATTAGTGCTTTGTAATATGATAAATACGTACCTAGTTAGTGATCTAATTTAAATTTTTTTAAAAAAATACAATAGTATGAGTTTAATTTTTCAGCACACGTGCAAAAGGCTTCGCGAGGGCACCCTCGACATCGCCACCCCCTAGGCGGCGCCTTCGCCCCGCAAAAGGAAAAACTGTCGAGGAGGCGAATGATGAAAGGCCGTCGTGCGGTGGCATTTGAATGTGTGTGCGCGGACACCGCCCCCGCCCAGATTTATGGCACCCGCCCACCCCTAGGCGGGTGCCGCGCCACCACCACCGCCGCTTTTAATTATAATACTTTATAGCCCAATAAATCACGGCGAAATGTCCCGGGACGCGGGCCCGCCGCCGCCGCCACCCCTTTTTACTTTGAAGGATATCTGTTCAATTCTCGGCAGACGTAATATTTTACGGCGGAATTATGCATGTAGGCGGGGGTGGGCGGGCGGCCGCCCCACGCTGCACGGCCCTCTCTATGCCCGAGGAAGAATTTTTGCCCCATTTCATTTAATTACGCCCGCCCCGAGTTTTGACGTCGTATCCATTTCGGGTGGGCGGTTTTTCCGCCCTGCGCTGCGGGTCCACCTCGAGCGCCGATTTATTTCGGCGAAATGACACGTTCTGGGGAACTATAATTGTGCGCCCGCTCGGACTTTGCGTTTGCGGGCTTTTGTTGTGTTGTGTTTATGGTTTTTTACGTGTCTAATCTTGCGATCGCTTCGAGTTTTCTGTGTGTAGTGCGGAATTGGGTTGCTCGTTTAGGTGTGGAGTTTTATCTGGGTGTTATCATTTTTTTTTGTTATATGTTCGTATTATTCAAATCATCGTTATTAGGTGAAATTTATATTATGTTTAGGTCGATTGTTTTTTTTAATGCCATTGAAAGTTCGAGCTTTTTTTTTTACTAATTTCAATCAGTTAAAATTATTATATCGTTATCAAATGCAACTTAACTTCGTATACATAAAAAAATACATATACAATATCATTAATATTTTTGGTAATTGACTCGGGCAAGGCACATGATTTATCTAATAGCTTCACCACATATTATTTAGCTTCTACAAAAGCTACCACCAACAATATAAAACCATCGACATATACGAATAATATTATTATTATTTTTAAATCACAAAACAATTATAAGATTCATCATTCTTCAAACTAATTCCGATCAGTTAAAATTTAATTATATTATCATTAAATGCAACGTATGCTCTTATCCTTTACAAAAAAATCCTATATCATTGAAATTTTCGATAATAATTGACTCACTGTTATACGGATTACAAGATACGTTTACTCACTGCTCCACATATCACTTCCACGAAGCCATTAACATAATTATTTTTCATTATGCAAAATCATTAGAAGATGGACCACTATTTAATACTAATTTCGATCAGCTAAAATTATTATACTATCGAAAATTTCAACTTATACTAATATTATATTCTTTGAAACATAACCAACATATAATTGACTCAGACAAACTACAAGATTCGTCTAGCAACTCCACCACATATCACTTAACTTCTACGAAAGCTACTATCGGCAACACAAAGCCATCGACATCATACGAACAGTATCATTATTTTTTTATTACACAAAACGAAATATAAAAGCACTTCATTCGTTGGACACACGACACGAATCGTCACTACATTCGAAGTCTAAACAAACGATCGCGCCACTATGCACGCAATCCATCATCACGATCGTACTGGTTCCATCATCAGTCATACCGGTTGAAGAAGATAAGGAGCGACACAGTTCTCGCATCAGCCTCTCGAAACCCACCTTGGAAATCGAAGGTTCTACTGAAAAGATCTCTGTCGCGATGTGTGGTCTCCGGACGAGGTGGACTATCGCCTTTTGTCTTACCATTGATTATTTATGGTACATCGGTAATGAAGTGTGGTAAATCGTCGTCGATATCGAGAGACGTTGATGTGTATCATTTTTTAATACTATGTTTGATTCTTTTGCCGTATCTTCGATGATTATTTAGTGCCATACGTTGTGAACATATTTGTATGGAGGTGGAAAATATTTGTTCGTAACATGATGGTGTTAAGTTATAAAATTCAATAAAATATGAATATTTACGTAGTATACATTTATTGAGTATGAATTTGGATTATGTTGAATAATTATTTCTTAAAAAAAAAAACTTTTTGAAAAAGTTAGCACTTTTGAATTGAACTGCGAACGCGTTACAAAATTTAAACATTTACATAGTTGCCATCGAGCGGCGTGAACTTCACACGAATCCTTTATTCATTCATCCATTTATTTTATATATATAAAAACTTTTATTTTCATTGATTCGCTTAGCGCGGTTTTGTACCGACAAGCACAAAGAGCTCGGGCACAAATCAGCTGCCGGTCGACTAATTGACTTTTCTTGTTTATTGAAATTTAAGGAGTCGTGCTCGTTTTTCGCAAAAGCGCATAAATTGCACAGAAGACTAACGAATTTTTTCCTCTTTTTTGTTTCAGGTGAGTCACACTATTCGACCTTCTGAAGCCGTCCAACGGTATGTCAAGATATTTTTCCGATCGACAACTCGACGTTTTGGCAATGGTCGGCGCATTCGCGACTGCAGCTAAAACGTCCGTTGCGATTAATCCTCGTTAATTAACGGCCGTTAAAAATGGTCCGGCGGTATGTCTATTTTCGATGCGTCCCCGTTTGACACTCTATTATTATAATTTATGCTTCGTATCGAATGCTGGACGTTGATCGATTTTGCACAGCCCAAAATTCGAAAATCGAATTTGCAATTTGTATAAAATTCGTTGATTTATCGATCAACTAATTGATTTAAATAAAGAACGAATTAGATTTAATCATATATATTATTTGAAACATATGAAATTATACACAATAGATTCACTCCAGACATCAAAGTCTCATTAGAGCCTTCGCGATCGATGCGACAATCGTCAAGACTCAAACGACACTTCAAACACACACGTTTATTAATATGTACATAAATACCGGGAGGACAAAAGGCGTTCGAATTAATTATGACACGAAACTCCAGAAAGAAAAGAAGAGACGCTATTGTGCCGCACGCTTTTGACTGACGTGGAAATTCGATTTTCCGTACTGGGGAAATTTTCATGCGGAAAAACTATAGCTTTGTCGTTTGCGCACTGTTAATATGTATGACGGGTTCGGTGAGTCAGTTGTATCGCGTGTCACAGTTGATGGATGTTTGATGTGCGTTCGGTGAAGTGCTTATAATTATCGCGATCGAATGGGGGACGTGTTCGATTAATAAAAATGAAATTTTGTTCGTTAGGAAATTTGATAAAATATAGTTTTTCGTATTTTGCCTGAAATATTAAAGTTCGTCTGAGCTCTCAATGTCTATAGAGAGTTCGGATGTTCGGAAAGTTTGGAGTTTTAGACTTTCAATACCTATTGAGGTTTAGGATGATTTTGTTATTAGGAGTATTTTTATGAATTGTTTTATAGAACAATCATTCCATTTTGGATTCATAAAAATGAGGTTGTGTTCTTTGTGAAATTGTAAATGAAAATTTTTTCGTATTTTATCTACAAAAATTAAAGTTCATCCGGACTTTTAATTTATATTGAAAGTTCGAATGTTTAGAAAGTTCGGAGTATTAGATACTCAATACTTCTTGAGATTTCAGATAATTCTGTTTATGATTTGTTTATTAGAAACATTTTGATTAATATAAGGATGGTCATCCCAGTATAGAAAGAATAATTTTATATGTTTATCAACTAAAACTTTAATTCAATACCGATCAAAAATATTATCTTTACACTCAAATATTCAATGCAAACCGCTGCCACGACGCGTCGACCATCACCCCGACGCATTTATCAACCACAACCGAATCGCATAAAGAACCTTAAACACTCGTTTACTTTATCTCGAACCTTCGGAAACCTCCGCCAAAAAGTAAAACGCCCGACGTGAGATACGCGCCCGTTAATTCGCCGACAGGACGAGAGCCGTGGAAAACTCGTCGCTCGTCTCCGTCGCATATTTTCCCCGATTGGATAAAAGCAAACGCCCATTACGGCCGCGAGATACGACCGACGGGCATCCGAACCGTCCTTTTTTCCCTCGGACGAATAAAGAGGATCGACGCGCGAACCGACCGCGAGATAAGCCCGGAGAAAGGACGACGATAAAGTTCGCGTCGCGCGCGAGGGCCACGGGGGCGCAGATCCTCGGGGCCGATAACGGCTTGAAAATAAATTAAAACGATGGCCGGTGTCCTGCGAGGGGTCCTGGCAGCTGTTTTTCGGGTATTTATCGCTTCCTGCGCTCTCGGGCGGTCCTCTCATTAGCGGGTACACGCCGCCGCGTTGAGGTGTGTTCTTGGCGACAAGAGGTGGCCATTCGTGGGCGTCGTCCATCATTCTGGGCGAGGAGTGTCCTTTTTTGGTGTTTGGACTCGATTTGGATTCGATTGGATTTTGTTTTATGATTTTGATTCGTTTTTTTTCGATTAATTGGCTTTTTTTGATGTATTAGACATAGATGTCTGTATTTGATGATGGTTTATTGTAGGATCAGTTAGTCGCTTGTATTAATTTCTAATGTGTTATATAACGTTTGTATGATTGCATTATCTATAAAAAACGCAAAAAATCTTGGGGTTTTTGCGAAATTTAAACAAAATATGACACCCTTATCAAAATTGTTTTTTTGCTTTCGATTCTCCAACTTTCATCTTCTTGAATGAGCACTTTGTGTATGTATTCCTCGACGTCCTTTTTAGCCACATTGCCGTGGTCTGGTGTTAGTATTACAAGTCTTTTTCAGTCTTCCATAGGTATATCGTGCGACACGTCAACTTTCATATTTGATAAATAAAATTAAACATTTAATTTTTTATAACATCAACAAAAGGGGGCAACACACCAACAGATGACGTTAAATTTCACAAAAAATGCATGTTTTTCATGGAAAATGCGATTACAAACTTTTCGCAACATATGTTTCTATTTGGGAGAATGATGAATATTTCGTTATATTAATGAAACCTAATATTTAAGTATTATAAATGTCTGAAAATGGTTTTAAAAACTTTCACTTTATTCTTCGTCAAAACGTTTTTTTCTCATTCATTTTTCTATAAATTTTCATTGAAAAAAAAAAAAATTATTTTGACTGAACATAAAGAGTTCACAATTTTTTATATACCTTCAGCACTTCATTTTAGGATTCGCCGGAAACATAAAATTTATCAATCAAATCAAATATTTTCATCACCCGGGAATATCGTTTCAACAAATCATTTTATATTTTCAAAATTTTATTACAGCACAATCCCAATGAATTTTTCACAGACAAAATTAAATTTCTTATTTATACAATCGATATTTCAATCGTCACTCCTTGTAACAGAGCGGAAACGCCTCGGCGGCGCGTCGCTTTGATTTTTTATTGAAAAAACCCACTAAAAAACACATTTCCCAAGCTTTTTACTCCCTACGAATTCCGACGGTAACTTAGAAGATTCTATTCGAACGTCGCGTAGAAGAGACCATTCGAATTCCGAGACGAGTTGTATATGCAAAAGCTTGAATTAATCGAGTCGCATCAATCGGCCGGCAAGCAGCTCGTCCGAGTGACTTCTTATGATGTTAAGAAGACCCGAGTCTGGCCAGTGGCCAATGGATGACCTTTTGTCTGGACATCCGATGACGGGGCATCCGTTTGATATTTATACACAATTACGATATTAATTTGACGACGAATATGTGACGGACACGGTTTTGTTGCATTCTGTCGGACGCGGGAGACGTGTGCCAAAGTTTTTCGATTTCGTCTCCACTAATTGTCGTGATGTTTGATGTGCATTCGTTTGAAAGGTTGTCCTTTAATTATCATAAGTACTCATATTAAAATAGATCTGAAGTACATAGTTGCGAAACGCTATAAATAAAGATCGCTATTTCGAAAGCGATTTTCTTCGTGGAAATTTTCAATTAGTGTTTTTTTTTACGACACCAAAAGTCGCATCAATCTTTATTCTTTAGCACATTTCACTATACACATCACACACTCGTATCAAGTGAAATTTATAGCCGGATTAATATGATCGATGCGAATCTTCGCCTCGCAGTCGACGAATACGCACCGCGTACATATGCTCGCGAAAGTGCTTTGGCACACGCACTGGCCGACACGAGGGTGTTCCTCGAAAAATCGCACAAAGTATATAATGCAATACAACATACGAATCAAACTTTACCAAAATTAACAATTGAGATTCATCAAAACTTTTGTAAAAACAAAATTTTGAATTAATTGAAAATTAACGATTTTATACTCAATTGAATTTCGCCATACTATCTTCACAATTTCTATATTTCAAATATAAATCAAATTTTTATTCAATCACATATGAATGTGCATCGATATTCGACACTTAAATATAACATCTATTTCATTATCGTATGATAAATCAGTCGCAATTCTAATCATTAAAACATGCATCTAGCCCGTCTGTTCATTTCGCAATCTTTCGACGAACTTTCGCGAAAAAGTGTGGTCCCTAATCGTTCGGTCGATTGTTACTTTCGGTTCTGCCTCCCCGACAATATAATAAAACACATATATGATGCACAATCTGAGGACGAAGGAAAACAAAGGGGATGTACGTATAAGGAGATCGGTCTGTTTCTGTGTGCGGCGACGAGCATTGTGTCGCGGATGAGTTATGGCCGGACACAAATCAAAGCTCGAACGCGCAATCGAGATTTATGCGGTCACGAATGGGCGCAACATTTTAAATTTTTCGTACTCGTGCGTGTTTTTTTTTTTTTGTATTTATTTGTGTTTGTATTGTGAGTTGGTTTGTTTTCGGTTTTAATTTGATGGCGCGGTCCGGGTGTATTGTGGGCTTGTGCAAGACGCTGTGCTTTGGGTGAACTATGTTTTGTGATTGTCGATATTATCTCGGATTTGTGAGGTTTTTTTATTGAATCGATCAAATAATCATCTATGTATTTGAGAGTTTAATGAATTATTGGAAATAAAAAAAATAATTTTAATTGAAATAACTTTAATTTTTTTAAACTCTAATTCATACGTTCATTTTATACTTATCAAATTTAAATATATCTAACCCAAAATTATATATATTTCATCCAGAATTGAATCAAAACTATTCGTATATTTATTTTTACAACGCGAATTGACTGGATGCAAATTTTATACGATAGTAAATCATTCAAAAAAAACTACATATTCAAATTTCGATGTCAATGTTTGAATTTACAATCGGACGAATTTCAACGAATCGTATCGTTTATATATCATAGATCGACTACGGATTAATAATTTAATACTTCCTAATATAAAAAATGAATTAAACATATTAATAAAAAAAAAACCTATACGAAAACGTAGCATGGTCGGATAACCAGTTTCGCGCTCGAGCGTTAATTTCTAAACAGAAGCGCGTCGATATGTCATCTGCGCGTTATCGGATATCTTTACACGTACTGGATACCTGTTTTTTTGTTTGGACCGTCCCACATTTACACTCAGGTCTTATTTTTATTCAGTTATATATTTTTTTCGAACTTCGTTTTGTCTTCGAGGCCAATAATGTAGTGCACGCTGTCTATTTCAATGTGAAAAATGAAATGGAAAAATCACTCTTTCAGATTTTGATTGTTCTAAATTTTAAGTGATTTGAGTATTTTTAAATATTTAAAATTTTGTTTACAAGGTTTTTTTAAATAAAAACATCGTAAATTTCGAAAAGGAAGGTAACTTTTCAAAAAAATGAATACTGAATTGATCGTATCTATTGTTCATATAAAATATTATTTAATTTCAAGTGGTTAAGTGGTAACCGGTGTATTTGACAAGACTAAGCCGTTGGCTCATATTCATGCATGAGTTTATAAATATGGAGAATTCTTTTAAAATATGCGACGCTGACTTGAAAATATGCGATTTTTCCACACGTGCGACATTCTGAAAGATTGCGAATCACTCCGGCCACATTATTTTCATCGGTTTATATTATATTTTTGGAAGTAGCACGGATTTAGAAAGACGATATCGTTAGCGAAGTCGCCTCGCATAATTGGCCGCCTGATTTATTATAATTGATTGCAGAGGCGTCTTGCGAGCGAACGCGATTTTTCCGACGTTCTTTAAAAAAAAAAACTAAACAATAAACCGTATTATGTCACACAAAAGTGCCGAAAATATTTATACATCGAAGCTATTTTGTGTCTTATTATTGCGTCTGGGAAAGTTTTTCGTTTTCGGGCGAGGCATTTCGGCGGGTCGTTTTCGTGAAGGATGACTGACACATGCCAAGTCTTTAATGCCGAATTACGTCATCAGCCCTCACCCGAAGTTTCCCCCTTGCATGGGGTGGAGGATGACCCCTTGGATATTGAATAAGGGGTGGAGGATGACTCCTTTGCAGGGTAGGATTTGGTGCATTGACGCGTGCGAAAGTGTGTCACGCGAATTTGAATAATGAAAATTTCATAATTGGGAACGTTTCTGTATGGTCACTTCGAGTTACGAAATTTCTGCAATTAGTGCAAGAAGTTCGGGCACTTCCAGTTGTAAAACTACTTGAAAGTTGCGATTACGATTCTCTCAGATGTTACGACTAAGAATCGCAATTCCATTCAAAGCATGAATCAAATTTTTTTATTATAGACCCGGCTACTGCAGTTTTTCGACTCTTTAATTATTTTCACGTCACTCTCCTAGACACGGCTCTGTCCCAGCGCATAGTCGTCTCGTATTCGATTTTTCAGGACTGTTTTTTTCGAATGTTTGCGTGTTAACGACTCTTTGGAGCGGACGTACGCGGGTTATTGTGATGAATGGCCGCCAGATCGTAATCGCGTAAACGGCAGGTGAGCCCCGGCCGAATTGATACCGTTCACATTTCGGTCGAATTGATATACGATTTCTATGGAAAAACTATTGCCGTGTCATATTTTTGGATTTGTGTTGTGTTATTTTGGAATTTTCGTAGAACTATGCGAGTGTTTCGGCCGGGGAAAGTTTGTGGATGTGAAATTGTTTGAGTGATTGTTGTGTGAGTGTTTGCTGTTTGAGCTATGGATATTTTGATTATTTTCGTAATATGTAGTTCATTTAAATGTGTGATTCTCTTAAAAGGTATATCATAGATTTAAATGTTTTTCTTTAGTACGTTAATTATATAGTAAGAGGAAAATAGCTTTTAAAGTGTGAGTAATAAAACCGAAACGGTATTTGATTAAAAATTTTATGATCGTTTAGTGTTTAAATGAAGAATATTTTAATCATTATCATTATGTGCAGTTTATATAAATTTCCTTTTAAAAATATTATATTATAGAATTTTTTTATCGTTTATGTTTAATAACTTCCGAAGAGTTTGATCTTTTAAATGGTCAATAAAATCGATCTACTGACCAATCCATTTCTCACTTAACTACAATATATTGATTCATGTGAATGAGTACATAAATTGTTACTTTTGAGTAATTTTTCAAAAATTTCATTTAAAAAAATAATGCGCACTCATTAATTTTTCAAATCCGCATTTTTTCATCAAAAAATATCACAGTATATATTCATAAACGAGCGATTTAAGTAAGTTCCTGCATTACCCGAACAATTTATGCGACTTTTCACTCACAACACCTTGAGTTAACGTTTATGTCCGAATCGCGACGCGATCGGCAATAACCGAATTAAAAATTCCCGAAAACGATAAATAATAAAAGCCCGCATTTCGCTCCGTTATTGCCACATTTGTGCCTTTCTCGGAGCCCCCCTCGCAGCCTGATTTAATACACATGCACACTGAGTACACACAAAACAGTCATTAGTCCCTCTCGTTCATCTGCCACTTGTAAATTTTAAATGTTAATAATATAAGCGGGGGTTGGGTTTTCTGCGAACGGTTCGAGTTTATCGCCGGAGTGATTCGGCCGACTGCCTCGAACTATTTTAATAACCGAACGCATAAATAAGCGCGAATTGCGCTAACGGATTAATGGGATTCGAACACGATTCTTCGACGTATAAATCAAACGAATCGCTTCAGAGACGGTCTCTAAATTTGTCTAAGAATACTTGGAGTGTTTCGTGTTTTTTCAGTTGGGTAGATTTAGGTTGTTTGCGCTGAAACTTCGGTTTGAATGTCGAAGATTAAATCGGATTCGTTTTATCGGGACAGTGATTGTTGTTGTTTATAAACTTGATATATTTATAATAAATTTCAAGTTAGTTAAATACTTTGATTTTTTCAAATGCACTGATTTATATTGATCATAGTATTTGAAATAGTATTTATAATTTTGAATTTTGAATTTATTATTCAAGTAAACTCAATCTTCTTTTACATGATTCTGAAATAACACGGTTCAAGAAAGAAGAACTGATTTTTTTACACGGTTTTCCTACTTTAACGAGATATATATAAAAAAATGTTTTATTATATTGGAAGTGATGGAAGTTCTATCCAAATATACTGATCGAATTATGTATGCAATTTTTATACGGTCTCCATACATTTTTTACACAATACAAAAAGAGGATTGAGTATATTTCAAGACCAAATTTTCATCCAAAGCATCAGTAATTATAATTCAGAATAATCCAAACTTTTTATATATTATTTTAAAAATGTTTTAGTTTATAGTAGACATTGCATATGTATATTTCGATTTTTATTTAATCTAATAAGCAAAAATTACTAAACATAATAAATTAACTCATAAAAGAAATTACATAAGTTTCACACAACGATATTAAAATAAATCATAATAAAATATTCGAATTTGAATATTCAAATCGTTATCCATCGAAGCGTTGGAAAAAAATATAAAACGCGCACCTTCACATCGAAATGCCGAGTTTACGCTCAAAATAAAGATATGAGCATACCGGCCACTAGATTAATGGGCGATCGTGTATGAAGTTATGTGTTTGTCTGTCAATAAACATGTCACAGAAATATCCATCTAATTAGTGTTGTCTTTTTGTGTGCGAGCGATCAACGCCGCGTCACATTCCTACTTCACAGAGCGCAAAGACACCAATTAAAAAGCGAACTCGTCCTCGGACTAGGACGATGGAGCGAAACGAGACCGATTCGATAAATTCGGTTCGATCGTGTGTGTGTGTAAATCGAGGGGAAGTTCGGTTGGTTTGTCGAATTTTTCGAAAGATGTAGGTCAGTTTTTTGATCGAGGTTTTCCGTGTGAAGATTGGTATGGAGATGTTGTGTGTGAATTTTAGATAAATACGGATTTTATGCTTCAAATTCAATCTTTTGAACTTCTAATTCAACCATTGGAATGTATCATTAAAATACATGGTTGGTATGATAATAAATTAAAAATTTGATTGATTTTGTTCATTGGTTTCAACGGTTATAATAATACTTTTCAATGGTTGAATAATATAATTTCAAGTAATCTTTGTTTGACACGGCAGATAGATTCCGTTGGATTGTCGTGCAAAACTAAATTGTGTTAATTGAGTCTTACTAATGTATAAAAAAGAAGGGTGTTAGGTTCTTTTAGAAAAATTTCTTAGAAGAATTAAAGAAATGTATATGTTAGTTTTTTTAGAAATCTTTATAATTATATTGATGTTTTTATAGCCACTTACGGTGTTATTTGGAACTGATAATTAGTTGAAAACGAATAATTCGCGTGAAGACTTCAAAAAATTAAATGTTTACAAAGTTTACATTTTGTTTTTCTTCAGGTATCTTTTTTTAAGAGAAGAAAAGGGCAAAAAAGGCATTATAAACGCGAATCTCAAAAATTTTCGTTCAAATAAATTATTTATCACTAATTTTTTTTTTACTCACAATCAGTAAAATAGAATTTTATCGAAAAAAAATTTATACGAAATAGAAACCATGTAAGATCAAAATTGTATTAAGTACCGTGTTATACGTAGAATAATTGTAGATCTTAATCCAAATTTCAATAAAAAATATTATTTATAATAATAATTCAACACTAAATCAACCGAGCCTCCCCTCAATACTAAAAATATACAAATAGATAAACGGGCACCCCGACCGCACGCCGCGCGATCCTTACCAAAAGTCTCGCATTGGTCTTAAAAAAAGGAATAATAACCCATACACGGCCGAGGGTAAAAAACAAACGAATTTACTACGGCGACACTATTGATTGGTTTGTTTAAAACGCAGATAAGTTTCGGAGTTGATGCTAATAAATCTTGGTGCGCTGACGTATCAGCGAGTGTCGCTATATATCACTGACCGATCGTTCTTCGTCCAAAACGGGACGTGGGACAATGAGGCTTGCATGCTTCGAGACGCATATTTTCCTATCCGTTTTCAGGTAATTTTAATAAAAAAATGGTTGTTTTTCGTCTATGTGAGACGTATGAGTCGAATTTGTTATGAAATTTGTGATGGTTTCTATGTCAAATCAAATTTGATTTTTTTTGATATAGAAATCATATGGACATTTAAATACTAAAATCATTTGTCAAAATGTTTCAAGTTAATGAATGATACAAATATTCGCGTATAGATCACTTGTTACTTAGATTAAATGTGATAAGTAATGATGAAGAGGAAAATAATATTTTAATATTAAAAACTATCCCTTTCAAATTGTCTCAATTCAACGATATTTGATCGTGACATTTGTAACTTAGCTAATCCGTTCAATTAATCTACCTAAAAACTGTATTTAAATCCAACATTTATGAATTCGGAAATTTTTAATACGTAGGTAATTCCCCTATTTATTACCGATAATGATACAGAACTTGTCGACTGAACACATTCCGAATTTGATATTTTGCATATGCAATTTGCAAAGGCTCGCGGCGATGCCGAATTTAATAAGGGCTCGTCTCGGAGGGTAAAATTTTTTTCCGAAACGCGAAAAGGTGGTCTCTCACTTTTGTACGGAACGCTTTAATTACCGGCTATTAATCTCGAATAATCCGAATGAAGTGTTGCCGCGGCCTTTTATTTTACACACGTAGCGTTACTACTTTTTATTGCGCGGCAACGTATCGCAATAAACGAACAACGATATAAACTTGTGATATTTATTCGACGAATTAGTTTCAGATCGTAAAGTTTCATTGCGCGCGCGGCATGCGCCGGTGGGAAAAGTTACCCCGCCATTATAACGCAATAACAATAATGTCGAAGACGAAAATGAAAAAAAAAATACAGCCAACGACGTATTGTGTGTGCAAATGTTACAGATTGAGAAGCGGTGGTGGTTGCGCTTTGTGTGAATTGAATGAGATTTCCGCGCGCTTACGTTTTGATGTTTCTTACGCGAAAGCGTCAGATGCAAATTTGTCAATTATAAAATG
The DNA here is from genome assembly GCA_028571205.2 of Hydropsyche betteni. Taxonomy (NCBI): domain Eukaryota; kingdom Metazoa; phylum Arthropoda; class Insecta; order Trichoptera; family Hydropsychidae; genus Hydropsyche; species Hydropsyche betteni. The sequence continues at coordinate 794,085 of JAOXNN020000010.1, forward strand.
AACCGTTCTAGCGCAATTAAATTTTATTTTTCAGTACCATGAAAGACGGTTAATTTTTGCATCATGTTCAGTATTATATGTAATATTTTTTACAGAAAACTTCAACCAATACGTCCAAGAAAGTTAAACCTTTAAAAATAATAAAATATTATAATAATTTATCCAATTCTATTCATATTTCAAAAAAAAAAAAATATATATATATTCAACACAGTAACTTTAAAACCGAAAACATTAATACAGATAAGCAATCATCGCACTATAAAAAAAACGAAAACAGATTTATACCACAATAACTTATAACGACTCAACAATTAGTTTGACAAAATCTCTTATTATAAAAAAATGTTACACTTCAAAAATTTCAAACTCACAACCGATCATTAACATCGTTCCGATCGAATTTCGACTTCCAATCGATTTGCATAGTTATTTCACTCGCGTTTTTTTTACCGTCGCATTATTTCACGATCGGTATCTAGTCTAGATTGATGATTTCAATCGTACATCATCGCCCCCCAGTTCCACGTGATTTTAATTATAGAAATACGTTAGCATTATCGTCTGACCCCATAAATATTGAATTCCTGTCCGCATTTATGCGATGCTGCGTATATCATTTTCCAAAAGAGATGATTTATAAAAGCGGCCGTTTCTAAAATTGCTGCATGATGTATTATATGAGTCGATCCGAATCATGTATGTTTCAGGTGTTTTATTCGATTCGTATTTTTGTATGATGCGAGACGAGCTCTTCATCAATGGTCTCGTAGATAAATCCAGAATAAGTTCTTGTAAATTTTGTCGAGTTTATAAATAACGGAAATTTTAAGTATTCGGTCGAAGGATAATCGAGGGTGATCATTTTTGAATACGTTAAAATTATTAATTTAACGATTGATTTGGAAAATTTTTGTATAATATTTTGAATTGGACATTTCATGGAAATATGAAATTTAATTAATTACAGTAGCTTGTTTATTTAAAAATAAGTCATTTTGAATATTTTAGATAATCTTCAATGCCAATTTGAAATTATATTATATATTCATGTAATATAAATTTTATTTAATTTTATAGTCGTCAAATTAGCTTTGCCTAATACATATATACATTTTCACCAATTAACAAAGTTATGCAACTAGTGACGTAGATATTAAATGGCTTTGATTATTAAGAACTAAAATTCGGGATTCTGAAAGAAAATTTATGCAATATTTTTACTTTAAGCAATACTAGTGTTTTAGAATTAAATTTAAATATTATACTGATGTTTTTTGTTCAAAGATTTTGGAAATCAATGGTTTAAATTTTGTAACTGAAATTCTAGAACTGCATTTTTTACTCTTTTTGTCTGTTTACAATTCTTTAAATGTTTAAAACAAAATTAAAATTTCACATAAGAAATTCTTTATTTTATAACAGGCTAGCTGAATCCGGCAGAGGTTGTCCTGCTGATCTGCATTATAAGAGCTTGATATGATTCTATGAATAGCTTAACCAAGGCAACTAAATTAAACAAACGACAGATCTTTGACTATTAATACTGATTTTTATTTTTGTTTTAATGAAACAAAAACTTTCTCGACAAAAAAATACATATACATGCCAATTTTCATATTGACCGATCGAACGGTGTTGGAGTGAAACGACATCATACATACAAACATCCACTTTTATATATAGGATATACCAAACAAATCAAATCAACAACCCACCAAAACAAAAAAGTACCGCAAAACCATCGTACACCCAAAAAAAGTCACATCCAATCCAAAACTCAACCAGCGACGAATACAAACCGCCCAATTTACAATCGCAACAACCAAACATTTCCTGCCCCTGGCGCCAGGCATTATCCGGTCGCGCACGCACGTCAACCTCACCCGTCTCGATTTGAATAATTTTTGAGTTTCTGTTGTAAATCATGCGCGGGATTTGCGCGTAATTATGCTTATTTTTCACGCGCTGATTTATTATGTGCGGGCGTGCGCACGCGGCCACCGCGGCCCGGTCGCGCGGCGTCGCGCGTGTTAATTTGTTAATGCGCGCGCTCCTTATCGCCGCCGCGAATTAATGCGGGAATACATTATTTAAATGTGTTTTCGTAGACGTTTCGTATTTTGTGTGCGTTTGTTTGGATGTGGTGGGATTGAGCGGTTTCGTATGGAGTTTAAGTGGTTAATCAGTTTTTTTTGATATGGTTTTGTGTGGACGTTAATCAAAGGATTTGTTTTATTTTGTGGTTTTTTGGGGGTCTTGAAATTTTTTTATAATTAGTTGATATTACTTTTACAATTTGTATGTAAATTTTATGCTGAAAACTCAACGTATATAATATGAGGTTTGTGATTTTGTTTATAGGATGAAACTAGGTCGGTTCGGTTAAGTCTTGAAAGTATTAGATAAAACTGCATTTGTCTTTTTTATATTTTTTTAAAGTGTCATATTCAAAATTTATCAAATTTAATCATAAAGGTCATCTTTTAAATAATAATATCTTTTTCCAAAAATAATTGAAAATTTTTTATTAAATTAATTTTCTTAGCTAAAAAATATCTTCCTTTGAGATCAAAAAAAAAAATTTTTTTGGACACTTCGCTTTTATATTACAAAAAGTTATATTTTTATAATATTTTAATTGATTTCGTGAAAATATAATGTAATTTGTGTCACAATAAGCCATTACAGTTCCTTGTTTGAAACTTTTCAATCAACCTAATATTTAACAAATAAACAGGTCCAGTTTGGTTAAAATTAAATAAAACATATGTACTATACTATTGGAAGTATAAAAGTTTGTCTGTCTGTCTGTTTGTTTGAGACATTATACACATTTTAATGCACTACTAGGTTTGAGATTGAACTGAATTTTGTTTTCATGACCTAACTTAACCTAACACCTAAGAGTTAGGTTAGGTTAGGTTTAGTTAATAAAAAAAAATTTCAGTCGCCAACTTAATAGCACCCATATTAAAATGATAAATTTATCTTTACAATATTTATATATACAAAATATCATATCTTGTAAAAAAACTATCAAGTCTTATAATATTAAATTAATTCAATCGGAACATTCAATTTTCAAAATTTCACAAGCAAACTTACACTTTTTTTACGATTCTACATAAACGAAAACGTGGAATAAACGATTCGCAAAACAATTACGGAAAATCCTCCAATTTTCGTCCATAAAACGCAATCGAGAGCGCGTAAACTGAATTAGGTGTCGCCACAAATCGTTTTTTCCTTTCTTTTTTTGAAAAGTGCAAGAAATCCGGTTTGCTGCACCGCATTCCTGGCACCGGCTAATTGATGACTCCAATTATGTGTCTCTTCATCGGAGGCCACCAACACCGAATGTACAAGAAGTTTTCCCGGTTAACTTTCGGGATTGCGGGCGTTGCTCGAAAATGCAACGCCAACTTTCTTTCCAGTTTAGTTTTTTTAATATGTCGTTAAATTTTGGAGATTTTCGTTTTATGATTCGAATTAAGTTTAGATTTGTTTGGGAATTTGTAAATGTTTGAAGATTGGTAAATCTTCAGTTATGGTAGTGAAACTTAAAATTTGACATTGTGAGTAAATGCGTTAGTATTTTGTTTGATTAAAGGTGAGTATTTTATACGAAAATAAAAATGAATTTTACGAAGGTTTTTATGTGAAATTTCAGAAAAATTTGAATCGAATTTAAAATGTAAAGATTTGTAATCTTCGATTGGATTTTTATCACTTCGCTTTGATAAATGCTAGATATTATCATTAAAATCTAAAATTTACCGATCTTCTTACTTTTACATATTATAAATTTGCAATAATGAGACAATATGGAGGTTATTATTTACAAAGTAATTTTAATATACAAGAATCTTGATTGAAGCACGACACGCAGATATAAATCTGAAATGTAATACAGCATTGCAACAAGCTATAACAAAGATAACATCAAATATTAATTTCGCATTAAATTATGAAAACCATAAAGCAAACTTTCCATCAAACACTTTACGATTCCCATACTTCCAGATACGTATCTTCAAAAAAAAAATATAAAAACGAATCAAATCATCAAAACCCGCTCCTTACGCGTAATTTATATTCAGCCAATTAACGTATGCAATTTGCGAACATTCGGACGCGATAATTGCAACTACGAATCTTCGCAAAAAATATAATAAAAATACGAGAACGGAATCAACCCATACGGAGATAAATGATCGACGAAGATCGCAACGTCCCGATTTATGGCACTTAACGGCTTTTATTGCGGTTGTCTCGCGTCCTGCAACCCTGCTATGAAGGGCCATAAAATTTTAATGTGCCAAATTGCCGGTTCGGCCCTTGCCTTCGGAATTAGCTCTTATTCCGACCATGTGCTCCTTTTGGATGTTGGTTTTTTTCGATTTTTATTCGGTTTTTGTCCGATTAAAATCGCACTCGGACGGACGCGTGTCAATCGATTCGTGTTTTTGTCGATGATTTTTTCAGCGTTTTTTCGGCTTGTGAGTTTTGTTCAGGGATATAAATTTGTTTGAATGGTAGATTTTGGTTGTTCTGTGTGTTTGAAATTCGATGTGAGTCAAAAAAATTTTTGAACTTTATTTCTGACCATCTCTGATTTGAATAATCTGAATTTTTAATTATTTATCATTTTAAAACAGAAAATTTCTAAATCTGACCCCATTTTCACAAATATAGTAAAAAACTGTCTAGGTTTTTCCAAATATTAATTATATTCCTATTAATCAAATAGAATCTAAAAAAAATCGATTTCTGATTCAGTCTGTGATTTTAACAGTTATAGAAATTTTGACTAAATATTTCACATATGTCAATATTCATAAAAAAAAAAATACTCAACAAATCTCAATCTCAAACTTCAATTTCAACAATCAAAAATATTTAAACTTTTCACCTATGTCAATATTCATACCAAATCATTTCTATTTCAAAAATTAGAGTCAATCAATTTTTAACTCTGATATTTCTGACTCACATTGTGATATAATAAATTAAATAGTTTTTCTCGTATTAAAATTTATATTTATCACATCAAAACGAAGTTAATCGATTTTTTTAACTTAAACTTTCTCTCACTACAAAACCGATCCTAATAATTATAAATGGTATTTTCAACTCAACAACCCTGAACTTATTGATGCATTTTTCTCAGTACGAATAAATCGAAGTGGCGTTATCTTTTTTATCGAAGCGTTGACACTTCGACGAAAGAGTATCGTCATTGTGCTGACCCGAGAGGTGTCTTTATTTGAAGGTTATTGTTGAAGGAAAGGACTTTGTCGTGTTTTGTCGCTTTTTACTTTTTCGCCGATCGATACGTTTATTTTGAAATTGATGCGAGTCCGATTGATAAAAAATGTACCTGTCCAGTTTTTTGCAATAACCGTTCGTCGAAATTTATATGCAATTCACTGTTTATTCCGAAGCGATTCAATTCGAAATAATAATTTATTTTTGTTTACCACTTTGGATCATTTTAAATTATTCAATCCGAGACCTCATAAATCCATCGGAAAAAAACCGACATTTTCCAAAACCGAGTTTTATCATTGCCATATAATCTCCAAATAAACCAATTTCTGGCCCGTCCACTTAAAACGAAATCACCCCGAAACCGCAGAATCCGACAAATTTTCTCACCATAAATTTTTAATAAGCATCCGAATATGAGAATTTTAATATTTTTACGATACCCGAAGGGGCGTTTTATTATTGACCGTCTGTCGACAGACGATCGGTCCGCCGGCGCCTTTAATGACCGTTTTTGATCCTTTTTCGGACATTTAGGGCTAATCTCTGACCCTAACATGTAAAGGATGCATCAATCGTAGGGATTAAGCGTTCCCGATTTATTCCGCGGTTTGGTATCGGTGCTACGTGTTATTGGGATAGTCTGCTGTTCGAGGGTCGGGAAAAGTCTCGAGGGCTCTTCATATTTCGTCTCGGGAAAGTCTGAAGCGTTTTCCGTCTTTACGGTCTGCAATCGACCATCCCCTTTGGTCTGGTAGCGTTTCAGACGTCTTCAGACGTCCGTCATTCTTCAGGTCGATGCGGCATGTCTGAGTTGGATATTTCCGTCGAGTTATTCGTTCCTTTGAATTATTAATAATTTATTGTTTATTAATACTATTTTTTAAATGTAACGAATTGAATGGTGAATTTTCTTTCTAATTATCTATTGATAACCAATAATATTCAAAATGTCCTGCTTCGATAAAATATATGAATACTAGAAATAAAATAAAACCTTCAGTGTCAAAAAATATATATTTTTTATATTAACATTGAATATGCTTGTATGCGTCTTTATGAAAATTTCTTAACCATAATCGTTGTGGATAAATCAAAATTTGGAAAAATTGCACTTTTTTTATTTATGTTCGGTATTCATATTGCAATAAAATTGGATCGATATAGAGAAGATATATTCAGAATATTTTCCGATTTCAATAATTGATTTATCGTTCCATATACATCCAAATGTATATATCGATATTTGATTATTCATATTTTTTTTTAAATTAAAATCGATCGACTTAGCGTAGAGATCGGAATTACTATCTTGCATATACAGCGTGCTCTCGTTTTGTTATTGAGGTTCGATCAGCCAACGGCGCGGCGTCTGATTGACGGCCGTCTTTAGCGGATGTACCCATCCGTCATTCCGAAGGCAGAGACCCTTCAAACGACGTCCAGGGACTCTCAATCGACGTCCACTACATTCCGAAAGATATACCTTTTTTTTACAAAGGCTTTAAACGTCTTGAACGAACCCCAATAAATAAACGAATCGAATACTTCGACATTAATAAGAACATCATATTCGATAATGAACGAACAAAATTTTGTTCTTGAAGCCTTTTATTCATATTCCCTATATTATAATATAATAGCGGATTTTTGTGTGTGTGTCCGTCCGTCTGTCTGTCGATGACGCTCGCGAATCTTATATTCTGGAGACATTTCGAAAGGGCACGGTTATAAAATATGTTTGCATAGATATATTTGATTTTTATTTTATTACGTAATAGTATGGTTATCAATTCACAGCTGATGTTATTAACATCGGGCATATATACTAGTATTATATATTAGCTGAACCTGGCAGACGTTGTCCTACTAGTCTGTATTATAACAGCTTGATATCATTCTATGAATTGCGTAACCGAGGCAACTAAATTCAACAAACGACAGATCTTCGACTCCTCCAATTAATTTTTTTTTTGGGTTTTGATGATACAAAATCCTTTCCGACAAAAAAATACATATACATGCCAATTTTCATAGTGATCGGTCGAACGGTGTTGGAGTGAAACGACGTCATATATACAAACATCCATTTTTACATATATAGATAGATTTGAATATTTCGGTTAATATTGTATAAGAAATGATATATATTTATATTATAATAAGAAAAATAATGATAAAATGAGATGGTGTTATTTAAGATATGCGTGTGATTAAAACGTATGCTTTGAAAATGTGATACGTTTTCGCGTATGCAAATTTGATATGTTTTCAAATTAATTCGTCAAACACATTGGATCGAGCTGTATAATATGGACGTTCCGATGATTAAAGCGTTCTCTACCTATCGTCTTTTATAAAGTCTATCCAGAGCTGACTGGTCTTGATTGATTCAAGACAGAGGGCTGCTTAATACTATCGCAGACAGACGATAAATCCAGTGGCGTACGATCGTTTTTATTCCGCCTTCTAGTGAAAATGTTTCAATAAAAATGTACGATAGTCTTATCGATTTACCAACTTTACATCTAATAATTATTATACTTTATCAATCAATCAAAATCAAAATCATTATAAAAAGTTTTAAAATATCGAGAATGGATTATACGAAAGTTTAAGATACAAACAACAAAATATTGTATCATGTTAATTATTACATAAAAGTTAAATCAGTCATTAAGCATTTAACACGTGTTTTATATCGCTAATTAAAACATAGAATTTTTAACTAATTGGGCATACAATTTCAGATAATTTTGAGATAAAGGACGCCGTCTCAAGTTAACGATCGATATTAAAACATAATCAATTGCAAAGCCATCGATTATTCATACCGCGCTTTTCCTACGAATATTAATCGTTCGTTTATAAAAATCACATACGATGAATATTCATCGGCGCTTATAATTTTTTATATATAATATATATAAATAGTACCCTCGAGACGCCACTGTCCGAAATTGTGATACGTCACTTTGATGCGGATTATGAAACCCTCCATCAAACGTTTGTCCTTTTTTTCAACGTCGTTCGTTCTCCTTTAATAAACGATCAGTTCGAAATAAAGCGAAACAAGTTCACGTGGCCGAAACGCGAAGAAAAAAAATTCGAAAAACAATATAATTGACAAAGCAGCCGGGCATTTTGATTTTTCGAAACGAAACCCCTCATTTTCCATTTTTTTACTGGGAGGAAATTGTGGCGGCTTTGCGGTCTCGATTTTATTTATTTAGTATGCAGTTTATATGTTCATTGCAGATGTAAATATTTTTTTTGGAAGTTTGAATATCAAAAATTATTATTTTTTAACTATAATATTGGTATTTGACCATATCTATCTATTGATTTGATTAATTTAAATAATTTTTGAAAATCAATACCATTGATAAGTTGTTGATTGCTTATATTTTGTGTTGATGAGTGCTACTCGATACTGGGAATTTTCAAACTTGTATTGTTCGTGTTGCCGACGTGTGGAATATTCCAGTCGATTTGTGTCGCATTGGCAATTTGAATAATTGACGATTTTTAATTACCATAAAAATTTTATCGCTTTTATGCGGTCGCCCTTTGACGCGCGCCGCCAATATGGGAGGCCGCCTGTGTATGTAATTAATATTTTTTAATACGTCCTGTTTATTTGATCAGATATTGACGAAAACGCAGAAGTGCCAACAAAAGGATATTAAAATTAAAGAAAAATGTTTGATTCTATAATGAGATTGTTTTATTGATTTTAGGCTTTGTGTTTTTTTTTTTTAAATTATTCAGTTAAAAATTTGTCGTTATAGTAGAATTATTTCAATTATGTAAATATTATCTTTGAAGTTATTCTTATGTCAATAATACAAAATTGTATTTAACTATTAACCGTTTCATGTGTAGCCTAATTTCGTATTCAGTTATAACCAGACGAGGTCGAACCATTGACCCGTCTCAATTTTACAAATCTGAAATTCCCACATTTTTCTAAGCATTTCAAATAGATTTTTTCGATAATAAAATTTGGAGCCAGTTTCAAAAGTACGACTATAAAATTTTATACCAATTCTAACTATTGCCGTATCTAAAAGTTACGAGTCAGATAAGAAAGCCTCGCAAATAGATCTACCACAACACAATCTAAAGCCGAGACTACAGTAAGAATTTTCATTTTCAAACGCATATTATAGAAACTCATTATAGAGCATCAGCCTTAACGCAATCAGCAATCAGCAACAGCATAAACGCAAATATCCACAACTAAGCTTCAGCCTCGTTTTTAAAAAAATTAAACACATCTCAATCATTCTAGCAAGAAAAAATCATACCTAACATGACACAATCTAAGATTGAGACTCAAATAAGCATTTTCACTAGAGTATTATATGTAAAATAGCGGATTTCTGCGTGTGTGTGTGTGTGTGTGTGTGTCCGTTCGTTCGTTCGTCAGTTCGTATGTCGTTCGAATGACGCTCGCGACTTTAAAATGACCGACCCGTCGATACGATTATTTTTTTGAATTAAGAAATGGTAGTCTCCGCTGGGATTCGAATCGGGTCCGTCCTGGTTGAAAATATATATCTGGTTGATATCCCGGCGCCAACGCCGCTTAAGTTCGTGCCTGTTTTTTTTTAAATATATACTATAAAATTATTAAAATTATTCTAATATGGTCTTTATGCGTATAAACTTAACGTCTATAATATCATGCTTAAAGTTAATTAATTAATTAATTTTCATATATCACGATAGATGTCTCTAATAAATAATTAAATAATTAATTTTTAAAAAGCGAGATAATTAAGTAATAGTATGGTTATTGCTTTTCATGATGTCTGTATAACATTGTTGAAAATATTTTGAATTACATATAATAGATTTCGTTAATAAACAATTAAATAATATAATCATTCGTTTGCATAGATATATTTAATTTTTATTTTATTACGTAATAGTATGGTTATCGATTCACAGCCGATGTTATTAACATCGGGCCTATATCTCCTATATATAGTAGCGGATTTCTGTGTGTCTATGTCGATGACGCTCGCAACTTTAAAATGAACGATACTAATAATGATGATGATGATGGTATGATGGTGATGTTTATGGTCATTATAATAACGGCTATAATCTTATCCTATCATCATCATCATCATCATCATCATTGTCGACCCTTTTTTGTGCCCACTGCAGGACAAGGTCTCCCCATCAAATATTGGGG
>JAOXNN020000010.1:804859-833297 GCA_028571205.2 Hydropsyche betteni
TTTTTCTAAATCAACATTTTTTTACAGTTTGGCATTACAAAGGCAACCGTTAAGCAGCTTAATTTATTCTCATCGGTGCGATGATTAACGGCGATCGCGCAAGAATGATTGAGCTAAACAACGATCTTATCTGCATGTTTGTTTACACTCGAGCGAATGGAAAGTCCGAAGAAACTATTGTTCGGTGAAATCGCATTGTTGCCTTCTTTCTTATATTCGTATCGAAATGTTCATATAACAAAAATTTAGAATAAACGGCACATTTTATTATTTTTGGGTTGATCGACGCGCCGAGATACCGAAACAATGCGCCGATTATTTAGCGCCGTTCCGAGTTTTTATTCGCGGCTCGTATTTTAGAATTGCGCTATTAATTACGAAAATAAATAGGCAAATCATATTTGATGAATTGGTCGTTTTTCGAACGCGTATTGTTTTCGCGATTCTGGGTTACACGTGTGACGTCGAGTTTAACCGGTCGCGAATGTTCATATAATAAATTCGCCGTTTTCTTAATCGGAATTTAATATATGTGCGGACGTTTGGAAATAAGACATATGGATATTTTGTTTGAATTTAAATAGTATATTATTGTATAAATTTGATCTTTTAGTTTTTCTTTTTTAAATTATTTTGTATGGAAAAAGTTTTTGATAAAATAGTTTGAATTTAAATTTGGTTCTTGAATTATCATATTATATTTCATAAGATTAAATTTTGTGAAATTCAGAAGGTTAACACAGTAGGAATTGTTTTACATGAAAATGCTTAGTATGAAAAATCGGTTAATAAGAAATAATACTGCGATTTTGATAAAATACGATAAGATTATGTACTATGTGTACAATGATATTTAACATAAAATTCTTTCAATACAAAAAAATATTTTGTTCCTTTAAGTTTCGTATTAAACATTTTTCACTCTAAATAATATATTTGACCCTAGAATTAAACATAATGTCTAGAAAAAAAATCTTATCAATTTTTTTATTCTAACTATAAAATATTTTAGATTCTTTTTAAATAAAAAATAATATAACATAAAAACGTACTCAAAGAAGTAATCGATCAATAATAAAAAAAATTACCGATCCATATAATACAGATCATCATTTAAAAAAAGAACCATTCAAAATAATTTTTATACGACACGATACCTTCTTACTCACTTACGATATGATACCTTCTTACTCACAGCAAACCGACCCGACCCGTTGTTATTTTACTTGTTTATCGGAGTAGTGCCGTTTCGAGGATCAAAGTCAAAAACGAACCTTTGGTAGGAGGAGACGTCTGACGAAGATGACGACCTCCTTGCACCAAGAAGGACGATGAGGTGGGATCTCATCTCGCATGAGTGACAAGCAGACGGGGCCCTCGTCTCTCGATTGTGAGTGACTCCGCGAAGCAACTAGGCGAATCCGATTTAGACTCGAAATATTTATCTTGGCTCGTTTTAGCGGGCGTGTTTTTAATTAGGGCCCCGGTATGCTCTTGAGTGATTTATTACACGGTTTTGAGCTTTCGGTTCCGATGTGCGGAATTGCATTCGGATCTAGTTTGCGGGTGTTTCGTATTTGAGTTTTGATGTTCGTTATAAACGAGAGCTGCAGTTTTGAAATTTTTATTTTATTTTTGGTAAAAATGCGTCGATTCATTATTGTATGTTCCAATCGAAGTTCAGTATTCAAAATTTTAGACAAAATAAAAATAATTATATCTAGTTCAAATTCAACTATTGAAAAGTATTCATAGTAGTCAATAAAATAAAGGGATTTTCAATAGGACGCTCGAAATTTGTTAGGTTATAGTAGCCATGTTGTTAAAATGACATATGTCAAATTTATTGTCAATTGTTTAGTAGTGTACGGCAAATCACCATGGAAGGTTATAGCGTTGAACAACGTGTGAAAATCAACAAATTTTATTGTACATTTTAAAATCGAGCATCATTATTGAAAGATCCTTACAATCTATTCTTCAATTTAACTTTGATAATCTCAGTTGGTAATTTAAAAAAAAATTTACATACATGATTAATTTCATTTTGCATCAATCTGAAAATAAGCATGTACTATATATATTTACTTAACGTTTCTTTCATATTTTTCATGAAATTTCAAAAAAATTGATAAATTAATAAAATAAATTTGCGACGATTGAATCTTATCTATAAAAGATTTAATTTGAAGTTTAAAATCTGTATTATTACAAAATCCAATAATTGAATATTTTCTTTTAATCCCAAAATTCAACTTTCTCAACTTTCTGAACATCGACAATTTCGCACCGACACCAATCAACCGACATTTATGCATCCCATCAACCATACATCAAACTTCATACGCAAATCCGCCCGAGAAAAACCCGTTGCGCCCGCTCAATTAAAACCCATCGACATTTTTCGCAAAAACACATCCATAACCCGAGTTTTCTCATTCTCGAAATACGCTCGCATATATATATTCATGAGCCGTTCGTCTCGGCTGTCGCTTATCAAAGCGAACAATCTGATCGCCGTCACTCCGGATGACGTTGCGAATCCAAAGGCCGCGAATCAAATCAAACCGGTGCATCTACTATGCAACTAGACTGCACCGCTTCCGCGAACAACAATCGCGACAGAAAAGCCCGCGAAAACGCTTCGATTCAATCCCGATCCGGCGGATATCGCGGTGATGGGCAGCTCGGGTATCCTTCGCTCAAAACGGCTGTCTGTCTTTCGGGTTTCTGTGTGAAATTTCCATCCGACACATAATCCGCGAAGGAGTCGAGAGTGGAAGGCTCTCGAGGCGAGTTAATGGACAGCATGATTGCTGGACGCGGTTGAAGTGCAACGCCTGCTGCAGTCCGGTGCACATTTGCGATGCGAGCGGCTAATCGTCGAATGGGCGATACGTCTCATTTTCAATTTGCACGTCGATCGAGGTTTGAGTTGTTTTCGATGTTGACGTATGTGTATAATCGTCTATATAGTCTGAATTCGTAGGGTGTACCGATATGTTACGCAAGATTTAAATTTGACGCCATTTGTACGGTAAATTTTGGGCAACACTGAAAAAAAAATAACTATTGGACAGCTGAGAGGTTAGGGTTAGTAAAAATGGAGTGCTACATGATACAATAACGTGTTTTCATTATTGAACAATTTCTCAAAAATAATGAAAGTTTGGCGGCCGCCGTTCGAAAATTTCGTTGCTAGAAATTTACTGTACAAATGGTGGAAAATTTAAATCTTGTTTAACATATTGGTACACCCTATATAATACAAATCAAACTCGACCCGTTTTTAAATGGAATTCAATCTTATAAACTAAAAATTTACCTTTCAAACATCAAATTCCACACTTTAAACTTCAAATTCAACCTTTTTCAAATCAAATTCGATCTATTAGACTTTAAATGAAATGTTTTAAACTTCAATTTCAAATTCAATCTTGCGATTCACATTAAGTGCGGGAAGAGTGTTAATACTCTATACGCCAACTGATCATAACATGCGGGAAGGGTACCTTCAACCTTTTAAGCTTCAAATTAAATCTTTTACAAATCAAATTAGATCATTGAAAAATATTATTTTAACTTGTCAGTAATCAATAAAATACAATCTATTCTGCCATTTGATTTTTTTTTTCAAATTTTTTAATTAATCAATCTATACATAGGTACCATAGATATGCACTTATCTTTTCATATATATTTTTCATGAAATCATAAAAAAATGAAAAATGAAGAAAAGAAATTTGACATGATCGAATTTTATTTGTAAAAAGTTGAATTTAAAGTTTAAAAAGATTTGTATTAAGTTGAATTTGGATTGTAAAAATTGTACAATATCCTCTATAAGACAGTCTTTAAAATTTTTTAAAGTATGAGCGTTTTTTTCCCCTCAGCGTGTAGTTATAAAGGGAAGGTATGCAAATTTCGACTAGTTTGAATATGCAATTTGTGTATAATATATCTAATTGTCGTATCAAATATCACCTAATTTCATTGATCAATAAAAACTAAACTAAGGACTTAAAAAAATGTATATATTATGAATGAAAAATCGTAATGTATGAAGATGAAAAAAATTGATTAAAAAATTTGAACTCATTCAAAAAATTTGGTACACAATCTGTTCAATCGAATTGCATCATATTTATTGTGCCCAATTTAAATAATTACTGTTTCGTAAAAACGGACGAAATATCAAACGATATTTTTTTTATTGCTCGGCTTGATTAGATGGACGGATACATAAAATATAATAAATCCGCGGCGGTAGATTCCGATCGGACTTTAATAAATAGGCTAATTTTCGGACGAAATTAAAAGTTTCGTTTTCCTGTTTTCGCTCTTTTAGATTTTCACTTTCGATAAGTGAAAACGGTAGCCATACAAAGATACCGTTTTAAAACTGTTATTTCGTTATAAAAAAACGTCTAAAACGGCGGAAAAAAAAAAGTCAGTGAGAGTGGACCGATTTGCATATCAAAGCATCGACAAATTAATAAAATACGACCGCTCTATCTTGCGTGAATTATAATAAAATAATAAGCCGGTCATTATGGTTAATTACCTCAGCGCAATCGTCCATTATACGTGTTTGTTCGCAGAATTTGTAAATAATTTTTTAATTACACGCGTATTGAGTTGTAATCGATAAATAAGCCGGCGGCGGTTTTCCGCGTAAAAATCGCCGATTTGAATTAACGATGTAGAAAAAACGAAAATATCATAAAAATTAAGATGATTTGTTACAGCGGGCAGTCAAACGAATCGATTTATTGGCGATCGGCTCTTTCTTCTCAGTCGGCAAACACAGAAATACTGGTAGATTATTATAATATGAATATTATGCGTATTTTAAATGTTTACGTAAATATCACTTTTCACGAATCGTAAAGCGAAACGAAAAAAGTTCCGCTCTTGTCCACAGTGGAAGAACACCTTTGTTTGTATTTTTTTTTCTCTTCCTCCACTTAAACTCGATTTTCGTCCTTTATTTGTCAACTCTACCGAAATGAAGTCACCTTTTTCTTTTGGGGATAAATAGAAGTCCCATATTTATTCGGCGCTTCTTCCTCTTCTGTCTCTTCTTCCAGTGCTCGTCCTCCTTTCCGCCGCTAGTTTTGCTCGACTGGAAAAACTACCTCGTTTCACTTTTACGCACGGAGGCAAAATATAAATCCTCGGAGCGTGCGAGAGGTAAAAGATTTTTTTCAGGACCTCCCCCTGCAGACATACAAACGCACAATTTGGCGAACGGCAGTTTACATGTGCGCAATCAGAGATCGACGCGTCATCAATTTTTGGTCGATCCACAATATAAAGGGATTTGAAAAAATAAGCAATCTTCCGATACCTTTGATATACTTTCATATTTGTTCTTTATATATTGGATACTTAGTTTTAGAACGAATCAATCAATGATGCTGATAATAATTTCTCATATGAGAAATCATTGCATATTTTGATGAATTCAACAAAATTTAGACTTCAATGCATCAATTGAAACCCGAAAAGCAACTTTTATTTTAAAATATTCCACTAATTAACGAATGATATCTTCGAATTTATCGTTTTTTTACAATTTTTTTATCAATATCCTTTATATATATAAAAGACAAGACGACAATGCGTCCCGAGTTCGAGACTCACTATCGAATATTGATTGATTGATGTTTGCCCGACGAGGACATTAACATACCCACCTAATAGTTTTCTCCTACCTGGACATTCTTCCGTTTCAAATAGCGCGATCCACCTCTCCGTCCCTTTTTGTTTTAAGGTCCTATAAGAGCGTATATGTGCCTTATAAGAAGGACCTGTGGCAGTTGTTTACACCGTCCGAAGATCCGTCTTTGTTGGTTCGATACGAAGGTAGACAGCTTGATTGATTTGTTGGAGCACTCGACGTTTCTCTGAAAAAAAAGGTACATAAAAAACTTCCAGTAGAGACACACAAGTAAAAATAAATATGATACACACTGAAATCTCGATAACGCATACAAATTTCCGATTACATTTATGATTTTTTTTAAATAAATTTTTTAATAAATGAGTTTCGTATGGACAGTAATTTTAATAGATCTTCAAAGTTGAGTAGTTGAATAAATATATATTACTGATCAACCTGTTATAAGAATCAGAAAATAAACCTGAATCATTAAGTTCTTGATATTCTAAAAATGTATCGTTCTTTGAGAGTATTTTTCTGTATAAATCATCGCTAGTCAGGCTTATATGCTTAAAATAAAATAAAATCAATTTATAAATGAAACTTTTTTGAAAATTTGACATCTCAATCTAGTTCTTATAATTGAGGTTCGACTGTATATACAAAAGAAGGCTGTAAATGCGAACGTGTGAGCAGCGTAGCGTCATTGTCTACCGGAGCGTATCCGCTATGACAGTATACAAAATTAATGAGCGTCGAATCGAATCGAATATTTTCCGTAGTGATAGATGCGATGTTGAAAAGGAGAAACGATAATATTGTATATAAATAAATTTGTTCGTGTAAGTCGTTGTGTATGTTAATGCGGCCATAAATGTGCGAGGCTTCGATGCGCGAAACACATCCTTGGATTTATTGCGTTAACGTTATTAGCGAGCGTACTATGAGCTTAATTCGCCCTTTGTATTCAGAACGACCGGTGTCTATTTTCATACGGTGTTTAGTGCTAAATTATATTATTTATTCGTGGGTTAATTTTGGATTTTTAAATTGGCGAAGTCTCGATTGTTGTATTAATATATATTTGGCATGTAAACTTTATGTACACGAGTTGAAAAATATTGTGAATTTATACCATTTTATTTTATTGTATAGGTGTATTGTATTGTATTTTATATGGTTCGATTAAATTTCAAATTATAATAAGATAGAATCAAAATCATCAAAGGATCTAATCATCTAAAAAAATTCTCAAATGAAAAATTTTCAAAGCCTACTTTTTTAAAATATTTAACATAATGATTTTAAAGAATTTACCGTGTAAATCAAAAAACGGATACATCAACATAAATTCATTAAAAAAATCACTTACAACATTCCACAAATACATACATAATTCATGCGTATTTCAAACAAATCCGAAACGTATCGATAATTCGAACCGTTCCGCGACATCTTCATAATCCGCCGATCGAAACCGATTTCGCCACATTTCCCCAATAAAACGATTACCTAATTATAAATTATCATCGACTCGACTAATAGACCAATCGTCGTGTCTAATTTGAACATCGAATCGGCGACGAATACAAATGGCGCGATTCTCTCGCCGGCTCGGAAAAAACTTTATGGCGCCACATTAACGACCGTTTATTTTATTTGTATGCAAATGGGATCGACACCCGATGGACTGGCCATTACAAAGGTTACCATTATGATGGAATGGAAAGAGTGTCGAAAAGACCACCTAGTCGGTGAGAGTTTCGGTCGGTGGCTCCCTCGTTAATAGGGAAGAGCTTCTTGAAGAGGACACTTCTCGGTCTCGGTCTCGTCTCGTCTTGTCTCGGCTTTGTTCGTCATCGTGTCGTCTCCGATGACGGTTCATTCATCATCGTCGTGTTGCTCGTGTCCACTCGGGAGGACTTCGTGTTTATTCCGTCGATGGTTGCTTGATTGAGTGGTCGTGACTGTTGGGGTTGACTCTGTTGATGTCGATGTTTATTTTGTATGAAATGTATTGATAAGTTATTCGAGTGTGGTTAATATCTGAATAGGTGACCTAATATTTGGAAAATGTTTAGTTTGAAAATGTCAGATTTCGATGAAATCCAATGTAGCAGAATGGTTTGTAGAATGACAGCCAGTTAAATGGCTTAAATTTAAATTCAAATGCTCTGAATGATTGATTCGATCATCTCGAAATTATTCTGTTGATATTTTTCACAATTGATATTATATACATGTACACCCAATTCTATTATACGATGAACCGATTATTTTTTTCACTTTAACACGATATGAAAAAATAAAAAAAATGTATTATTATGCCACAATAATATCATTCAGTGAAGGCCAGTATACAATTACAGCTATTAAATAATAAAAAAAATTGTTGTTTTTTTATGATTTTTCATGGAAAATTTTTCCACATTACACATTTTTTTATAAAGTACGTATATTTGAATGGAAGTTTCATCCATATATACTAATTGAACCTATCTCCAATTTTTATATCCATATATTTTATAACGCGGTAGTCTCTGAAACGTATCCACCGTGTAAAAATAGGATCGGGTGTATACTGAAAATAAATCAGATAATTTATAAAAGCAAACATTTTCGATCCAGCGATTCAATCACTCATTCAACACGAATCAATTAAAAATCGCGCACTTATCTCGACGATCGTCCGTTTCTTATTCCTCAACCATCCATCACGCGCACAATAAGTTTGCAATTTTTTCATTGTTTCACAGATACATATAAAACGTATTTTTTTGCTACAGCCATTATCAATTCGACGCGTCTCATAGAGGCGACCAAAATTGATTGTCGCTCATTAGCGTAGTGAAAATTCAAGATGTTAACTGGTGACGGGTGATCACTCATACGAGTTATGGTGATCACTTCACGTCATCGACTCCTGTAACATGAAATGATTAAACGAAATAAAATAAAATGTAAAATGCGCGGTTGAATATAACTTAAAAAAAAAGCGTTCGAATCACTCAATCGAATGACAGCACCACTAATTTGCCGAAAAGTCGTCGCACGAAGATGACGATCGACAATGATGTAGATGTCGATGTTTTTTTTTGTTCCGAGTGTTATTTTACGGTCCGCTCCTCAATCATCGTCGTCATCGAAGATTCGAAGTCCTGAAACTTGAATATAGGATGATCAAAAAGAAAAAGATTCAAACGAAAAAATATTTTTCTATTGCATTCTATTGTATGCCGTATATTTTAATGATTTATTCGATCGATTGTATGTTGTTCTTATAAAATGTATATAATAATAATTTTTTAAACATCCTGTATTCATATGTGAAAAAAATCAATCAGACCTGGCTGCCGAGTACGCTCACCCGTCGCACGCGCATTGACACGAAGATTGATCGAAAAATGAGAACGATGTCAATTAAAAATCACTCGCCAATATAATACGCCATTCAAAAATCATCATAACGACAATCAGGATCGGACTTTCGAACTGGCCACGACTAAACGTCGTAGCCAGCAAATAAAAGAAGTCATCCTAGCAGCACAGTGTAAACTCGTCGCCGTCGAGTGGACACTTCAGAACGTTCTTCGGGGCACTCAATTCGATTCGAAAACGCGCACCTCTAACGAGACCACCTATGCCGGTGTCCTGCAAACAAAAAATACACACATGGAATATAAAATAAACGTCACCGTGATCGTTTTGCTCGGATGATGCGTGTTTGTTTTGTCAACAGTCGAAAGTGAACGCAGGTGATGGACGCCCGGGTGCTTTGTGTTGTTAAATGGCGTGCGAAAACAATGATTGTCGATTTTCTTTGTTTCGTATTGAATATTCTAGCAATAAAGTTTTTGTAATTCTGAAATTTCATTGGGTTGAATTTATATAATAGTTTAAAGAGCGTTCAACAAAGTGTTATTGGTATTAGGTACTATAAGAACTAGTACAGATGTGGTAAGTATAATATCGTAATGTCTTAAAGTTACAGAACTGAAAAAAGTTTTTAAACAAACTAAAATTTAAGTCGTCTTAAACGCACTAGTTTTTGAATCAAACTGAAATTATTAGTTAAAAGATGATGATTATATATCATTGACTGAAAGCTGCATTGATTTTTAATATCCAAACTTCACACAAAGACCTTGTTTTATTGCACATATCAACAACGGCGATACGATATGTAAATCATCGCATGATTGGCGCGCCTCATTGCCCAAATTGAGATCGGTCGTTGCAATCGCCAACAACAAAGACGCAATAAAAATAAAGCAGACCCATTCCGTCGAATGATCTACAGCCTTCGGGCCAAAATGGACGCTCATTATCGTCCATCGGAAGCCGGAAGAGCCCAAAACCGAAACGACCACCGCTTTGCATGCATACGTCATTGTCGTCCCGAAGAAGGATGCCATCATCGGCAAAAAAGCACGTTCCATCAATCCGCCGAGGACCCGTTATTTATGACGGACCTATGTGCGGCGGCCATCCCTCAGGAGTCCTCGAGGAGCCTCCTTTGTTCCAGTTGATCCCTGTCAATCATGGCGGCGGGGATTGATGTCGCATAATGACGCCCCCGAGGCGGGAAAGTGTTAAAAAAAGGACGATACGCCTTGACGTATAAGCGGCCATTCTTCTCTTGTCGTCATTTCCATTCGGACGCCGGGGCTTTTTGTCGCCGGTGGAAAATTCAATTCGTTTCTATGCTTCGGGGTAGTTTTTGATTTTGGGACACTTGAGATTTTCATTTTAATTATTTTGAAATATATAATTTTTAATTTAATAAAAAATAACTCTCATTTTTTGATGCGTGGTCGTGGTCAGTATTTAAGCATCAATTCTTACCATTAAATGATCCGTATATTTATTATACTAGCGATTCAAACACGCGTTGTGATATATTGATGTTATCGATCGTCTATGAACGATTATGATTGTTGTCACAATCAATCGAGACGTCGGCACATTATATTATAATTTGTATGGCGATCGATAGAAAAAACCCAAAAAAAACTAAAATGCGAAAAAATATTAAAAAATTGAATGATTATTTAGTTTCAAAGATTCGTCTATCGGTTTTGGAGTTTATTAGAAATATGTAATTCATACATACACCGTTTGAGTTTTATATACATAGTCAGTATCTATCCAAGACAGGTGACAACTTTTTGCATTATTGGAAATTTATCAAAAATATTTTGATGAAGTACACTTTATTTGGAATTGCTAAATATGTTAAAGGCAAAGGGTTCAATTTCAAAAATGTATAAGTTCACTAGTTAATACTATATTTACACAATTTTACTGCTTATAATACTAGTTCTCGCAGTTAATTTAACTAACTAAAGTTAGATTAAATAATATTACTATTATTATTTATAACGATCACCTAATAGAATTATTCTAATCCGAAAATCATTTAAAAAAATATTGACCAAATATTTTGTTCTTAAATAAATAATTTTAATTCAAAAGTCAATGTATGACTTAATTAGATCAGAATGAAAAATTAAATTCATCTTCCTAATGAAGCTCATCAAATACATTTCAAGAAGAATGATCCATCAATCCGTTTATACTAGCAATTTTTCATTAATTCGCATCCTCGCCGAGGCGGGCCTCCTTTTTTCAATTGTCCTCCGTCCTTAGGGCCGCTTCTGGCCCTATCCGAGACCGACCAACTTTTTCAAGTCGTCGCCGCGGAACGATTATTTTTTTATTCGTCAGATGACAGATGACACGCTTTTTCCGAGTTAGCGGTGAGGTCCCAGAGATAAATGGATAATATTTTTTACACCCCACATTCGCGTCTATACTTGCGATACACACGCACGCACACAGCCCGGCGGGGGACAGTGTGTGAAAAATGGCGTTTCTTACACTTTTGCTTACATCATCGTTGACAACTGGCCTTATTTTTGTGTCTTCGACAATTGGCAACCTTCGAGTTTCGCGCGTCCTGCGCGCACCATCCATCAAACCGAAATAGTGAAATCTGATGAACATAAATCAATGGCGTCGAGGGTTTTTTGTCGTGTGTCATCCCGCGCTTGTGACAATGCCCGAAATTTTTCTATATAAATAACGGCCGACGACAGAGGTCGAATTGTGTTTGTGCGCTTTTTCTTTTGTGCCTGCTTGTGCTCGCTGGCTGCCTGCGAACAATACCGAGATAATTGGATCGATGCATCGCGAATGTAAATTGGCGCCGTGTTTGTTAAACGCGCATTCTTCATTATTTAAGACGATTTATAACGAATGCGTTCTTTGATTTTCTATTAATAATTCGTCTCCGAAACAATATTACATAATGAGTTCATTGATTGAAAAACAAAGCTCTCCAAATGATATAATAATTATAATTAATCCACAAATACAATTCAAGTTCAAGCAATTTTCTGTCAAAAGGTTACATCAAATGATTCAAATTTTAATATTATCCTTTTTAAATGATGTTAAGCCATAGCAACCATCCATTGACTGAGTCAATTATTACTCAATTAATCAGTGGCCGATTTACCCATAAGCAATGGAGGTTTTCGCCTTAGAATCTTGGATTGGAAGAGGCCTCTACCATTGTTTAAAAAATAGACATCATGAAATTTGTACCACTTTCAGATGAAAAAAAGATGATTGTTTGTACAATAATAAAATTTATATTTTAAAATCACCCATTTTTTTCTTTATTTTATGAAATTGACTATTATATTATATATCAATAATAAACGGTAAAATTTTCACCTGTGGCGCAATTTTTTACAATTTCACTAATTCATTTGTATTGGAAAGGTAGAGAGTAGATTTAGATCCCAGCTTTGTATAATATATTTATATATATAATAGAATCCTCAAAATTTTTGTCTCTTTGAGCTCTTAGCGAAGTATTATAAATCTGCCACTGGATATAATATTATAATTAGTCCACAAATACAATTCTAATTTCAATTAAATTTCTGTGTAAAAAGTATCACCAAAAAATTTAAATTTTAAAACTCTTCCAAACGATCTCGAAGATACACAGACTGCACCACTTATCGCTCAATTAGCACATCTGACAAGATTATCAATCAAGATACATATATTCTCATTATCAAATAACCATTCAAGCGACCGATTAATCCCGAAATAATTCAAACATCGATCGGTCCCCACACAAAATACATTTCCTATTCAAATTATGCCCCATCTCGGTTACCGATTGTATAGAAGGCAGGGTTAGAGGTCACAAGTCACTCGTGACGTCTCAATCACTCACTCATTCACCAAGTTAACCCAACCCGTATTATATTGATGCAGTCATCTCTCGAGACACGCGCCACGAATATGAGCCTTACAGAAGGTGAGCTAAAGCCGAAATTCTCTGTCGGCAGAGGGGATAGGTTAGGGCTTTATCGCGCGTCTCTCTTCTCCGTGTAATAATGGACGTCAAGCCGAGATGAAATATGCACCGTTGATTCAATTACTCAAAAATGGATGCGAAACGCCTTGAGCGGTGTCTAATTGTGTTTTTATTTCGTATTTGCCGCGGTGAGATGGGTCCGTAATGGACGAGGTATTGTTGCCTTTTGATGTTGAGGCTTATTAAATGATTCGGTTGATTTTTTACAATTTTGTCATGTTTTTTATTTATAATATGAACTGTTGATAATAATTATCAACGTTTATTTGTATAAATATATAGATTGAAATATAAATATAAATATACAATCCTGGCATGACGGGTTTCCCCAAATCGCCAAGGTGGTTAAAAAAATATACAGAAAAAAAAAATTAAAATAGCTGTCGTTTTTGAAAATGGTATATGTCTATTTGATTATATTGTGAGATATTTAATGGTTTGCATAAGTACAAAAATATTGGCACACGTTAATTACTTATTCCATTTAAAAAAAAAAAAATTTGCAGCAACATTATATTTCAACTAATTTTAATAAATTCATGAAGATATTGTACACCATTGAAAATGTGATTTTGATTTAAAAAAAATAATATCTATCCAAAAACATGCGTTAACATATTTTTTTCTAAAACCATACATATATAAACTACTTTAAAAAAAAACCGGCCCATATATTTTATTTACAATAAAAAAAATTAATATTAAACAAAAAGACATCAACGCATACCTACAATACGTAACAAAACGATCTTAATCCGAATCAAATTATAATTATTTTTTAAACCAAAAACAGACCAGTTGACCATATATCTCAACACACACAATTCCAACTTAAAAAAAAAACATAAATCCTCAAGGATGGCACAAACCCACCGTTCCCGATACTCAGTCTCGGTAGGCCGATATTTATTGGCGTTCGCTATCTCGGGGCGAGCCGGCATTGAGCAGCTCGTGACCCGCTCAAGCCATTGTCCAGGGGCCCCTTGTACACGTATACTGTTTATAAGGAGCGTATAGAATGCATAAAGTGCATAAAATGTACAGTGCGAGAAGTATGCGACGGATGCGGCTTTGGCGCGGGAGGCGGAGCCGCTGGTAGATTGTTAAACGATTGCGTTTCAGACGTCGCCGCTGAAGATTCGTTTTGTTGTTGCCTTTTGGTGGGGTTTTGTGGTGGTTTAGGGATGGTGTGGTTTGGGGGGGTTGTGGTTTGATTATTTTTTTTTTTTAATTCGTGTTTTTTGGTGGTCGGATGTGGGGTTGAATTTGATGCGTTTTTGGATGAAGAGTTTTTAATGAATGTTTCGAGGCCGATGAATTGAGTGCTTTTTATATTGGAATTGGATTCGATTTTTTAAAATATGATTTGGTTAAATTGTAAAATAATATATGATTAGTAAGATCAATGGGTTTTTACGATTTAAATTTAACGAAATTTACGTATCAATGAAATTTTCATTGATTTCTATTACAACGGTCTTAAATGCTTTCCGGTGATCGAATTTGAAATTTGAAAGGAAATTTAAAATATTGAATGAAGTGTAAAACCCGCATTGAATTATTTTAAATATGTTTATTCATGTTTCATAAAATTTTATTTAAAAATGTATTTTATTTTAATAAGAATTATACTAATTTTTCATTTTTTATTGTTTCAGGTAAGCTAATTTCTGAATTATAAAGAAAATTCTTGAAAAAACCAATTCGACTACAAAAGGGTTCGTATTATTAATTAAAAAAAATACTTTTCAAATTCATCACCTCCATTAAAAAAAACAGACTATTGCGCATCTCTTTCAAATCCTCCATAATTCTTATACAATATTTATAAACTCACCTACATCAACACTTTTCTTTCACACGACAATCCCAACACCTTCCACCCAAAACCCCACACAACCCCCTCCCCAAAAAAAAACCTCCCAAACACCAAACCGCAAACATCCCTCCCCTCCCCTCAAACAAACTCGCAACATCCAAAATCCATTCCAATAAACACCCCAACGAGTCCATCGGCCTCCCGCGCACACCTCAAACGCGCACCCTCCGAGGAAATCTCATTTCGCAAGTGCGGCGATTATCCGACCAAACTACATATGGCTTTCGGCAACACCTCATTCGATATGCGCGCCGCCCGGCCCTGATTGCAGCCCGAGGGCCCCCAGGGGGCGCAGCCCCCGCCCGCGTAATGGGCGGCCGCTTTCTTCGGGCTGGTGTTTGATGATGGCGCACATGTGGCCCCGGTTCGTGGCCGCAATGGAAATGTGCGAAAACTAGGCAATTTGCGAATGCGTTTCGCTCGAGGTGCATGTTTGAGTTTTTTTTTTTTTCGGGTGTGATCGTGTTGTTTTTTGGGGGGATGTTTGAATTATGTATTAGTTTGGGATTCGATGGGAAATTGTATGGGTTTGGATTAATCGATGGTTTGATTGTGTTGATCTATATATTGCCACGGTCACTAATTGGGGGCGCGTTAGCTTTTTGTTCTCGGTTAGTTAAATATTGCAAATGAAAACATATTTAAATAAAAAAAAAACTCTAAAGTACAACTGTTAAAAATATATATTTATATTGTAATATTCGAGTATTAAACGATATAGTATAAAATTTTTAGGTAAATTATAAAATGATTTGGCAGGAAATGGGCTGTTGAAGTAAATAATATGTGCCTTATTACAATTGAATCAAGTTTTTTTATACAGTACTTAATAAAGTTTTTATTTTTATAAATATTTGACGATTTTAACAATGATCAAATGATTAAACTTCTCTCTTATAAAATCTAAGAACAGGTGTTTTATATTATGATAATTTTAAAGTAAGAGACTTTATTTTCAATTAATGTCGCAACGAATAAACCAATCTCACATTAAGTCATATATCGATAGATAATTTGTCGCTTATAATAATTATACACATATTTTTATTATAAATACGATTCTAAATCTGCATATTTTCGCAATTAACACGTACAAAGTTCGTTAGTTACATTCGCTAGTTATACAAGGCGAACGTCGCCGTTAACGCTAATTAAATTAGTTTAATCGATTTCAATCAGAGCCGCGATCGTTAACCGATCGTCGAAAAGCGCAATTACAATTACCATAATCTTAAAAAGCGCCGAAATTCCCGCCCAAAAACCAACCCTTCCATCGCAAATAAGCTAATTGAAAGCGACGCAAGCGAAGATCGAAATCCCGTAAGGGCGAAATTCGCAAACGCCGCCCCCCCTCAGCCGGCCCTTTCTTAATATTCGCGTATTAATAAAGCAAATATAACCCTTGCGGGCGTTTTTCTGCGTTGCGGCCGCGGTCAGCGTTTTGCGGACGGGCGTGTTGACTTACTATATTAAAAATAAATATTAGATCGTTCCGTTTGCGGTGTGTAACTCGCCGTGCGAAAAGGGACCCGGTCGCCGAAGGGTTTTAAAAAATAATTAATTTTGCGGAATCGCTGTTGACCCGCTATAAACATATGACGCGGTTTAAATTTCGCGCCACTTGGCGTTTTCGCGATTCGATTATGCCCGCGGTTAATGTTGTTTGTGATTCGGAAAGCTGTATAGTTCGGCGCGATTGTTTATCAACGTTGCTATGTCTGAAAATTGGTAAATATTGCATTTTGTAAAGATTTTGAAATAAGTGAATGCTGGGATTTCAAGTTTTTTTAAAACCATTTTGGTTTATGAAATTTGGGTTAGTGTAGAGTTTAATCATAACGATAGATACAAATCTGTTTTGTTTGACTGTTTTGTATCTTTTGTGAATGATTTTTTAAAATTATTATTTGAGCATGTAAGTTTGAAAATTTTCTAGTAGTTATTTATCTAACGCAATTAGGGTAACAATATCAGTGATGCGCTATATATAATAGTTGACAATCTCTTATTAAAACATAATAATTATGGTTTTTAATCATGAAAATCTTTCAAAATGGGTGCGTTAGATAAGCTGCTTATTAAAACTTATCATTTCAGAGAGATTAACATCTTTAAAAATCTTAATTTTTACGTTTTTCTGAGAGATGATCAATTTCATGCACATGTTCCACCACTGGTGTCGTTGAAACTTAATTTTTATATGATTCTACTATACTGGGTCTATATTTTTAATTATCGCATTTATCACACGTTTATTTGACACCTCACTATGACACAAGTCAGAATTTACTGTCAAAACCCACGAATCACCGACAGTCTTACTTTCAAAACAACGTGTACACATTTTTCACATCTTTTTCAACGTCGCCTTCGCAGTTTTCATCTGAAAAGTAGACTTGTTTGCGAGTCCCCAGCGTCTAAAACAGTACAGATGTTGACGGCTTCTGTGGCGTAATGAAGTTTGCGGCTTCGATTCCCTGCAGGTCATCAAAGTCCCCCATCTGACCGCCCACTTTCCACCCCGTTTTCAGCCCACCCTTCAGCCCCCTTTCTCTCAGTAGACGTCTCTTCTCGGACCTCGTTCCAGGCGTCAATTTCGATTCAGACAAACGTGTGAGCAAAATCCCTGATTAGGAAACCTCTCATATCCGCAACAATATAAGAGCCACTTTATCGGATGACCGAAGAAAAAGTGTATATTCGAAATTGGTCCTGGGCGTATTTCTTTTTTCTTAAAAAAAAAAAAAATTTGAAATATAAGTACATTTTGTCAAGCCTCATTATATATTCCGGGCGTCATTTCGGCGTCGAACAATTGAAGACGTTTTATTTTTCGGATTCGAAGTGATTACCGAAGGGCTCATATTTGGCAGGTCACGAATATGGCCCTCGGACCTTTTTTTCGGCGATTCCTGCGAACCCTCCCGGGAGTGAAACTGTTCCTGGCACATTCGCGATCCTGCGAAGCCTCCGATGAAGGATCCCGACAAGGAGTCCGAAAAGATTGCCGCATTTACGGTTTTCGGTATCGAAAACGACGGTCCGAATAGGGACGATTCTTCCGCCGCTTGTCCAATAAGGGATCGGCGAAGGGAGGAACGGCATGAATATGTGATGCGTGCGTTTAACAGATAAAGGTGTCGCTTGTGATAAGCTCGTATGGATTATTTTATGTGTCGTATAGTTTCGGGAATTCGTAAATTCATTTGGGCGTCAGTTTAGGGGATGCAATTTAGGGATTCTGAATGAAATTTCGATTTAGAATTATTGGATTAAGAATACTGAAATTTTGCATGGGCTAGTCTTATACATATAATAATAAGCAGTACTTAAAAAACATGTGTATGCAATTGAATTTTTTATTAATAAAATAAAAATACTGATCAGATATTGAATTGTTTTTTTTTAATATATATCATAAAATTTTTAATTCATAGAAAATTTGGATGTTTTTTTTATCATATCAAAGATATTTTTTCTAAGCGATACATATAATTCAACTTTGATGATTGATAAGAATTATTGAATTTTAAGAATAATAATTTTATTGTGTTAAAAATCTAGGTTATTTTCATTGAATGTAGTGATTAGTTTGTTGAAATGTAAAATTATATTTAAATATTTGAGAACAATTAATAATATTTAAACAGAAATTATCATTTTCAAAGTTGCCGCGTTAATACTGAATTCATTATTTTTTTGATTAATGTCTCAACAAAATTAATATGTTATATAAATATTGCGACATTTAACCTTCCCTATACAATGTTGCAAAGTCACTAATGATCTCATATAAATATTTTCCATAGACTTATTATATTTATTTTATTTTCTAAAACCTTCTTCAGAATCACAAAACTTCCATTATTTTATGTATTCAATCACTTGCGACAAATCGAAAAAAATCAAAAATGATCCATTCTCTTAAAATTTACAACATCCACACCAAACAACAACCACTTTCCACATTAAAAAACCTTCCTCATTCCCTTGAACCTCAAATTTCCAAACCCTCAAACCCCCAACGAACACCACCCCCAACCCTCCCACCGTCCGAAACGACCGCGCCCCCCACCCCGCGCGTCTTCGGCCCGATCGGCGCGGCGTCACAAAAATCGGCGCTCTCTCACTTCAAAGACAGGACAGAATCAAAATCGTGGCTCATAATCAGAACCCATGTCATCGTCGGCGAAAGGGCGAAAGGATGGCCCGTCCCTTGCGCCCCCGGGATGCGGGTCACGTGCCACCCGGCCGCTGATTGACACGAGACATACAGGGCGGAGGCCCCGGGGGCCCTCAGCTATTGCGCTCACGTCTTGATCCGCTGATATCATTACGGGTCCAGGGGGTCAGGGATCTGCGGTCGACAGCCACGGCCTTCCCTCCCGCACCACCCCCTTTTCAGATTCTGATTCCCGACCTCCCATCCGATTCGGGGTGCTTCTTTTGTTGAGATCTTTGAGTTTGGATTCGGGGTGGATTTCGATTTTATATATTCGACTGGTATATAGGGCCGATTTTAATAACATCGGCTGTAGATGACCGAATAAAATAAAAATTGAATATATTTATGCGAAATTATTTTATAACCGTGCCGTTGCGTGATGTAATTAAACAAAAATTGAATGTATGCAAACATATTTTATAACCGTGGTCTTGCGAAATATCTTCAAAATAAAAGATTATAGCCGTTATTATAATGACCATAAAGACTAAATTTGGAGCTCGCGTTATAACTGTTCTCGTGTAGCGATTATAGCCGTTATATTTGAACGGCATACAGGCTAAATTGAACCGATAAGTCGAGAGCCTCAGTATACAAACAAGCAAAGGTCATCTGTCATCCGTGATTATATACATGTATAGGAGATTCAAATATTTTTTCCACTGCGTAATAATTGACGTATTGCATAAATCAATAGAGACGCTTTCCCAACGGACATGCAGCCAATCGACACTTTTTTTTTATTTGAACGAACATATGCCGTATTGCATACACGATAGGTAGAGACGCTATTCCCTATTACATAAATAAATAGATATGTATATTGCGTTCACGTTTATCGTTTTATTTCATAAGCATGATATTATAGACGTTAATTATATACACATAAATACCATAGAACAATTGTCAATAATTTTATAATACATATTTAAAAAAAATGACATTGACTCAAGTCGAGGTTTGGTTGCTCGTGTAGCGTGTAAGACGAATCGGATTCAAATCCCGGCCGGGCGACTGCAATTTTTTAATTCGAAAAAATGATCGTATCAACGCGACGTTCATTTTAAAGTCGCGAGCGTCATCGAACAGACGCACACACAGAAATCCGCTATTATATATATATAGGAGACAGGAGATAAGTTCTGAAAATTTAACTATTATAATATGACCAATAAAAATAGCACCATACAAATAAAACATTTTGAACTCCATCAATCCACTTTCCCGTCTTAAATCCGAACGCCCCACCCTCCCAAAGGCCCGCTTGGTCCACGGGAGGCTTCGTCCCCGTTTTCAACCCCCCCGAGTCCTGCAGGATTCGGCTTTATTTGCACCCAATCACGGGGGCATCGCCGCGGAGTCCGCACACCGAACGGACAGATCATAAAGAACCGTGGTCCGTGACCCGTCTGCTGGCGTGGTGTGGGCGGGAATTGGATATGGGGTGGTGTGTTCGAAGTTCGAGGCTCTTATCGAATCTGAAGGATGTGGGAATCCTGATTTTTTAAGCGGGCTTTTTAGCGGGATGCGAGCGGAATCCGTTAGCGGTGCGATGCTGCAGTTTTTCGAGTTGGATTGTTTTCCAGGGTGGATTTTTTTATTGGTTGTTGGATAATATGATGTTTTATGCTTATAGTATTTTTTTAGTGATATCATAATTTTTAAATATAGAAGATTTGTTTGAAATAATGTAGAAGATCCAAGGGTAGGATTATAAGTCGTTCATTGAATAAAAATGTATCTGTACAAAAAGAATCTACATTTAAGTTTATTAAACAATTGTTGATTATTGTAACGTCCACTCTACATGGCGGTTGAAGAAAAACTGCTCAATCACGCTTATCTATAACTGTCCCAACTGATAAATGTTGCCATATGCACACAGAAATATTTAAATACAAAATAATAGCACATAATAATCGAAAAAAGATATAAACAGAAATTTGAAGGGAAATGATTATAATATACTAGATCATTTTCCTTACATATTTGAAATTTTTTTCTAGTAAATAGTTATAGAATCGTTTTTTTTTTCATTTGAATAAATGATGATTCAGTTATCTTGTCATATCGGTTTTTATTGATCATTGAAGTTATGTTACATATAGTATGATTAGTAGATGAACACGACTGTATATCGTTGTTTTTAAATTATTTAGTTTCCTCTATAAATAAAAATACAAACTTTCAATGTTATTTTGCGATAAACGGATTGTAATAAAAAAAATCTGATTTATATCATAATAAGAAAATATTTATTGATTTTTTAATTATATAAAAATTATCTTATCTTAAACGCATTCATTCATCAGAAAAACCTTGACCTATAACGAAATTATAACCAGATAATAATTTTAATTTTTATACACGACTGTAATCCAATAATTTTTATCACAATATAAACCGATTCGATTAAATTTTGACATTTAATATAAAAAAGTGAGATACAATATCAATTTAATTTCCAATTCGAGCAAAAGCGTAAACTAACATAATCGGCAGGTGCAGTCAGAAGCGATGAGAACACGCATGTTTGATTTTTTAATGGTCCATTTACATTTTTATGTGTTCGGCATTTTAACTACGGTTGCAACGCGAATAAAATAAAAAAAACACAGCAAAAAAAACTGCAATTTCACGAAGCGCCTATGCAAAGCGGGACGAACACCCGATCGAAAAAAAGGACACAAAAAAGGAGCGAAAAAAGCCGAATAGTGGCCCGTAAAAAATAGGCTCGCAAATAAACTGCAGCCGTCCCTGATGATTGCCCGCAAATCTGCGCTCATTGATTCATTCACTGATCGTCCCTGCAGCGAATGAAAAACCTGAAAAAAATCGCATGAAAAGCCCGGAAAAAAGTCGCACACGTGTTTCAAGCTTATACACACACGTATTTTGATTCGCTCGTATTTTTTGCAGGCAAAGGCGGTGCTTTTTGGGAACTTTCATATTGTTTTTATTGATCGAATGTTTTTATGCGATGCTATATCATGTGAAAGCGT
Source organism: Hydropsyche betteni (assembly GCA_028571205.2). NCBI lineage: Eukaryota > Metazoa > Arthropoda > Insecta > Trichoptera > Hydropsychidae > Hydropsyche > Hydropsyche betteni. The sequence continues at coordinate 827,030 of JAOXNN020000010.1, forward strand.
TTATTTGGTGTTATTAGAAGTCTTGGGATTTTTTTTAAATATTAATATAGTTTATTTTTGTTGAGCGTATTGATCCTCATCGATTATTGAAATTAATTGTTTTTATGATAATTTATTTATTTATAGATAAATGTTTATTTATAGATTTTGCTTTAATATGAAAGTTCAATAGATTTAGTCGTATCTATTATTTGGAAGCATATAAATTTTCTCGAATGTTCGTTTCTAGACGTTAATGAAACCGATTTCTTGAGAAACTGCCATATTCTAAATACGAAACACAATTACGTATCTAGTTATTAACGAAACAGGAAATAATCTCACAAACACAATATCCAAGTAAATTACTAAAACATCGAACATTCCTAGAATACTTCGTTATACAAACAAGAAGGGAAATATCATTGTTCAGATAATCCATATCGGTTAAACCTCAAACTATTATAATATAATGGCATTATCTCGGTTAATTTTTGCGCAACGGTGTTTATGGGGTCCAACCACCTGCGGCTGTTAAAAGCAGTATTTATATTTATAGGATTTTCGATATTTATCATCATCGTCATAATTTTTCACACCCACCGTTTTGTTTTGGTACAAATCTGCCCGTCGATGCGGTTTCACTTTTTACGCGATTGCGAAACCGACACGCCATAGGCAGATTTTGCAAGGCTGCGAATTCGATATTTATCGCCAATTATTATCGCGAAATTGACACATTTTATATAGATTAATTCGAATCGTAATCTCCAATAGTTTTAATCATAATTTGTTAGTAGATAAGGCGGGTTTAATTTGGAACGGTCTGATTCGATTAAGTACGAATGTCTAGTTTTGAAATAATTGATTAACAAGATTGTTTAAGTGTTGTTTTTATATAAAAAATATCGTGTGGTATCGTGGTTTTGAAATGAAACTTTCGTATAAATCGTATCTGTTTATTTTGTTTTGTTATGTTAATTTTTAAAAGTCTGTTTCGATTAAATTTTAATGCATAGTTTTGAAATTATTTATTAATCAGATTGGCTGCAAAATTTTTGTTTGATAAGAATCTTAATGTTAAATATTAATTAGAAAATTTTTTTTTTTGCATATTTGAAATGAAATTATTAAACTATATCATATATAGTTAATAATAATAATAATAATACACAATTCTCAGAAAAATATCGTTATTGTAAAAAAATATGTAAGTACAGTTTTCACACTTCGAATTCATCCTTTTATAGTTCAAATTCAACTTTTTCAATATGAAATTCGAGTATCGGAAAGTTTAAAAGAACTAATTTGATGTTTTGAATTTAAAGTTTAAAGGGTTGAATTCAAACTGAAAAAATGTACAAACGCGTCTATACAAATTTCACTTCGAACTAAAACGAATCCAAAATATAAAACCTCCGCATCAACCCGCGATCTTCTTCGGCCAAAATCAACACACGACCCGACCGCAAACCTTGGCCATAATCGGCACAGAATCAAACCAGCACACAACACACCCGACATCAACAACATCCCACTGCCATTCACCAGCAGACGGACATTTCTGGTCTAGTGTCCCGCGGCGAACGACATTGTCACATCGCGATCCGTAACCCCGTAAAACGCGCGCGAACCGTTCTCCGCCGACAAATCGGCAAAACACCGAAATTTGCACGTGCAATTTTGCGTGTATATATGTTATTGTGTGTATATAGCAGTCGGCTGCATGTCATATTTTGGATGGGGACAACTTTGCGGCTCGGCGCGTCCGAGCGGCGTTCCGCAAAGTGACGCTCGATGTCGGATCAAATTGTCGAAAGAGGTGATTCGGTTAAAATTTATACGATGAGTATTGTGCAGAAGTTTAATTTGGACTCGTGTTTATCAATTGTGAATTTTTGTCAGTTTGGATCGAAGTTTAGGTGGATCTTTTGTGGGGATTGTTAGAAGAATGGACGCTCGCATTGACCACTAGTTTGACAGACGAGGCGAGACCGTTGGCCCTACATGGTTTAGGTCTCGATAAAACATACATCATAGGCCTTTACCGTTACCGAATTTTAATTTAAATAGTTGAACATGCACATTTTCATTCATAATTTAACCACGCAATCAATCCACCAAATATAATAGTGAAAAAAATAAACGATTTTATAAAAAAATTTGAATTTCATCATCATCATCATCAACCCGTTTTGTGTCAACTGCAGGACAAGATCCCTCCATCAAATATTGGGGGTCTAGGCTATATACCTTATCCGAGAGCCTTATCTCGTATCGATAAGGAACATCCTCTATATATAATAGCGGATTTCTGTGTGTCTGTATCTATTCGTTTGATCACGCTCGCGACTTTTAAATGAGCGATACTAATAATGATGATGATGATGATGATGATGGTGGTGGTGGTGGTTATCAATTCGCAGCCGATGTTATTAACATCGGGCCTATATACTAGTATACTTTAAAAGCCAATCCGCCCATGCCAGCTTTCAGACCAACGATACACAAGTTTATGACGATTTCATAAAAAAATTGAATGTATGCATCTTTTATCCGTTCGATTCACAAACAATTATCAAATCGAACAACGTCGAAAAAGCAGCGCCATATGCGAAAATGGCGTTCGCAATTTATACGTTTGTTACCTTCGGCCCCGCCATAATGTTATGCGGCCGGTTTTGTATAATCGTGACGCGTTTCGCGTTTTAAATGCAACAAATGTTGAATTTTCGATGCGCTTTCCCCGACCGCGTCCCTCGCAAGCCGAACCGTTGCGTGTTTCGGTTTACGGGCAAAAACCGAAACCCCGGTCTCGGACGAATGCGGTGGTAAATTAAAACCATGCCAAAAACCATACGCCATAAACCGGAGTGCCTTGTCGCCGCCGGACATTAAAAAAAATCGCGGTAATGGCCGCTTTGTCGTTTGTGATTCGCGCGCGGATTTTCGCCGAATGTGGATTTTTCAATTGTTGCGGGAAATATAAGGGTGCGGGGGGTGAGGGTTAATTAGTGCCGTTTCAAAACTAAAAGGTGGAATAATTCATTGGTCGTAGGGGTTGAGTGTTCCGGACACGTTTACCTACTGTGACGTGAAATGATTGTGCGCGATTTTTCGTTTAATTTGTATCGTTTCGGTCTTTGTTTTTCAATTTGCTTTTGTGTTGGATGCGAATTTGTCATTAGTTGTAAATTTGAATGGATTGTTAATTTAAATTATTTTTAACTAAATGGTAATAAAGTTTTATTCGTACTGAGAATTGATAAATATTCAGTTTTATTATTATAGTGTGGATGCATTTTCATTTGAAACTTTTATCAAACAATTTTAGTAAATGCTATTCTACCATTAATGATTAATAAAAGCCTATTTTATTTGACTATTATATGTGTTAAATGGATGTGTTTAATTTCTAACTAATCTATAAACTTTGCAAAGCTTTATGTATACCCAGTATTAACAGTAATTGAAAATATATCATTTAATGTTAAAAAGCTGTAAAGTTTTAACATACTGAAATGTTATAGTATTATAACCAATAATTTTTGCTAAAAAATCAATTAAACTCTAGATAGCACATCCCCTATACATAATAGCGGATTTCTGTGTGTCCGTCTGTCTGTCTGTGTGTGTCGATGACGCTCGAGAATTTTTTTCTTTTTTAAAATGAACGACCCGAACCGCGACTTTTGATGATGATGATAGTGATGATGATTTTTTTTTCTCACATCCGATGTTATTAAAATCGGGCCTATATACTAGTTTATTATAAGATTAAACTCGTTTCTTACCGATAACAAACCCAACACACATAAAAACAACTTTCACACAAATAAAAACCCATCAAATCTCATCGACCATGTAAAATCCTCGTAATTACCCATCATACATTCAGTTTTTTTTTCAGCCAAAACCGATTCGACATTTTTACGCTCCATTTCGACAGCGTTTACTCTCGCGCGGAAACACACCATAAAACGCCGCGAGCTTCGCGCTTTCGCGCCTTTTTTCCCACATTTTTCGCCCGGTTCATTTGTTTATTTGCGCAAATTAAAAACGAGCATCGCCGCGATGAGTGATTGTCATCGGCCCCCGTGGCCTCGTTCGAGAGGGACTTTCGCATAAATAAATCCCATGGCCAGAAACAATCCGAGCCGAGTGCACTCGTGTCGGCGACAAAAAAGCCCGGCGCCCGTTTTATGTGTGTACGTTATGGGGGTCGTTGTTTTATGGGAGTCGATGATTTTTTTTCGTTTGTTTGTTCGTCGATTTTTGTATAAGGTTTATTTATGATCTGGTGCTTTATCTGTTGTGTTTTACCGCTCGGTACACACGTAAGTACTGTTCGGCGCGAATTTGATTTCGGCTCTTGAAGTGGGCTGGAATTTATGTGGTTCGTATTTTGTGTGGTTTAATTGTTGATTTTGGAATATTTTTGTATTTAATTTAAGATTTTTTTTTAAATTTTTGTTGAAGACTTGGTGAAAATATCATTTATTAATTAGTTTATTTTTTATCGTATTGATTTTTATCGATTAGTTGAGTAATATGTGACAGAGTTAATGTTGTTGGTTATAAACTACTTGATACAAGGTGATACATATTCTTAAGTATCTCAGGCGATTTGAATAAATTTATTTTTAGGTACTTTTCTGAATTGACAAACTTTTAACAATATCATGAAAATCTTGTTCTATTAATGCAATAAACTTCATAATATATTATACAAGATGAAGAATAATTGACAGTATTATCAGTATATACAGACCATAATGAATAAAAAAAAAACATTCACCTTTAACCACCAATAACGAATAAAGATCCTTTCAAATTTCAACAATTTTCATTAACCGCCAATTTTCAACCACTCGTTTTTTTTCGTTCCCTTTTATAAAACTTCGCTTATCAATTTTTCATCTATACTTTTAACATATCCAACTTACTACAATTTCAATATTTTCATTAATGCATTTCAAACCAAATACAAATATGATAAATTTCCAACAATTCAAATGAAAACTGAATTCGATTCCCCATACAAAAACGACGCATAAGTTATTATAAAATTATGAATTATATATTCAATCGTTGCGATTAGCAATACGAAAATTTGATAACCCATCCTACACAAAACATACACACACACATTCGAAATCAGCATCGACGTCAGCCGACGCAAATTATAATGCATTTCCGACTATGCAAACGGCTGAAAAAAAAAACCCACACCGACGATGGGGTGGGAATCGTGCATCATTCCGAAGCGCGGCGTGTCTGTTCGTGAAAGCGCCGGATGAAAATGTTGTTGTTAGTATGCAATTTATTTTCATGGCGTGCATCACATTCGAATTTAATTTTATGTTAATGAGAATCGTCAACAAAGGGTGTGCGGCCGCCACTGGACGAACGTACGTGTGGCGGAAAAAGGGGCGGGCGGTGCAAATGTGGCGCGGGGTGTGCTAAATATGCATCTTTTCATACGGCATGTACGAGTGCAATGGTACGATTTGATTTAACGGTCAATTTCGCGATGTGCGCAATTGCCGTTTGTGCCAAATTAGATGGCTAATCGCGTTTGCGGACGGGCGGTCGTTGCGAAGTTTTTGGATTTGGGAGGGATTTTGAATTTTAGCTTTTTGTGATTCGCTGTATATGTTAATCTGGGACTATTAGGCTTTAGATCAATTTGAATCAAATCATCATTTTCCGTTTGTGTAGTGTTCTTTGCAGTATGTAATATTTCTGATATTTCATTGAAAGCTCAAAGTAAGGATGAGCGAAAGGTACTCTTAAATAAAAAGCACCCATTTTAAATAGTCTTTAACTAATACGAGATTAATAATATACTAGTTTTTAACTAAATTGATTTACATTTACACCATCAAACATTCGATAAGCATGTATAAAAAAATTATATAAATTTGACTGATACAATTCGATGTGCCGATACTAAAATTAATCATTGTATATACATTTTTATCATCGTCGTTCCCGACTGATCGCTTCGACCTTTCCTCTGGTAAACTTCAATGGCGGGTGGGTGGCCATGTGACAATTTGTCACTCAGTCAATCTGTCACTCGACACAACCGTCTCACAGGCCACTGCTTCATTCGCTCCGATCCCCAAACCACCCCCTTGTACTGAAATGCCCCTCTCCGACTCTATAGACTTCATTTTTCCAGCATTACGACCCTCCGAGACTTTCGAGACGACTACATTATTAACATCGTTTATACTATATGGGAACGTTTTTTTTATATACATGTACAAATATTGACGTATTT
>JAOXNN020000010.1:834066-851380 GCA_028571205.2 Hydropsyche betteni
GACGACTACATTATTAACATCGTTTATACTATATGGGAACGTTTTTTTTATATACATGTACAAATATTGACGTATTTTACATCAAACACCGGCTTTGCGTATAATGTAAATTTATTGGAAATGATCTCGGAAAAATCCAAAGAATAAATCTTCTGATTGATTTATTGGACGAGACCAGATCCGTGAAAGGGGGCCAGGCTTTGATCGCTTAAATATATTAACTCGTCTAAGGAAACACTCGCCCACGTCCTCCCCCTGAACGACGACACTCGACCGAAGCCTCACTTTTACCACCTACTCACCCTTAGTTGCCGTCCCGATTTCCACCCGGAATCGGGATAGCGCCCTTCGGATAACCCTCTCGTTCCATTGATGGTGCTTCAGACTAGGGCTGCCTATTTATTTAAAAATTACGAGACTGATAACTTAAAACGTACAAAAGATCAAAGCTCTCATACAATAATATATTTTTATATTGTTTTTTGAATATTTTTAAAATTTATATTTATATATGAATTTTTATTGGTATTCATAAGTATTTTTAGATGTTGATATTTGATGATTTTTTTAGTAGGAAAAAAATTAGGTATTTGATTAAAAATTGAGGTTTTTTGATAGCCCTGCTTCATCATCAGGTCGAGGTCCGTCCCCGGGACACGTCTGCCCTCCGACTGAGTAAATTAATTGACGAGATGTCACATTTAATTACGTACATCATTAGGATTAGGTGTAGGACTCGGTTTCGCCTCGATCCTCAACGACGGTGTTTTGCTTCTGCTCCCTTTTATATACGTATACGGCAAGATATACATAGAGGGTCCTTGCGTACCTTCTTCTTTCGAGTTGATGGGATAAATCCGCCGGAGTAACTTCGTTAACTTTCTTCGTCGGATTTCGTTAGCGACACTCTATCGGTCCGTAATGAAAAATGTTATGTCGATACTGTCGAGCGAGTTTCGATTTGTATTGACGTATATATATTTTTTATATACAAAAAGAATTTTCGAAAATGCGGCACTTATGCGCAGAAGCGTAGATCAAAAGAGCGAACGCACCCATTGTTGCGCTAACGGTCCTCTCCATTTTTATTATCGGCTCTTTCAGCTAGCTTTCAGTTCCTCCGCTTCTGCACACCCCCACAGACAGACAGATCTATAGATCTCATCCCGAGAGTCCTCCCGGCTCCTTAAGGAACTCATTTAACTCGTCAGCGTTTTGCAGATAACGCTGCAGCTTTATCCGAACGCGCGGGCATAACGCAGTTAGCGTCCGCGCAGATATCCCGGAACATTAAAACCGTAATGTTAATTCACTTGTATTTATTCTCGCAGCTGCCGGATGGACACTTAAAAATAACGATATTACCATCCTCCTACCACTCTTCTCCTGCCCCCCTCCGGCCTCTCCATAACGATAACTCGACGAGCTTTGTTCCACGAGGTGGCAGATCCCTCTGGGTTGGGTCGGGTTGGCTGGCCAAGGGGTTTTGTAAGCCCGGCGTCTCTACGGTCGGTTATGGGCTGTCGTAAATACTCGCATATACCGGGGACCGACTGCACTTCGGTGTGTGCTGTTTTTCCACCTTTCGCCTCGGGAAAACTGCGGTTTTGCGGCTAATTTGATTAGCGATCAACGCGAAAAAGGCGCGTCCCGTTCGTGTGCATTTTAACGTAGTTTTTTTTTCAGTTTTGTTCCGACGCCTACCGATAATGAGAATTAAAAACTAGGAGCATTTAAGCAGTACAAGAAAGAAAAAAATATACGTCGAGTTTTCTAGTCGTAAAAAAACGGTTTAATTATTCGTGCTTCGAATTGTATTCAAATAACGTCAAATTCGGAATGATCTCCGTGTACGGCGACTAATTTTTAGTTTGATGGTCATCATGCCGGACGACACGTCCGTAAAAGCTTTCAGTCCGTTTCAGACCGCCGTTTCGCATCGGCTATCCCATGGGAGGACCTCGTCTAGTTTATGAGCTTATACCTCTCCTTCACCACTGCTCGACTTTGAATTGTGAGGCCAAGGAGAAGAGCAGGAAGCTGAAGGAGACGGGTGCAGACGCTAATCCCTTTCGAGTCGACTTACGCAACACACTCGCTTGAATTTGCTCGATCGTTTGATATGAAGTCAACAAGTCGTCTTTCCGAAAAATTGATGCTCTTATATAATTATTTATTTATTGAATTTTTTCGAAATATGTTGCTTTTATGAATTGATATAATGACTATTTATAATACGTTTATTTGTAGATTTTTTTCTAAACATAATTGAATCCATCTATATGATGATTAGATTGAATTTGTGCGACAAAATTATTTTAAAGTGATCAAAAAATTAAATAAATAGTTCAAAATCATAATATCTCATGAAAAAATATACTTATTTATTATTTTTGATTCCATATTATAAGACGACCCTGACATAGGTGGTCACTTTTTTCAATAATTATTCTGAGAAATGATAACTGAAGTGGATTCCTGTTGCTTTTTTCATCGATGTTCGTATTCATATATTTAAATGATGATCTAAATTGAGTTATTTATAAATCAGAATACATTATAATTACTCAATTATTTATTTTCATTAAAAACAAAGTTCCTAGAATTAATATTCAAATAAACCAGTTGAAAAATCAGTACCTTATCGTATCAACCTAAATTTAAGCTCAAACATAATTTTCATCAATTCGAACCGCCAATCATTCACTCACATCATTCACTCACATTCACTCACATCATTCACTCATTCACGCCAATCATTCACTCACATTCGCCCATCGACACATCGACAATTCAAATCCAAACAAACCACAATGCAAGCACAACCACAACCTTATTCAATCCTTCGACATGCACACGCGCGGCCAACCACCCCCGAGCGTACACACATCCCAGAAATATGTAATCATATCCATGTCGGGGTCGTTACGTCGCCTTGATATACGGTTATGCGATCGCATCCTCGAATGAATACGCCTCAAATCTTATCACACACCAGTCCCCGGTTGGGCTCCGATGGCAGACACACACTCCCACCCCCCCACAAGGGGTGGTCGCTTTTCGTCGCAGGATGGCCGGGTGGGTCGACCGTTAACCCTCATCCAGGGAATCCTGCGCAAGGAGAGCGGGAGGTCCGACGTAGAATACACGGCAATTTAATTCCGTCCACGTTCTAATAATGACCGTCATAATTCGTTCAAAGTGTCCGGCTGGGTTATATCCCCCACCCGCCCTCGCCTCCCTGTGTAGTGCTGCTTTTATATCTGTGTGCCCGTGGGGTTGGGACCCTCCCCCTACGTCGAGGGGTGGACTCCTTTTGCGACACGGTCACCTTAGTTGTGTGCGAGGATTTAAAGTTCGTTTGGATGCGTTTCGTTTGAAGTGCTCGGGGGTGGGGATCGTCAAATGTTATGTTATGTCGAATTTGTTTGGACGTGCGCCACGGTTTTGGTTTGATTCGAATGCGAGTTTCGGATTATTGTTTTTGGATCAGATGTAGTTTTTATTGTATGTTTTTTTTTATAATTCGTGATTTGTTATAGCCTATTAAGTACAACTTAATTTTTGTGAGAATTTCAGAATATATTTTAGTTATGTTGAACACGTTGTTGAACAGTGTATGCAAATTTATGAGTTGAAGATGAAAAAGGACTTTAAGCTAAACATTAGTATAAGACTTTCTAATACCATTAAAATGGGTCAATTTAAAATGAAAAAGGTTTAATTTTAAATGAAAATGTGTCGATTTGAAATGAAAAATCATATCTAAAAACCAAGTCATTACAAAAATTCTGAATAATCTTTTCTTATACCACTAAATTTCACAAAATTGAATTTCAAAAATAATACATGATCAATCTACAAATTGTATATTATATTAAATCAATAATTGTATTAAAATATTTTTTTCTTTTGTTCCAGGTACGTACAACTCAGCCGCCATCTTATCCAATTGTTAAGCGAATTATTGCCATTATCCACATATAACAGATAAGTATGCGATAAAATCGCATTGAACCTAATGCGTCCTGAACACTTCTGCGTTACACGATTACGTTTTCAGCCGCCGTAAACGTACACAAACGATACAATAAACCGATCCGCAGTAGCTAAGTGCGAACAAACGTATCCGTAATTATTCAATAATCGTCTCTCGGATCGGCCGGAAAAAGAGCCGCCTTCTGCTCAGCTTATTTAATAACGTTTATAAATTAAATAAAGCCCGTTGCCGTTGATAACGCTTAACGGCGTTAACCGATCCGGTTCGCGTCGTTTACTCGGCAGTCGAGTTAAAACGTGTCGTTAAGTCGAGTGTGCATATTAATCGTGTGAGAATCGTTCCGAGTTTCTTGTCGCGTCATTTGCGATTGATTTCAATATTTGAATGGATGTATATAAAAGATTGTTTATAAAACAAGTTTGTATGTTTAGTGTAAAGATATTTTAGTAATCTATCAAAAAATATTAGTCTATTCCTTAAATATTTTAGTAAACAGTTCAGCTTTTGAAGATAGTAGAACAATGTCTTTAAAATTACCCAAAAAACCTTTAAATTTGAATTTTTCTGAATACTTTTATTTAGTAAAATACATGATCATTTTTTATGATGTTATGCACGGAAAATTCGCTTTAAAATGAAATACAAGATGCTCCTTTACTTATGACTTTACTTTGCCCCAATTTAACTTTTGATTCCAAAATATTAATTTATTTGCATTTCAAAGTAACTTAAATGATTTTTTTCGTTAGTAGAATGATAAGTGAAAAAATATTCGATGAAAATTTTAATATTAAAAATAAATAATTATGAGTATTTTTGGTTTTTACAATTTTTTTTGACCGATAATTTTAAATAATTAAATGATTATTATAATAAATTTAAAAACATGTCGACAGTAAATAGTTCGTAATTTAATTTTAATTTTTTACCGATCATTTACCCATAAATATTGTAAAAATCCAAACAATTTTTTCATAAATAATATTTTCCAAACAATCACTCAGCCCACGAGCCGCCGAGACACAACTACAATAATTCTGCCGACTCCAATTTTAAACTTTCACCAAACCACCATCACACAAAGCACCGACTACAAGATCAACCCACAAACGCAAATCCAAACGATTCCCCGCACATTCAAAAATAAAAACCTCCCAACACAATCGCTCAGTCCACGAAGCGGCAGAACCGCCCGAGACACCGACTCGAAAATTATGATAATGCCGCTTAAAACGACACCGACGGGACCCGATGGGCGGCCTCTATAGGCGGGATAGGGCGGCATAGGGCGGTAAACCCCTTCCCCTCCCCTGGCCTTTGGAAAGCCGATTTCCACGACTGCGACCGTATCGCCGGCGAGGATCGCACTTGGCCGACCGCCCCGCTCGCTACGACCCCCGCTCGCTACGACCCCCGCCCGCTACGACCCCCGCTCGGGCTAAGAGATTAGGTCCCGGAGGCTTCTGGGGAGCGTGGCTGTTTAGCGTCCGTGGGGTGGTGGTGTGTCGAATTTACGGCGGCCGCCATTGTGTGCCTTATTTACTTTTGCGATGGCCCCCGGCCGGGTAATTAGCCGCCGGGACTCGAACCCGCAACCGTCGCTCAACTCACACCACTTGTGTTGTGTGTGATTGTGTGTGTAGTTTTTTTTTTGGGTGTAGTTTTGAAGGGTTTTCGGGATTGTCGATGCGAGTCGGGGGTTTATCGAGTTTTTTTATGTTAGAATTTGATAATGTAGGGTGAATATTTTGATGGATTTTTGTGATAATTTGACAGATAGTATGGTTTCTTCTTAGATTTTTAGTTTCTGAATCAATTCTATGTTTTGGTGATTTGTCGGAATCGTTTTTTGATTTTGTGGTAATTTAATATGCAGAATCATTTCCTCTTAGATTTTTAGTTTTTTAACAGATCCTATGTTTCACTGATTTATCGAATTCACTGTTGATATCGATTTGATTTGTTTATTTTCCAAATATCGAAAACTTTCAACATACATTACTAATTTAACTATAAAGAATTTGATATTATTATTATTATTAACTAGTATTGATGATACATAAGGTCTCATTAATAAACAAAAATTTAGAGCAAAATTTTTTTTATTCTTAAGAGTACATTTCAATTAGACAACTAACTACATACAGATTTTTGGAAAATAGAGAATTTTAAAATTTAATATATTCATTTTAATATGCAATCAATTTTCAAATTAAGGTTTTCTTATTGCGATTGATTTGATTCTTGTAAAACTTAATTTTACACAGTTTTTAATAAAAGAAGGTTTAATCCAAGTTAAAAGAGGGGTCGAATTTTTATTACATAATAAATAAACAATAATTTTTCATGATCTTTTTGTTTACACTACGTAAGGATCTTTGTAAAAAAATACATATATAAAAAAAATCGAATTAATCAACGATCTATGTCCAAAATATCATAATCGAAAATGTACTCGAATGCACTTGATTGTTGCTCGCCTCGGGGGAAGCGTATTGCACTCATGCACAAGGGGTTGCATCGACTGACAGAAGTTATTAAAAATGCAATGCAGTACACGCGTATGTGTGCCCAGACAGACGTCGGACATCAGCAACAGTGGTGTGATCAAAGGGCCGGGCACGAACCTAGCCCGAGGGCCGATACGTCAAAGGACACCCACCTGCTGCCGATGACGTGCCCGGATATTCTCCGCGACGATCGAACTCCAGAAAATAATAAATGCGGAATTATTTCGTGCATATCAATGCTCGAATCAAACGACACAAACACGGACGTTTCTGACCCTTCGGCCGTAGACATCGGGCGGCGAAGGGCGGCCGGCGGGGAGCCGGAGGCTGCGGCCCGTCGTCCGGCATACTAAGTGTTAATTAGTATTGAGGCCGACGTCTCGTCGACGGAACGTGACGGAGATCGCCCCGGGAAGTTGGCCAGAAGTTGGCAGGCCAGCGGGGGTGGTGCATCTCCAGAGGAGACGTGTCATCGCCGAATTGCCACGGTCAACGGCGGCGGCGGTATTCAATTATAACGTGAGGTTGACCGCTCTAATCTGTCGCATGGGCTAAACACATAGCCCTGTTCGTTTGTTAATTAGCAAGTGGCTTCTTGTGATGGAAAGGATCTGTTAACTCGTAGGCGTATTTGGTATTATAATTCGTTTCTTTTGTCACCCCGGGAAGTTGACTATCAGGGGTAGTACTGCATCTCTAAAGGAGACATGTCGTCATCGCCGAATTGCCACGGTCAACGGCGGCGGTGGTATTCAATTTTAACATGAGGTTGACCGCTCTAATCTGTCGCATGGACTAAACACATAACCTTCTTCATTGATCAATTAACCCATAGCGTTTTTTGTTCGAAAGGTTCTGCTAACTCGCAAGCGTATTTCGTATTATAATTCGCTTCTTTTTTCACCCCGGGAAGTTAACTAGCGGGGGTGGTACTGCATCTCTAAAGGAGACATGTCATCACTGAATCGGCACGGTTAACGGCGGGTTTCGATTATAATATGAGGTTGACCGCTCTAATCTGTCGCATGGACTAAACACATAATCATATTCGTTCATTAATTAGCAAGTGGCGTCTTGTGCCGGAAAGGATCTGTTAACTCGCAGGCGTATTTTGTATTATAATTCGTTTCTTTTTTCACCCCGGGAACTTAACTATCAGGGGTAGTACTTCATCTCTAAAGGAGACTTGTCATTACTGAATCGACATGTTCAACGGCTGTATTCTATTATAACATGAGATTGACTGCTTTAATCTATCGCATGGACTAAACACATAACCTTCTCCATTAATTAATTAACCCATAGCGTTTTTTGTTAGAAAGATTCCGTTAACTCACATGGGCATTTCGCATTATAATCCGCTTCTTTTTTTTGCCAGTGGGTGTAGTACTGCATCTCACGAGAAGACGTGTCATCGAGGAATCGCCACGGTTCAATTCTAACATGGAGCTGACCGCTCTAATCTGTCGCACGAACTAAACACATAACCCTCTCCGTTCGTTAATTAGCGAGTGGCGCCTTTTGCCGGAGAGGCTCCGTCACCTCGCGAGCGCATTCCGCATTATAATTCGCTTCTTTTTTTCGCCCCGGCCTGGCTGTGTGTTTCGCTTCGTTGTTTTTTTGGCCAGTTCGTTTTTGCGCATCCTCGTTTTGTTTTTCGTTTCTACGACGACGACTGCGACGACCCGCACATGCAAATTACGGGCAGCGTGTAACTTAATTAAAAGCGAGTCCGGCTCACGGGGTGGCTGTAGGAATCCTTCGCTCCTTGGTGCAGGACGGGTGCATTGTCCGCACGACGCATCTGAGACGTGGCAATTATGTGATTCAGTTACATTTTCTTTTTTTAAGAAAATGGATCGAAATCTTCTATACGTTTATAAAACTAACATTACGAAAAATGTGTCGAAATTTTAATTTCCGCATGAAAATCTCGGATTTATATGAAAATAATAAAATTATAGCAATGTGGAACATATACAGTAATTATTAGCCTTTAACAAACTGGCATAGAGTAGATTGAATTTTAAATGCAGGTTGGTGTACTTATTTTCGATATTGATTCAATAAAATCGCCATCAGATTCACGAATAACTTTTTCACAGTTATATTGTACTAGTGTTACTAGTCAATTTTTTTAACAGAAATAATACTAATTCTGAAATTATTTGAATCTAAATGATATATATTTTATTTTGCCAGAGCTATAGCTTTGCAAATATAATTATTTTCGCTCAAAATTGGATTTCTTAAAGCGTCCATTTCTCTAGCAGAGCTTGCACAAACTGCACGTCCGTATTTAACAAATCACAAACGTCAAAAGCGAACCCGACTTTTCGAAAATGTCACCGCAACACACCACTCTTTCGACGAATAATAATACGAATCGAAACTTAAATTTTCCAATTTTCGTACCGTCACGGAAACTGTCGCACTTGCGCCGCCCTCATTACGGCGTCATTCAATCGGGCGCACATTGAATTTTTTAAAACAGATTTTTTTGTTGTTCTCATTTGCCGTCCCAAACTTTTCGAATTAGCTCGGTGAAAAATCGGCGCTGACCCCGTAACTTTTTGCCGCTTATAATACGTCGTGTGTGAGGGGCCTTTGTCTCTCGGGAGGGTCGTTCCGGGGGATGAAAGAGGGTGGTTCGGTATGCAGGGTGTCATTGTTTGAAGACAACGCTGGCAGCATCGCAATTGGCTCTAATCAGGAACACCGACCGTCCAACACCGGAGCTTTGTCTGCAAAACTGCACTCGACGCTGAATTAAATAAGCGGAGACAAACCTTGATTAGCACGTTCGTTCCCTTCTATATATATATATTTTTTTTGTGTAAAAAAGTAATGGAAAAGCGTTGAAGATCCCTTTGTTTCGTCTGATTGTGTATTGTGAATTTAACAGTTGCATTGTGTGTACGGAATATTATATTCGAATCTGAAAATTATCTGATGCAAATCATCTTGTCAGTTTTTAATCGCGTTTTAAGTCACCGAATGATGTTTTGTTTGGAATTATATTGTCGCTGTACCGTACGAAAAATGATGTACATCCAACTGATATTTTTTAATCACTTTCCCACGGGACTTTTCCGGGTAATTTTCCTCAAACGGACGACGGTTTTCAACGGTGACTGGTACAAAGCGCCGCACAGTATTGCTAATGAACAAAAGAATCAAAAATTAAACTGCATAATACGACAAATTTATCAAAGAATAACTGCGCTCGGTACACTCAAACGTACATCTAAATTTTTCTATACAGAACAAAATAAAAAAATTGTACATCCTTTGTCTTTCGAATATAGAACGAATAAAAATCAAAGCCATTACTATTCAGACAACGGAATCTCTCAACTTTGAAATTAACTCGAGTCGAATCACAGCGAGCAATTAAAGACGACAAATTCAGCTTTGTCTTTCACATAATTCTCACGCAAAAAAATCCCAAACGAACTTTTACAAAAATGCGAAAAAAATCAATAACCCCCGTACTTTATTGATCAATTCAGTTCGTAACGCGTCGAAAATTTTCCCCAGACGTATAAATAAAACGCATACATTTCGATATCGTCGCATCTCGGGTTCGTTTTGTGGGTGATGCATCGGTATTGTTTCGCGGGCCACAATTTAGAACTGCGGATCAAAGGTGACCAGATGAACGAGCCGGTCGGCCACCTCAGGTAGTCGCCGATGCGAAACCACCAACATATTTATATATCGGATGCACCCATATGTCGTGTGCATTGCCGTTGGACGCTGCTGGTCTGCTTTTGTCTCGACGATCACGTTAATTTGCATCCGCGGCAAGAAAGCGCAATGTTAATAAATGTGACGGCAAGGTTTCGCGTCTGTATATGTATGTAGTCTGCGTTAAAGTCTCCAACATTATGGTTTTTCGTATTTGTATAATTTTTGTTAAATAAAATTATATTTATCGACATACTCGTTTAGTCGTCAACTATCTAAGTTACGGCAATCGACCATCAATATAGATTTCCACTATCTGACGAGAATGAGGGCTTGTTTTTTAATTGGCCCAGTGTTGGTTGTTCATATCTTAACGACACCGCTTCGGCCTCGATTTACCATTCGACACTATGACATGACGAGGTCGTATCGAATTCAGTCTCAACAGATTGATGATCGTTTTCTTACATCTATTGAACAAAAAAAAAGAGCGAAACCGACCCACACAACATCAATAGAAAAGCGAAAGGGCTAAATTATACGATGCGATCTCGGTCCGGTGCCCTGCGAAAGGGCTCGCGTGTACGGCGAACATCTTCCACTTGTCACCGCGAGGCGAGATTTGTTCAATGTTATTGCCGCATAAATTTACCATATAACGCCCCTGAGGAGAGAGAAGCCTCCCATACGCGTATATGTATGCACGTATATAAATAAACGTGTAATGTAAGCGTTTCGCATAAGCCGGCTCGTATATCGGTCCGGTGTCGCATTATGGGCGCAAAATAGGAATTCAGATGCGACACATGCCAGCCGTGAATTCGCACAATGCCAAATAAAATGAGATCGCATATTTTAATCGGGATTATTGACCGGCGGCGAGTGGGTTTTTTTCGCTTCAGTTCCGATGCAATAAACGTCTCGATCGAGTCTTTTGGATTAGTTGGATTTTTCATATGTAATCGTCATGTAATGTTCATATGTTTTTTAGGGTGCTAAAAATTGAGTTTTTGGAAATGGTTTTGTTTGTTTGATTTTGTTCATTGATGAAAGATACGAGTTGAAGTAAGTGAACCTTGCAATTTTTTGGTTAATCAATTGAATTCGATTCAAGATCAAACTATTGACTTTATGCTGTTTGATTTTGTTTCATCAGATTTATGTTATATGATAAAAAAAACAATATTATATACAGTAAACCCTCTTATAACCTTGAGATAGGTTCGACGTTATAGGGAAGAAATTAGGGAAATCAATAAATTAAATATTTTCTTTTTTTTATATTTTTACGTGTTAATCGTTTTTTTTTTAATAAATTTGAAAGTAGTTTAAAAAATTTGAATTCAAATGCATTTGAAAAATTGACGTTATAGGGGGGACGCCACAAACATTATAGGAGGGGACGCTATAGGGGGGTTTACTGTATTATAGTACCAAAACAATATTGTTCTATGAATGTGCAAAGTTGCAAGGTTGCAAAGTTATAACTTAAGTATAGTTACACTTAAAATTCAACAAATCAACAGGAATTCGTAGTAATGAATTTCATGGATTACTATGACAATGGTCTTAATAATATTGCACTTTGCTAAAGTTGAATTTTAAATGTAAAACATTGATTTTGAAATATTAAAAGTTGAATTTGAAGAGTAAAAAATATTATACATTTATTTAGTTTATACAAAGGGTAACTGAAGATATTAAATAATGATTAAAAAAAATAGTTTCAAAAGAATAATTTCGTTCTACAATGCAAAATCAATATTGAACAAAATTAAAAAAAAATAATAATAATATATAAAACCTCAGTTTGTATCTTCATTGGATACACATTTCATTGATATCGAATCAATAATTCTCGACAAAACGAAAAACTTCCCAAACCACCCGATACACTCAACGCAAGGATTGCACCGCCGCACCGTTCGGGCGCAGATAGAAGGACTCTCCGGCCCCTCTCGAGGAATCTGCCGGTTCGATCTCCTGCTATCGCCATCGCGGTTTTATTGAACGACGTCGACAATAACTTTTCATTTAAGATGACAACGCACTTAAAGAGGATGGACGGGTCGCGCGGATGGCGGCTATCTCTCCGCGCGTCCAATAAAACGGCCCGATTTATAACGCGGGGACACATTCGCGCAAAGACACCCGATAAATACGCCGAGTACACGATTGTAAATATATCGGAGCGTTTTATTTTGAGATTTTTGCGGTTTTCGTGTTCGCTTTTCGTGTGGCGGATCGTGTGCGAAAGCTCGCGGATGTGGGACGGTGTTAATGTTGGGAGACGTTGGCGCTTTCGAAACGTCATATTAGATTGTGATTTGATATTTGTAGAATATTTTAGTCATGCATTGTTGATTGAAATCAATTAGTTGTTCTTACAAGTAGTTGAAATAGGTTGCTTTGATTAAATTTTCCAACGCAGTTACATATGACGGATGAGATTGTAGAATGATGTTAAAGTTTGGATTCAGTTCGATACTTTTAACATAAAAGATTATTTTATGAAATAATAGTACTGCTGATAATATATTATTGATTGATTGAAATCACGTCGTTAAAATGGGATTCTTCAATGTTGCTTTGACTAATGTTTCAAATTCAGTTACATATGAACATGAGACTGTAGGATGATGTTAAAGTTTGGATTCAGTTATTGAAAAATTTCAGCGATGTAAAAAAAAAAACATAACAGATTATTTTATGAAGTAATATTACTATTGATAATATATTTTAATCATATCTTATTGATTTATCGATATTAATTAGTTAAAATAGGTTATTTCAATGTTCTTTAACCAAAGTTTCCAATGCGTTTTCGAATCAATATTTTTTTAGATATCAATTTCAAATTTTCTCTTAAACTAATGTATTCAACGTTGACAAACTCGAATCAACACAATAACAAAATCCGAAACAACAGAACAATTTCCATGAACACGTAAACCTCATACACGATTTTCATAGATTATGACAAAGCCACGACTTTACCATTTGAACAAACACAGCAATTCCGCATATTGAAATTAATATCGAAACGTTCACTTCATCCGAGACAATTTTTCCTAACAGATAACGCACACCCAATAAATTCCACCACGACATCGCAATAGAACCTCTTAACAGCCCCGCGCAAACAAACGACCTGTGCGGCTCGCGCACAAACGGGAGCACTTTTAATATACACCCACGTTTACACATCGACACAATCTATTCCCATATTTTTTCATGGAAGAAACGGCAGCTGGGACCGGTCTATGGTCTGTCATGGGGTATCTCTCGTATGTAGGACGGTGCACGGGTGCGTCAATCGCAATTAAGATATCCTTATTATTATTGTGGGCCGTTATTGATGCGGCGCATTTTCAGGCGCCGTTTAGATACCGTCCTTCGCCATATTGGAAATGTGTATAATATTGTTGGGAGCCGGGTGCGTTCGGTTTCATTATCGGCGATCTTAAAGTATGGCGGAGGAGAGGCTCTCGTTGTGGGAACGGCCAAGGAATGTGCTTCGACTCTTCGCCTAATTAGGGCCGGACGAGGATGTCGTTTTTGGACAATACTGTCCTCCGAGATGGTCGAAAGATCGATTATATTGGGGTCTTCGATGTGTATGTTCTTATATTTGTTCTATCTGGATTTTATGTTATGTTGGTCGTGTTCTTTTCGATTTGGTTCATTGTTGAATGTTGAATTTAAAGAAAATGGATAATGAAACTTTTATGATATATTCAATTTTTTTAAGACTGTAATATTGGATCAGATAAAATTTATTCAGAATAAGATGTTCGATTTTTCAATATTTTATTTGTATTTGATCTAATTGATAATAAATTATGCATTTTATCAATCTTCAAATGAACAGATATTTTCATGTGCATTCATTTGGATATTCAATATATACTCGGGCCTTGTGTAGCACGGTTAATTAAATGCGTAAATTATTTTTTTAACAAATTTCACGTGTAGTTTGGAAGTTATATTTATCAACTTTAAAGCATATCTTAATGAGTTTCGGATTTACATGTTGTCCAATAGCACCTTTTGTCATCCGAACTGTTAACATATATAGATGATCTAAAGGAGAATGATTTGTAAAAATTCCAAATATAATATAACCTTCCTACTACACGCACACGTAAAATCTATGCGCGAAATTCTTTAAAAAACCTTATTCGCCTGAATTACGCGTGAAAAACGTTAAGAAATTTAATTTAAGCTCTTATAATGCATTTTATCTAAATACACTAATGCGTATTTTCTGTATTGTATATTAAAAAAAGTGATATCGAAATTTTTTTTAGAATGAAAACCCTAATTTTGCATGAACTTCAAACTTCGCATAACACGGATTTGTTTAACACGATATTTTTGTGCAGCCATATAACCATGTAATACGTCACCCAAGTGTACTTCTCAATTCAAACCAAAATAATTCGTCCAATATAAATTCGCCCATTCGATCATCCTCACAAAAACGCGCACAACATTGTCGAATTTACGCCTCATTGAACCCCCTCAAGCGGCAAGACGTTCGAAATAAGCAACACAAACACAAAAATACAGTCCGCGTCTCCATCCATCCATCCATCCATCCATCCATCCATCCATCCGTCCATCCGTCCATCCGTCCATCCGTCAGTCCATCATTCGGTCGGTCCGTCCATCCATCAAAGCGACGGTCGGTCCGTTAGTCCGTCGTCCATCACGGCGGCCCTCGAATTGGAAATCGCCATCGCCGAATCAAACAAACGGCGACGAAAAATGATTGATGGACGCAAAGACGTCGCGGTCGAAAATAAACAGACGACGATGACGATAAATGATCGATGAGCGTGATTGATTCGCGCGAGCGGCACCGCCGCGGCGCGATTCATACGCCGTGCGGCCGGTGCGGTGCCGTCGACGGTTTTCAATGCGCGCTCTTTTTTCGACATTGGAACGCTTTCAATGGTCGAAGAAAAGGTGTGTGCGAGTTGCGTTATGTTTATTTGAATGGATGTGAAGTTTTGGATTTGATGCTTTGTGATAAGTGATCAAAATATCGAATGATAAGCAACAAGTTGTGTGTTTTGTGGATTGATTCTGTTATTATACTGAAACATTTTAAACCAAAAATGCATAAGTCCAAAGTGTCATAGTTTTTGAATTTGTTATTATTATTATTCCAAATCTAAGAAAAAAATTGAAATCTTTCATTCTTTCGATTGCTGTATCAAATACTCAAACTTTCAAAAGATTTCGGAAAGGTCTTATCCTGAAATGAAAATTGTATACGATGATGGATAATGAAGAAAGAATCGCCCATGCATATTTTAATCATAAATTATGAATAATACAAAATCAAAACCATCACAGATAATATTTCCGAGAATCGTGCTTCCAACGCTAGATAAGACTTATATTCGTGCAATTCTTTACCATCGGCAACATCACAAACGTCTCGTAAAAGACGATGACGATGACGGTACGTGGGCGAATCCTCGAGCATAATTTCATTATAAATATCATACGATGTAAGATATATAATATTAGGACATGCAACGAATTAACGCTTCGGAGATAGACGTCGATGCACCACGAAACGAGTGCAACATTCGCAACGATTGCAATTTACGATCGGCTTTTATGCGTTTCCGCGTTTCTCGACGTATTTACGTGGGCAGGGAAGTGTTTGATTCCGAAGAGATCGTATCTGTCGGTTTTTTCATGTTAAAAGCGAAGCATCGAGCCCGTTAATACGTGGATTCTCTCGCAAATCCATACTTTGTCTAAAACGCTCAGAGAAAACATACACGGAAGTATGAATGAACTTTTTAACTAGATAATGCATGAATCATCTATACCGAACTAACGAAATAAATAAATTACAAGTAGGGAATATAGTACAGTGTATTTCATTTTAGGGAAATACGAGAAACCCAAAATATTTAATTTATGCTAATTTATTTTTGGTTTACGTATTAGATATTATGACAGATAATTATCGCTGTGGGAACGGGAAACAGTTGGCAAAATATAAAATCTCATACTCGCTTTATATTATAGGATGCAGTTCTTATACATTACTTTCACAATATGTGACTAAATTAAACGTGATTTTTATTGTTTAGATATTTAAACACAGAGAATCGATCATGATAAATAATAAAAATACGTTATAAAATAACGAACGTGTATTGGGTTTCAGCGTTGCCAACGGTCAATAACAAAACTGATTCATCTGTCAAATTTTATTCATTATACGGTTCACTTGATAGATGTCGGCAATTCGATGCATTCTCTCGTGAATATATACTTTGTCTAGAGATAGTGTATGCGGAATCCAGTATAGTGCGCTTTCTCTAAAACTCAAAGCGCACATATACATTATCTAGACAATGCATGCATTAACGACGATGAACGCTCTGACTGTAACACATACATAAATATCACACAGCAACATACTCAAATTAACCCCAAATATACTTTTAGACATATCGTCATTTCTCGGATTCCTCTTACGATCGCAACAATACGCTCGCACACCAGTCATTACATACACACATACACAAAGAACAAGCCTTGTCGACAATCGCCACCATCAACCGGCTTGTTTAGCTTCGGATATGACGTCCCACGACAAAATGTCACGGCGAGAGCGGCCGTTTGGACCTGATCGTCTGTCGCGATAGTTCAGACGAGAAGTCTGAAAGGCCGCCCCTCTCGTTTGTCGTCGGTGGTAAGCCGTCGTCGAACAAAACTAGTCGGGGTAAAAAAGGAGCAAATAATAAATAATAGGAGGAGGAAGTCTCCTCTTCGGGGTCGTCTTCCTGCTTGGTGCAGCGTTATCAAGCCGGCCGCATCGGAGTTGCTTGTTTTGTGTTCGCGTGTGTATGAATGATGGATTCGTGGGAATATGATTGAATTGTGAATGGCTCAAGTATGAATAATTTTAATGTTTGAACGTTATGGAAGTGATTTGGGAATTATCACTGATATTGTGATGATGGAAGGTACGAAATTTAACAAATTTTCGTTTTAAAAATTACATGGAAGCGGATAATTGATGAACACAACGGCGTTTTCCACGAAGCAATGCGTCTATAAGTAGTACTTTATGAGAAGT
>JAOXNN020000010.1:855332-870806 GCA_028571205.2 Hydropsyche betteni
GAATTTTTTTTCACCTATATTTGTTTTTTTTCCCCGGGCTGAATAATATGTAATTTTTAAAACGAAAATCGTTGTACACGAATTTTCGCAAAATAATAATATAACTGAAATATAATATTTAGATTTTTTGAGTATAAATTTTATTTGAATTGAATAAATAATTATTGAAAGAAAGATAATGATAAAATGCGCATAACGCACATGATTCGAAAAAAATCACGTCGCACCATTTATAGCTTAACATCCGATTGTCTCAAAAAAGAACACGCAAATACAGATCGGAACAAAAAACAGAACAAACAGCACGTCTCATACGCTACAGAAACGCCCCGACCGGCGTTCGATTACCATCGAAACATCGCTGAAAACACGCTACCGGTCAACATAATTATCTCGAGGAATCTCTCCCGCGGGACTCGTACCGAGTCCTTATCTCGCGGCGACCATCGACAACGGGAGCGAGTGATTCACCGAAATGCAAAATGAACTCGAAAGCGAAACAAAAGGGACAAAACCGTCGAATAAGGCATTGAATAGCCGCGGCGGCACACTATCGCCGGATAATCTGCTCGCAGGATTCCTCCTGGACCTGCCCACGGACTGGGAGCACGCCAATGCCTCGGTCGTTGATCGTCTCCGAGGAGGCTGCCGAGGAGCAATGGCTCCGTTGATCCTGCCGATAGTGCCCTGCCGCCAATGGACATGATCCTCTCGTGCTTGCCCGGTAATGAGGCCGCCGTCTGGAACAAACGAGACAGGAACGCTCTTCAGCGCCGTCCCCCTTTCAGTCGTCATGAATATGGATCAAAATGTAGCGAAAACGCCATAAGTGCTCCGCGGATGTTGTGTCCTCGGGTAATTTTCTAGCATGTGCGCTTTTAGTTAAACGAGCGGTTACCGGTGTCGTGACGAGAACGAGTTTTATTTTAAACGCTTATTTCGCTATTTACTACCGGCAGAACAAACCTTTTAGAGTTAAAGCACACGCGCGCGGACACTATTATCCCTTTAGGTGCACACGATACGATCGATGTCCAGGAGCTGTTTTATATCTTGAAAAAATGTATGTAAAACATTTGCACGGCAATTTCCCGATTCGATCTCGACATCATATCAAACTCAGATAGACCGATAGACACTGATAGACAACTGAAAGTCAAGTCGATCGACGTCAATATTTCGCGACATCACAGTATACGTCAACCCACAGTATTGCGTGTCAAATGGCTTGTGCGACACGTCTTATCCGTCTCGAAGCACTGTGACGTCTTTCAGTCTTGTAACATTCGCGATTTTCAGTCTCTGAAATCTGTATTTAGAAACGGAGCGATTTCGAACGGCGGCGATAAACGATCTTCGTCGAAATTTAGAACGGTTTCTCGTTGATTTTCTCGAATTAATTATCATAAACATTGCACTCGCGTACGAAGTATCGATCGGCGATCCGATTCATTCGCGTTGCAGTTGTCTCAAACGTAAATATCAACGTCGTGATTTGAGTTTCCGCATATCGTACATTCGACCATAGTGATTTCTCTTTTATCCGGATCGCGATCTCGCCTTTCGCGAAATGTTAATTGGCGTGCCCGCAATCGACCGGCAATTAAATATCGGATCGGTTCTCAACACTTATCTTTGTGATGTTAATTATTTGCAATTAAACCTGCGCTGTAATAATGTATCTCGTACAAGACTTTGTCTAAATTTCGCATTGTCGTTCCCACGTAAATCATATCCACAACAGATGAGGACAACGTATTAAATTTGAATCGAAAATATGGGAATAATCATATGTTATATCCTTGAACTCATATTGAATCGAAACTAAAAAATGAGAACATTTTAGATTCAATCGAAAAAATAAGATATGTCTATATATTATATACCGATGAAACCTATCTCTAATTTTTATATGAACACAAAAAATTTTCATATAGCAGTCTCTGGAAGTATCTCCCGTGTAAAAAGAGTATTGGGTGTACCATAAAGTATTCTTAATCTTACCTAAATTTAAAATAAACGAAATAATCAATAACAAACAGTAGATCCGAAAACAAATATCTCAAAATGAACACGAATGATTTGCGACACCGTTTATGGAGATGCACTTACTTGGACGCGGCGCAACGTTCCTTTTGCATATTCGCTGCGCTCACCTATGCAATTGTCATGTTTCATATTTATTGTCATTAAATCCTCGCTTCTCAAACGGGGGCCCCGTGACAGTACAAAGGCCCTTATGAAATAGTGGCGTGTTGTGTGTGACGAGAGGGAAACATGCGCTCACTCCGTTGTTGGTTTTGCCGCCGTTCGGCGTTGTTGTGTCGTTGCTACCGTTCGTTGGGCCGATGCGGTCTGGCCGGCGGTCGTTGTTGTGTTGTTGTCGTTGTTTTCGCTGTTGTGTTCTTTTTTAAACTGACGATATCATACGTGAATTATGCGGACGTGTGGCGTTTTATGCTAATCGGTCGGCGTGTGTGAGCTTATGCGTTCGCGGTGCACCTCAAACTGTGGGAAAGTGCATCGTTTGGCGATTGGAAATCTTATGTTTGATCATTATTATTAGAAAATCTGTCAAATATTTTACATATGTATATGTATTTATTCTATAATATCCGTTGCAAAGTAATTTTTTTTTGATAATTTTTATATAATTTTTCTTTTTTTTTGTCCGTATTTAAAAATTAGTACTGACTATTTAAATTTAATGTTTCGTATTTATATTAAGCGGTTAGTATAGAGGTGATAAATAATAATAGCTCACAACTAATGCGCACACATCAAATATCAAAATCCAAAATTTCCCAGACTTTCATTCAAATTTTTAAAAAAATTAAGTAATCATCAATTTCGCAACAATGATTGTCATTTTTAAGGATGATGGTTCAAGTCGCGGGGATGGTGAGGGTAGGTCTGTTTTTAATAACTACCCGATCATCTCAAGTTAGATATTTAATCATTTGACTCAAAAATGAAAGTTTAATCTCTCATTTATGAGACAATTCATAAAAAAATGGTTCTGACTTCTCTCTCTATTGACCGTACGAATTATATGTCGCGATTATTGTGACAATTATTGCATACGGTTGTTGATGAATGGCACACACCAGTGCGTGCGATTCGCGAGTTTTAACAGGTCCTCCTTCATTTCCCATTCATTAAAAATATATAAATAAAGTCCTCCTAGAAAATTTTGCCTGGTTATGGCACCCGTTATCTCATGTTCCTACATATGTGGAAATTGGATAAGTCTATATGTTACAGTTTGAGTGTCCACTTGGTTTTTGCACGAACAAACTAGTCTGTTTATTCACCTTCTAAACGCTCTAGTTCAATTGTTAGTGTGGTACGACAATTTAAGTTGTTTGGACTCAGATAACGTTCTTATGCTAAATATCAATAAGGTGGAAGTTGGTATGTCAACTAAAGATCGAGAAATACGCGTAGTGTCTACCCATCATGTCAATTTAAACTTCGAGAGTTTTTTTTTGAACACGTTTTCACAACTCAAGCTAAAACGCTAACCCAAGCATGATACTTATAACGTCTTTTTTTAGTTTAGACGCAATTATCCGTAAAATGATCGAAGTCACACACGTAATCGAACGCGTAAAAAAACTAAAATGGCAGTGGGCGGGACGCATTGCACGAAGGGAGGATGGTCGCTGGACAAGGGAAATCCTGGACTGGTATCCGAGAGGCGTTAAGCGTCCGCAGAAAAGGCCACGTGTCAGGTGGGTGGACGAAGTTCGCAAAATGTGTGGTGTCGCTTGGATGAGAGTGGCTCAGAATAGAAGTGAATGAAAAAGTATCGGGGAGGCCTTTGTCCAGCGGTGGGCGTGAGCAGGCTATCTATGGTAAAATTTGACAGTTGACATTCAAACTAAAATCGATAGTTTGGGTATACCCAAACTAGTACGCGTATATACATGAACAAAAGTGAATACTAGAATTGTGACATATTTTCTACCAATCAAATGACAAAACACGGCAATTTCACAGCAATCACCTCAAATTCGACTCCAAAACAAAAATCTTAACCCTTTCGAACCCGTCGGCGCATTCCTCGGCCATCTGGCGATCGATGATTCATCGCCGCCCGGCCGCCGACGTTGATATCGCACGATCGCGTATCTCCATACGAAAAAGGCGGGTCGTGACGCGACATACGCGCTCGCATCACTTAGCATCGCCAATGATGCAACGGTGCAACAGTTGCAGCGGGCGTCCGGCCCGTCGCCGAGGGCCGCCCACCTCGGCGGGTCCTTCGCAGGACACGCCCTGAAGGACGGCCGGAGGATAGCCCGCTGACGGCTGAATGCTCCGGAGGCTTCGACGGTCTTGTTGGACGGTGGAAGGTGCGTGCTATATGACGGTGATGGGTTGTGTTCGGCGGTCGGTGATGGTAATTGGCGCTCGCGTTGCGTGGTTTGCGGCGTGAGTCGGGTTCGTGGATGGAAAGTGTGTTTTTTTTTTGTCGAATGTTAAAATATATTTAGAATAGTATATAGGCACGATGTTAATAACGTCGGCTGCGAATTGATAAACGTACGTAATTAAATAAAAATTAAATATATCTATTTTATGCATGATATTATAGACGTTAAGTGTATACGCATAAAGACCATATTAGAATAATTTTAATAATTTTATACTATATATTTAAAAAAAATATGGACTCATGCGGGCGTTGGCGCCGAGGTTTGATCGCTCGTTTTGCGAGCGAGACGAACCGGGTTCAAATCCCGACGAAAACTGCCATCTTTTAACTCGTAATTTTAAAGTCGCGAGCGTCATTCGAACAGATACACAGACACACAGACGGACACACACACACACACACACACACACACACACACACAGAAATCCGCTAATATATATAGGGAATGATTGCATTGGAAATTGTATCATTAGATCACTAGGCCCCCCCAATAGGGAAAGAAAGATATCAGCGTTTTGTCACTATTTTTAACTGAATATTATAGATTCCGTTCGTCTTTGTATTATACATGATTCAACTTATCAATACCTACTAAAAAAAATGATGAAAAGAGGGAATCCGATAAAGTTCCAGGTTCTAGACGCGATTTCAGGATGTGGGGGAACATGCATCTGATATTACAATTTAATATTAAATATTCAAATCTAGTACAGGCATTGGGTAGCCTCTACCTCTGGCTTCGCCTATATGCCACAAACGAATAACAAATGAACTATATATTTTGATTTTATTAATTAAATATTAAATATTCAAATCGGGTACACATTTCGAGTTCACAGAGTCGGGTTTTCACATTTTATCGTTTTCCGTCTCTTAAAAAAACCACAGCTGATGTTATTAACATCGGGCCTATATAATTAAATAATTTCACAATAATTTCTGTCCACTAAATCTAACTAACAAAACATGCAAAATTTCAACACTTCAATCCCATAAAAACCTACAGTCACACTAAAATCAAAATCCACACCGACAAAACGCGTTCATCGAACGCAACGTCCAAACCCACAAACCCAACCTCGCACCCAAACCATAACACATTCCGAACTGAACCCATCCGACGCCGAACACCCCTCGCTCTCATGGCTACCTACGAAACACGCACGCACGACACGATCGCGCATGCAAATCTTCGAAAACGATCGTCCCCGTCTCATTTCCATAGTGATTCGAGCGATGCGTGGCCGCGCCGCAATTTCCGATCTCGCCGAGATCGGTATGCGTATCCCAGCTCGCACCGGACAGAACAAAACCGGCTGAAAAACGACCAGCAGCGGACTTTTCGCGTCGGCCTCTGAAGCCAGAGCGGGACGGCCGCGGCAACAATGGGACAATGGACGCATAAATCAGTATAATTAGTTTGCTCCACCGGCGAAATCATTGGTCAAAACGTTAAGTTTCACTCCGCCTCCCGGTGCTCTCGATATGGCCAGAGGTCCGTCCCGAGGACCTCCTCGCCGTCTGTTGCTGGATGTTGCTTGTGCGAGGTTGTTGTTTTGTTGTTGTGTTGCGAGTGGAAGCGCGTGTTTTTTGCGGTTCGTTTTGTGCGCGCTTGGGACGCGTTGACGATGGCGGATTCGCGGTTTTCTATACGATCGCGGTATGTAAAGTGGAATTCTTCGGTTGATCGATGTATGCGATGTGGCTTGAGTACGAATCTTGGGTTGTTTATTTTTTTTTGATCGATGAATGTTTTTGATTTAGTTTGAAAATCGTGTAGTTATTATGCAACTTGATCACTAAGGATAAAGGCTTTCCTAATAATTAAATGTGAAATATTAGGTTACGTATTTTTTTAATCGATCAGAACGCAAAAATGTTTTAGATTTCTTTTGAAAATCATATCATCGTTACTATGCAGCTTGCTCACACTCATAATAGACAACAATATAATAATAGCTTCTTTTCTAAATATCTCAAAAAAAATTCAAAAATTAAAACAAAATATATAAATATCACAGTTCAAGGAAGAAGAACCAATTATTTTTATACGGCTTTTCCGCTTTAACACAGTATGTAAAAAAAAAATATTATCATGCCACAATTGTAAGATTCGGTAAACAATTATAGTTATCGAATAAAAGTTTTCGATATTTTTTGACGATTTTACATAGCGAAATTGTTTCACATTACACATGGAAGTTCTATCCGAATATACTGCTGAAACATATCTCCAATTTTTGTACGGTCACCATACATTTTTTTACACGGTAGTCTCTGAAACGTATCCCCCGCGTTGAAAAAGAAGATTGGGCACACTTTAAACATCTATTATGTATTCGGATCATTTTTTAACAAAAGCGCCAGAGCGAATTTCTAATCCAAAGCACACACATCTGAAAAGTTTATACACACGCGTATTAGCATATCTGTAGATCACTATGAAAAAAGGCGTCGCCCGAAGACGTCGAGAGACTTTCTTCGGCCGGGGCTTCATTAAACGAAAATATCAGAACACCCACCCTCACCAGCTCCCTCAGGAGCCTCAGTGGGACGGGACAGAGGTTCGCCAATAGTGTCGGCAATCTGGAGCCCCGGGGCACTCTGGAGCCCGATCCCACCCACTCCACGTACAAAACACAAGAGACACCCACCCCGCCGGCCGAGAGATAAGGGGAAGTTTTGAAGTCGCGTGAAGGAAAGTTGAAAGACGCTGTCCTTTGTTTCACAAAGAATGCGATAAGAATAATTTATAGGAGCCGATCTTAATGAAGCGCCCGCCGATCCTGGGGGAGGGCCGAGTGCACCGAGGCCCACCCACTCGTGACCACCCCGCTTCCCTATGGAAGTTTCCTTTTGAGGGACCCGCTTTCTAATCAGGGATCCGCCGTTTTCGCTAATTGGCGCTTTGCTTGTACACATTGTAGGACGGTTTTTGTGCGGAAATTGCATATTGAACGGTTTCGAGATACGTTTTTCGGATCGATAAGTCCATTGATGGAATTCGTCTGACGCAATCGCTTTATTGGGAAACGTGTATATTATTCATTTGGATTGTGAAAGGAATCAAACATAAATTATGAATTAGGGTTATCATATTTTATAATATTCGAAGTGAGGACATGTCCTTTTTATTCTGTTCAAATGAATCACTAAATGTCCTGTTTTTTCGAACACTTCCACGTAATATAATTTCAAAGATATAATGAGTGTTTTTTTCTATCGAAAACGGAAGGTTATAAATAAAGTAACTAAATTACTAAAACTTCTAAAATTTTATAAAAATATTTTAATGGCAATCATCATTTATTAATATTAAAAAAAAATCTTTAGAAATATCTTGATTTCATAAAGAAAAATCTCGTCTTCTTTTTATACAAATATAACAACTTGTCCTCCTTTTGTAATATTCCATCTATTATCCCTGCTCATAATACTCGAATCGTTATCTTTACACTAATAAATCTCGAATCGAAACAATCTGTCAAAAAAGCTTTGCACAATAATTATAATAAGCATAATAAATTATACTAAATGCCATACATCCATACACAATTTTTTTTCAAAAAATCGTGATGATTCATGAACGAATAATAAACATCTAATCGTGATCTCTCACTGAAATGCCACGCCTAAACCAATACCTAAACAAGTCGGCGTTATTTCGAAATCCGAATCCGATCTGTACGAAGGGATAAATCAACGTCGATGGCATTTGAGCATGTCCTGCACCTTGCACTCGGAATGCACCTACACCAGAAATGCAATCGGAGACAATGCGCGAAACGACTACACTTTACTTACGAGCGATGCATTCGAAGTTAATGTCGTTCATAAAGAACGTTTAACGAACGTGTACATTCTAATCGGCCCATCGAAGTTTTTTTAGTATCAATTTTTTTCTCAAAAACTGTTCATTTGATTTAAATTAAATTCATATTCATAAAAGATGATAGTTTGAACTATACATATGATTTTTTTTAAAAGAATTAATCAAATTTTGTGGATTTTGGATATCGCAGAATTGAGGCATCTAAAAAATATCGTTTTTCAAGTTGAATGTTCTTTTATAACTTATATTGATGATGTTAATATCGTTTTTTAAAACATTTTTATCATTCTCATAACTTATCAGTGTTTAAAATTTATTTGGATCTATTGAAGGTTGGTTGTATTTTTTTTTTTAATAATTAATGTATTGCATGTGACGCGTCGCGTGTGCGCCTTTTCGACTTGGGTGGCAGACGTCGGGCTCGTGCTTGTTGTCCTCTCATCGCGACACACTCAAAAGGATTCTTTTTCTGAGCGAAAGTCGCAAATAAATCTCGACGACGTTGACGAAGTCGCTTCCCTTTGCGGCCAGATGATTTTCGTGACCGTTCCTTTGAGGTGCTTCATAATAAGAAATGTGCTGCGTGAGATTAATCTGTGCGAAACTATTTTTTTCTTTCTAAAACAACATACAGTTATATCGCATAGGCTATAAATAATATTGAAAATTATCTACATTTTATAATATCTTTAGTATCATATAACGTCGTTTCACTGTCATTGAAAATTTAACGACGATTCAAAACAACATATGACATCTACTTATATTACAGTATTAAAATTATCTTTCATAGTTTTAGGCCTATTGTTCGAAATGAATAATCGTATAATTTTATAAACTGCATAAATTTTATTTAGTTTCAATTTTTGTATTTATTTTGCATTTGATAAAAATAATTAATTAGGTATCTATTGACATAAACAAAATATATAAAAAACAACCGTTTTTTACGATTCATGTAACAATATTTTTATCACACTTTTTTACCATCCCATTCATAATACGTCTATCGATACAACATATAATAAAATAATATGATTTAAAACAATTCAATGAGTAACCATTGAAATTTGAAAGTTTCCATCCACCTTCAACAATATTATAACTTTCTATTTCATTCGCAACAATCTCACTATATATATATACTTCAAACACCGTTGCCAGACTAGCCCAAATCTTCTCCAACTCCCATTTAAAACATTACATCACAATGATCGACAACATCGATCTCGAAAAGAACGACGATCGCCATCGATAAAACCCACCATACATTCCAATACGAAAACTCCTCGGGAAATCGCTCACGTCCGACTTTTCCAATTATAAATCAAACAGCCCCGGCTGCGAGACCGGCGCCGAAGAAAGATGGTTAACATAAACACGTGTGATCGGACGAGATTACGGGATATAAGGTTTTGCTCGTCCCGCGGGACACGAAAGCGGGCCACGGGACTAATGGCCGTCGGGACGAGCCGGGACCCTGAGTCCCACGGGACCCCTGACTGATGAGGGGCCCCCGTGACTTAATCAAACGGGACCCGGACTTTCGGGAGACCCACCTAGGAAGAGGGGTCCCTGCGTTGAATTAGCACGTTTTTTACGCGCTAAAAGCGGGAGCGCTGAAAAATCGCAGGATCTTCGTGATGGATGCGCGGGTCCGCGTTTTTTTCGCTTATTTATCTTATTGGCGAGGCGTATTTGTCACTGGTCGGCGAAGGGTTAAAACGTAATTACCCCATCGGCTTGTAGGTGCCGGGTGAAGACCGCAAGTAAGGGCCGTTTTTGGAGAATGATGCGTTCGTTCGGTCAGACGTCAGTCTTTGTTTTTTTTTTTTGTTGTTTTTTGTAATTTTGTATCAAGTTGGAATTAGTGATTCGATCTTTTTTCGATCGAATATTGGAATTCTAATTGTGTCATTTTTATTTAATTAATTACCACAGAAGCACATATAATATATAATAATACAATCGATACAAACTCGTTGTTGAGATACACTATTCATATAACAATTTTGGGATTAAGACCCCAAAATAGTTGGTTTAAGAACCATATTTAAAAACATTGACACCCCTTGATGTTATACTATTAAATTATAATAATCGAAAAAGTAAAAAAAATCAGTCACATTAAATCGGAAAAATCACATAGAAACGAAAAATGGTTTTTTCCCATAGTTGTTCTTATTAGAAAAAATTTTACCACTCCCCAGAAACTTAATATACCTAGATATATTCATATTAAAGTAGTTTCGGATATAAATTATATTGGAAAACATGGGATTTTCGACAAATTAATGGCGGGAAAATACTTCATTTTTATTTTCGGTATAAAATTTATGAAAATCACCGAATTCTTTGATTATGAAAGAAAGCAAAGTTACTTTAGTGACTCGAATATAATTTCTAATAAAAATCATCGATTTCAATATCATCAAAATACATCAACACACACAACGATCGTTTCAAAAACGACTTAACAAACCCCTAATTCGAAAATTAAACCTCATATCTCCTCAATCTCATTTTCGAACTCCCATCAAAGCGGAAAATATTAAACCACCCCCTCCCACCCCGAAAACACACACACAACACCTAGACCCACCAATAAATATAACAACCGAGCATCCGAGAAATAAATAATATTCGGTCGCGATACCGCGAGATAAAACTCTCATCTAACAACCCCGCGAGATTTATGAACGCATCCTCTCATCGGATCCCACCCCCCGGTTCATCTTCGGGGGTGGCTGGAGACGTCGGTGTATTCGTAAATAAACTTTTCACTATAATTTCCTTCTGTCAGTTGGCACGTAAGCCGTGATATGGTAAGGCGTTAACGATTGCCCTCGATATCGAAAGACAAACTTGGGATTTGTACGTATCGCTCCGTCGCACAACATTAACGCTCCGACGGTCGTAAATACGGGTTCAATTTAATTTATTTAATCTCATAACGGGCGTGTATTGTGGGGGGGTGGGCGGGCGTTTGCGAGTTTGTTTGATATCCGTTCTGATGAGTTTGTTCGCGATTTCGGTTTTTGATATTTTCGTGTGACGAGTCGTTTTGATCGTTTTAAAAATTTTTTTTGGTGGGGTTTTCTTTGGAATTTTTGTGTGGTGGAGTTTGGAGATTGGTGACTCTTGAGATTTGATGATGAATGTTGATATTTTTCATTATGAGATGGTAACAGTTAGAAAATTGTCTGCGTTTCCGTTATAAAACTTCCATGACTTAAATCGGTTTCATAAATTAATTATTATTGTATTAAAAAGAATATTATAAAGTCGTCTAATAAAATTTCGAAAAAATAATTAAACAATACAGTCAAACTAAACATATTTTGGTCAATCTTATATGATTACAGCATTCATGAAAATACTTTATAACAAATTTCGAACTCTTATTGTCCCATTATAGCAAATACTATTTCTTAATAATTTATCTGCTTCATGCTTTTACAGTAACGTATATATTTTGCAATTTCAAATTAAGCATGTATAATATTAAGCCATTTCGATTTCGTACGCACCTGTAAAAAAAACTAATCAACACGCACGTTTATGAATCGAATATTATAATTTTGTGTTAATTAATTGTCTATAAAATTATATAATAGAAACAAAATCGGTACTTTCATGTGGCCAAATAAAATTGGTTCCGTATTGAAATAATCAATTAATATTTCGCCGCGAACGTTTCGGTTTCTAAAAAAACTACCCATTAACCTTAACATCCTTATAAAAATTATATCCAATCGATACAATATTAAAGGTTCATTTGCAAAAATCACATGAATAATTAAAAAAATCACTCGATTATGCGCAATATAATATATTTCTCTTATTAATTTATGCGTATTCGATTAAATTAACGTCCAAGCATATAGACATCATCGAACAACATCCCAATTAGAAATTTAACATAAAATTTTCGAAACACACCGGATTTTTATATCGCAAACACAGCCTTTCCGTCTTCGGAAAATCTCCCGTATTAGCACGTAGTAGGCAATAGAAGCATGTTCGGTGTCAAAAGACGGTACGCGCCGCTAACGAAACCGTCAGATCCACAACGGCGATATGAAGTTTGAATCGCGATCCGGCGAAGACAGGAAACGTTTCCATTTAGCGTCATGGTCGTTTTTTGAATGTCGGTGGCCTCCAGTTTAGAATATCAAAGGGATTCTTCGGGGCGGACCGTTTAAAATTTCGCAAGTTTCGCATGTCGATAGGTACATGGAATTTTTTTTGTATGGTGAAATTTTTTTTATTCGTCGTCATTTTACTGAATATTTATATATAAATTTTATATTAAAATTATCATATATATAATAGATCAATGAAATATGCGTACTTAAAGAAAGTGGTAAATGTCGATTAACTTTCGTTATCATTGAAAAATTAATAGTTTTAAGAGTCTAATGTAAAAAATAGCTATTTGAAAATTTTATAATGAAACAATCCTTTAAGTGATAATATCTAATTATTACATATTTTAATTATGATTGCTAACGGAAAATAGTATTTTAAGGATGCATTAAGGTGTTCCTTATATGTTATCGGTGATTTTTGTTTGTGGCTTTATATTTTCCATATTTCAACACGAAAAGTTCCAGAATGCAATAAGTTCTCTTTTGGACATTCCAAAATTAACATCTTAATGTTTTTTTCTGTGAAAAAATTAATTTTTTAATTATATTTTAAATTTTTAATAAACAAATAACTGAAAATAATAAAATTTCATTTCACCTATAAATACCCTAATATAATATATGTATTGATAAAATTAATCAATTATAAAAATATTCAATTTATTTCATAAAAATACCCATTTTTCTTTATCATAATCATTATATTCAAAAAATTTGATACTAAAACCACCCCTTATAAACCACATCCATCCACATCCACATTCAAATCCATCTCCTGACCATCAAATACCTCCACAACCAAAACACACCCCAAACAACCGAATTAATTAAACACTTATGCAACCATTGAAGACACATGTTAATTAGGCGACGTCGGAAACGCACTTTCCCACAAACACGAACTTTTCTCAACACAATCCCGCCGAAGAACACCCATTAAACACACACACCACCGTTCGAATACGTCTAATTAAGTGAGGCGTCTGGCTGCGTCAAAGCGATTGCCTCATTTCCTGGATATCGGGACACATCCAGGAACGGGACTCGAATGACGGCCGCTTACCAACAAAGGTGTAATGAGAGCGCGCCGCCGAAGTGTCGGTGTGTTCCCCGAAGGTGTTGTGTTGTAATGTCGGGACGTGTGTGTATGTATTATATGTTATGGGGGAAGGTGTACCGAGCGTTTCCCTAAGAAGAAAATCTCGTTTAATTAATACGGCGGGTAAGTGGCCCGCGGGCCACGAATTCAATTAACATGTCTCGCGCTTTTCTCTGTACATCTCGGCGGGTGTTTTTATCGGATGGGGTTGGATGTTGGGGGGTTATCGGAATTTCGCGGTTTCGGGGGGTTTGATTTTTTGGGTGAAAGGTCTAGTTTTGTTGGTGAGAAGGAAGTATGTCGACGTGTGTGATTATTCGGGTTGTAACTCGAGAGAGGTCGAGAACGATACGACATCTATTTTTCGTTTCAGGAAGATCTTTTTATGAATTAATTTGTTAAATTGTTGTAATAATACATTTAGTGTGCTATGACAATACACAATCTATGTAACGAGCTTTAAAAATTTATAATATATGATTTTAAAAGTTTACAATTTTTTACGGTTGAAGATCAAACTTCTTAGAAAATCTCTATAGAAAAGTAATAATATTTAGTTTCTTCATATATTGAAATTATTTCATAATCCATTTGAATATCATTTTCAATAACTGAATATTCCAACAATTCCTCGTTCAATAATTTCAAACAAAAACACATTCTATCAATCCCAAGTATCTGAAAATCTTCGAAAAACGAAACCCATTAACAATTTTCAAATGTGCAACCACCTCACGCATCCCAAACCAAACAAACCTCTCTTTAGAAGTCCTCCTTAATTAAGCGACACCCATTAAAATCACAATGGTTTACCGATCGGTAGACTCACCCGTAACAGAAAACAAACCCAAACACTTTTCATACAGAGATAAGTAAATCCCGGCTTTGTTCAGCGCCGCCGTTGATAGACAAACAAGATAAGGCCTGTAGCGGCGGCTACAGAGATCTTTGTCCAATTTAACTCCGTAATTAATTTATGATATGCTTATCCCGGTCAATATTGCTACAGTTCGGCTCGTTATCGCTCCACAGCAAATAGTGGCGCAATTTCACGCAGTGTGTGCTCACCTTTGTGTGCTTTTCTTTGCAGAGGAGGAAGGCAGCCCCGAGGAGGGTAGTCCCAGGGAAGGAGAAGGTCCTGCCGAAGGAGAGGGGGACGAAGGCGAAGGCGAGGGGGGCGAACAAGAGGGGGAAGTCGAAGGGGCTCAGCCCCCGGCGCCCCACGATGCTGACCACGACATAGAGCATAGTATTCCCGCTACGCTCATACAGGACCCCAACGCTGACAGGTGAATAACTTTTGATTTTGTTCTGTTTATTTTTTTCATATTTGTGTTTCGGGAAGTTTTTTTTATTTCGTGGATTGAGTTGTGTGTTCTTTTGAATGATGGGAGCTGGGGATTTTGAGATTGTCGCGTTGCTTGTAATTTGTTTTGTATGGCGTGTTCGTATGGTTCTATTATTTATTTATTTATTTATTAGTGGAAATGTTATTTTTATTATTGAATTAAATCATATCATATCAATAATGAAATCTTTAAAAGGATTCGTAAGATTTTTTCGGATAAACCTTAATAAAAATTATGAATCGTTCCATCTAACATTAAAATAGTTTTTATAAAGTCATTTATTCAAAATGAATACGTTTGTTTTGATTTTAAAACAAAATATTTACTTGACTTTTATTTTAAGATAGAATATATTTTAAATTTAACAAACCAATCGATTAAAGCTCAATAAATTAAGAGTAAGTGTGAATTTATATAAAACAAAGTGGCCGATGCGTATGTTTCTCAATAAATTTAATTAAATATAGAATAGGGATGTCATTACGGAATCACTATTGAATATTTTTGAAAAATATCTTTATTTTTTTTAGAATTTTTGAAAAATTCGGCTTTTATAAGTATACAGTTTTTTTGAAAAATATTTTTTGTTTTGCAGTTTTTTC
>JAOXNN020000010.1:874076-893291 GCA_028571205.2 Hydropsyche betteni
ATAAGTATACAGTTTTTTTGAAAAATATTTTTTGTTTTGCAGTTTTTTCGTTATTTTTTTTAATTTAATTTACTGGTAGAACGATGATTAGAAAAAAAAAATTGAAAAATCTGACATCCCTAATTAATCAATGTGTTCTAGTTATAACTAGAACAATTTGTTTTTTAATTTTAATCTAAAAAAATCGTTAAACATTCATTAAAAACCCTCACTTCCAAAATTCAATACAACCCGAAACCGATTCAACCTTAAACAATCGATTATAAAAATACATACAAAAAACAAAATCGATTCCAAACCACAAGAACATTTCAATCAACATCATTCCGAAACGAAATGTCAGATCTTCACACACACACGTACACACACGACTCGTCCAAACAAATAAGTGTACGGCCATTGCATTATGTCACTCATCGTGACTGGCACTTGCACTTTTCGTCCTGTCACTTACAATAGTGACACGATAGCCGCAACCGACGTCGATGATTTACAACATAATTTCGATGCGGTCGTGCGGCTCGATTGTGCTCGAAAATGTGTGCTTGAAAAAATGATCGAGCGAAAAAAATCGAAAAAAAAATATTTGGGAACCTTTGAATGTATTGTTTGATGATTTCGAATAATTGATGCTTTACGATTTGATTGGGTATTTCTGATTGTATTTCATGTGAAATTTATTAAAATAAAAAAATAAAATTAATGGAAGTTTGAGAAGTTGTGGTCGGTGTAGCTTGGAGTGTTTTCACGGCACGTCAAAATGACGGATTGACGTGATTGACAGGCAAAATAATTCGATGCACGAGACTTTGACGAACGTTCGCGTTGACAAGTGCGGCTTATTTTCGAAATCGGTGCACCTCACCACTACACGGTGATCAGAATATCGCGGGCGCTGTTTTTCGTTTATTTGTTTGTGCGGAAGTTGGGTTTTTTGAGAGTTTTTTTGATTGAAGTGAGTTTGGGATGTTTTTATGTGTGATTTTTTGTTGGTGAATGGATGAAAATTATTGTTTTTCATGACAAAAACGCTGTGCGTAAAAAATCGGTTAAAAATAACACTGCGGTTCTGACAATATACTATAATGACGTTTAATATGAAATTCTTTTAGTATGAATATATACTTTGGTTCCTTCAGTTTCGTTTTATATGTTTCCCATCATAATAAAAAAATTTTTTTTAATTGGATGATGAGAAATTTAATTTCTTGTATGAGAGATCGATATAATTAAATTTTCTTTATTTGTTTATCAAAAATTAAAATTAGTTTGACAATCATAATATCTACTGTAAGTACTTTAATTTGTACTGAATCAAACTCACTTTTAAATAAATTCATATCATTGACTAATTTATTCATATTATCTTTTAACAAAAAGAGTCAAACATATGCTTTTAAACAGATTAAATCTACCACATGCTTTTTTCAAATATTAAAATCATGACGAAATAATGTACATATCAATTGATTAAAAATAGCACAAATATAAAACGAAACACAACGGAAATACAAAAATATTGCTTAATCACAAAAAAAAAAATTTTCAATCTATATATCACCGCTAATAATCGGGAACGCCATTCATAAATCAAATCTCACCACTTCCATGTACATTTCGAGATTTCGATTTGTGGGTCAAGATTGATATTTGGCCCAAGGGCGCCGATAAACACCCTTTAAGATCGATTTTCGAAAAGCCACCGTTTTCCGATGTAAAAACACGCCTTTTTTGAAACGTGGGCGTTGCACATATATCATGAATAAACATTATGTACGGACGCGTCATAATAATTCATTTTCGTGTTGGGTTTATCGATTCTAGATCGTAATTATTAATCACGACTGTGTCAGATTGTAATTGTTGTGGTTGTGTCCATTTTTGTATATGGATTTGGTTTGTGTGTTATTAATAGGGATGGATAATTAAAGCCTTTTTGTATGAATAATGATGGAGTTGTAATTATGATTTGCAAAGGGTTGGTTTTTTGGAAAATTTTCAGTATTTGATAATTGTATGGGATGATAATAATTTATAGATTTTTATTAATGGGTGTTTGTTACCGTTAATAGTTGATTTATAATCTTTGGGATTCGTCGTGTGAAAAAGTTGATTCTGGAAAATATTTCATATATGTATTATTAAAAAAAATCCGGCACTTCATGTATTACAACCATATAATATGTTTTCGATAAATTTCAAACGTAAAAAAATTCACATAATTTTTAACAAAATATAAATTAACCAAATCAGTGATGGACCGTTTTTATTTTTTTTCTCAAAAATCAACACCCGATCTTTTAACAAATCGTGTGACATATAGGCATTCATTATGTGACAAAACTTACTTTTTCAATATCTTCATTTTCAAGACTTCATCAACAATATATACTTTTGAAATTTTTAAATATCAAACTACAAAAACTGTATTATATATTCATAATACGTTCGATTGTATTATAATGTTTTGATTCACTCATTTTTTTTCCTACTAGAAATTTTCATCATTTCAGTTCAAAATTTAAAAAATTTAACCTTACATAAAATCATAAATAATACGGATTTCGCATAGACAATCTCATCCTATAATACATTCGATTGCATTATAATATTTCAATCCACTCATTTTTTTCCAATTAGGAATTTTCATCATTTCAATTTAAAATTATTTTTAATCTTATAAAAAAATCCCCTATATATAATAGCGGATTTCTGTGTGTGTATCTGTCCGTTCAATGACGCTCGTGACTTTTTCGCAAATATGGTCTTTATGTGTATACACTTACCGTCTATAATATCATGCTTATGAAAGCGTCTCTATTGACTTATGCAATACGTCGATTATTACACAGTAGAAAAAATATTTGAATCCCTATACATGTATATAATCACCGATGACAGATGTCCGTGTTTGATCGTATGTTGAGGCTCTCGATTTATCATTCCAATTCAGTCTGTATGCCGTTCAAATATAACGGCTATAATCGCTACACGAGAACGACTACAACGCGAGCTCCGAATTTAGTCTTTATGGTCATTATAATAACGGCTATAATCTTATACTCTGGAGACATTTCGCAAGAACCACGCTTATAAAATATGTTTGCATATATTCAATTCATATTTTATTACATCACGCAACGGCACGGCTATAAAATAATTTTGCACAAAAATATTAAATTTTCATTTTATTGCGTAACAGCATGATTATCAACAGCCGACATTATTAACATCGGGCCTATACACTAGTAAAGAATAACACACATCAAAAAAATCTCAATTTTTTCCAAACCGCCCCCCGCGAAAACCCCCCCAAACTCGATAAACACGAAATTTCCCAAAAAAACAAAACTTCCCAAACTTTTTTCACGTACACGCTCGAGCTACAGGGGAGGGGGAGCGGGGGAGGCTCGCACACGGCGCGACGATAAATAAACACGAGACCATCGAGGGGCGGGAGGGGCGCCGATGCACCCTCCCCCCCGCCCACACTCCGCGCACGCGCGCCCTCCCCTCCACCTCGGACCTCTCTTTCCGCCGCGCGCGACGCCCTAGCGCTTCCCTCTCGCTCCCCCCCCCGCTGCACCGCGGCGCGAACCGCCGGCTCACTCGGCTCGGGGCGGCTGCGGCGCGACCACGCGCGTTCCGTGCGCGTCGAGCGCGTCCTGCGCGCGCAACGGCCGTCATGATCGTCGAGTGCGACCGCAGGCTCAGGACACACCAACACAGGTAACCGGCCGGACGTGACGTCAGCGCCGGCGTCGTGGAGCGTCGTCGGGCTGTGGCATGTGCGTTGTTGTCGTCGTGCGCGTTTCGCGCGCTTTCCGCGGCGAGTTCGAATTTTCCGGGAAGGGGCGCGCGCGGTCGGCGGCGGCGACATCTGTCGGCGGATGACGCGCGGTCGCTCAGCGGGGACGCGAACCGGGTTTTTTTTTGTCGATTTTGGTGCTTTTTTTTTTTGGCGGTTTTGACGTTTCGGTTTTTTTTTTTAAATCGGTTTTTGGGTTATGTTTTAGTTTTTTTTTTTCGTTTTTAAACTTTTTGCTTTTCTTTA
The DNA here is from genome assembly GCA_028571205.2 of Hydropsyche betteni. Taxonomy (NCBI): domain Eukaryota; kingdom Metazoa; phylum Arthropoda; class Insecta; order Trichoptera; family Hydropsychidae; genus Hydropsyche; species Hydropsyche betteni. Next base: position 878,131 of record JAOXNN020000010.1, read on the forward strand.
CGAAAATGAATCTTTTTCTTAATTGTGAAGAAACTTTTTTGAATTTTTAAGCATTGTCTTATTTTTAAACAATTCTTCATACATTTCCTTAAATGTAACGCCTTTTTCTTTTCTTTAATTGTACGATAATCAAATTTAAATAATTCAAACTACACTACACACTTTTTTACATTTAAATTATTTTTATAACCTTTTATTATACAAATAATATTTTAATTTATAAATTAAAACATGAATTTGAATTTTCGATGAATTTAAATATTTTTTATCAAAATTTATAAATTACAAGTATAAATATTATAGATTTTATATATTTAAATTTTATTTGATACTCCCTTACCGAAACACGACTTGGACTAGCACGGTAAGGTACAGCTTAGACTGCCGCATTTGTCTGGCAAGGCCTTGTCCTGCAGTGGATAAGTTATAGGCTGCTAATGATGATGATACTCTGATATATTATTACAATTACGATCAATATATATGTTTATGTAAAATATATTTTTACACATTCCATAGATATTTTTATATTTTACATATAATAATAATAATTACGATATAGCGCATATTCATTTTGTAAATTATAGTCGATTTGTATTAATTTGGTATGTTTTTTCGCCTTTCAGGGAGCTGAGTCCCAGATGTTTGTCGCGGGATTCTTCGGGAGTGCCAAGATGCCCCTCTAGCGAATCTGCATATTCGGGAGGCCGAGGACTGCCGGGACTTTTGCCCGGTGCTTTGCCTCCGTTGCCGGCTCCAGCCGCCATGGCCGCCTACTTGGGGGCGGCGGCTGCAGCCGCTCATCAGGCTCATCGTAGGCTGTTAGTTTCGCCCTTGGCTGCCGTCTCACCCCTTTTGGCCGCCTCTGGCTCCCCACCCCCACCGCCCTTGTTGCCCCTGTTGACGGGCCGGCTACCGGCTTCACCCTCGCCGTCGCCGTCCCCTCAAGATGACACAGATGCCCTGGACTTCAGCACGAAGAGGTGCGAGGACAAGTCGGACGATGCCGAACTGGATGCCGTCAATCTCAGCAGCAAGCCCTCCGAAAACAGTCCCCTTGATCTGTCGGTGACGAGCAGAAAACGTGGTCCAGAAGACTCCATTACTCCTCCGCCGGCCAGGAAGAGCTCGAGGCCTTTAGATTATAAGCCAGTAGTCTCACCGTGGACGTCCCCGGTCGCGTCCCATTTGCCTTATTTTGCCGCCGCCGTGGCGGCAGCTAGTCTCTCGCCCAAAAACAACAACGCTGCTGATTGGAATGGTAAATTGAAGCACATGGTGCCGACGCCGAGCGATGCTACTAAGGCTCTGGAGAAAATGAGCGAGTTGAGCCGCCTCGGAGGTGAGGAATTGTTCAGATCCGTAGCACAGAGCGCCGCTCTTGGCACCAATCTTCAGGGTTCGGCTGCCGGTAGACACAGCGCTTGGCAATCGCACTGGTTGAACAAGGGAGCCGAACAAGCTAAAGACGTGCTCAAATGCGTCTGGTGTAAGAAGAGCTTCCCAACTCTCGCCGATATGACCATTCACATGAAAGAAGCTAAACACTGTGGCGTCAACGTACCTGTGCCACCGTCACAAGCTCCAAATCTCCCACCGCCTCAGTTGCAACCGCCGACTTCGTCTCCGTCCGCCTCGGCGAACAACAGTTCCAGTGGTGGATCCGCCAAACCTACTCAAAACGATCTCAATTTACTCATCAAAGAGACAATGCCTCTGCCGAGGAAACTTGTGAGAGGCCAAGACGTGTGGCTTGGCAAAGGCGCCGAACAAACACGACAGATTTTGAAATGCATGTGGTGTGGGCAAAGCTTCAGATCATTAGCCGAAATGACAAGCCACATGCAGCAAACTCAACATTATACCAATATCATATCTCAAGAGCAAATAATCTCTTGGAAGTCGTCAGATGAGAATAAAGGAGCGGCAGGACCACCTGGAAACAACAATACAGGTTCAACCGCGACGGGAACGAGCAGTCACGTCAGCGCTGTGCTAACTTGCAAAGTTTGCGACCAAGCTTTCAGCTCATTGAAAGAGCTCAGTAATCACATGGTGAAGAATTCACATTATAAAGAGCATATAATGCGTTCGATTACCGAAAGTGGTGGAAGGCGTAGACAAACTCGTGAAAAGAGGAAAAAATCCTTACCTGTAAGAAAGTTACTTGAGTTGGAAAGAGCTCAACACGAATTCAAAAATGGCGATGGAGTTGGACTTGGTCCCGTAAAACCAATAAGGGACTTGAGCGCTAGCAGCCGCATAACTTGCGAAAAATGCGGTGATAAGATAGAAACAGCTGTTTTTGTAGAACACATCAGACAATGTGTTGGAGGTCCTATAACAACCAGTCAAAGGAACCTCTTGAAAAACGCTTTGATGTCGAATAACATATTACCACCTGAAAATTCTTTGATGGTTGGCCATTTGACACCATCAAGCAGGGAAGGTAGAAAGAGCATCAACGATGATATGCCATCTCCAGGCTCTAGACATCATAGATCTCCGTCGTCTGTTACCGATCTTTCTCCGAATCCTAAAGATTCAGGAGGCGGTGGTGGAGGTGAAAAGAGTTCTTCACCTTCAGTATTGAACGCAATCGAACAACTTATCGAAAAAAGTTTCGATTCTCGTTCTCGTCACGGATCGATTCCTGGAATGCCGGGAGCAACTTCACACGCTCCTATTGGTTCTAGCATTTTGAAAAGATTGGGCATCGACGAGAGCGTCGACTATACAAAACCTTTAGTTGATGCTCAAACGATGAACATACTTAGAAATTATCACCATCATCAGCAGGTACAAGTCCAGAACTTTGCGAGACGAGAACGTAGCGGAAGCGAATCTAGTTCAATGTCGGAAAGGGGAAGCAGTAGAGTTGAGTCGCTGACGCCAGACAGAAAAATGGATCCACCGTCTTATCACATCACGCCAAGGACTACACCAGATACTAAACGGGGCCAAACTCCATTGTCTGATAGGGCAAATTCGCACGAGGACCAACCGACCGAAGTGAGGATCAAAAAAGAGATCCCAGACGAGGACGAGAGGGAGGACGGAATGAATCTCACAAAAGGTGTGATACACATCAAAAAAGAAATCGAAGACGACGACGAAAATCGATCTTCGCGTCCGGCAAGCAGGCACGCTAACGATACAGAAGAAAATCGTTTGCCTACAAATCTGATAAAAAGACGAGACAGTAGCGCTAGTCCAAGACCGCGTCCAAGTCCTCAAAGCGGTACGAACCAACACAGTCCGTCAAGGAACAGCACTAGTCCTGCTAGTGATCGCTCTGCCACACCGCGCAGCACACCAGGAGCCGAAAGGAAGCCGTCAGGTAGCTTAGGAGCTCTATCATCCATGTTCGATAGCCTCTCTGGAGGGAGCGGCACTAATGACAACGCATCCAGTTCCAGCAAACGAGGCAGCAGCCACCCTTTAGCCGCCTTGCAGAAACTCTGCGACAAGACTGAAAACCACCATCCGAACCACAGAAACTCTCAATCGGTCGGCAACAACACACCAGCTGGATCGGCACCGTCTCCAGCAGCCACATCAGGTCCAGCTCCGGGAGCAATCCTCGCTTTCAGCTGGGCATGCAACGACGCCGTGATGACCGCTGACTCCATAATGAAATGCGCCTTCTGCGACACTCCCTTCATATCGAAAGGTGCTTACCGTCACCACTTGTCCAAGATGCATTTCGTTAAAGACGGAGTCATCCCCGATCCCGTTGCTATTAAGGCAACCCAGCAGTCCAGCGGATCTTCAGCTTCTCCAACCAGTAAGAGCGGAGTGTCCAGCAGCGTCAATTCTTCAGCCACTTCCAGCTCGGTGAACGCAGATCCCAGAAGCCCCCCACAACCCACCAATTTTGAGGAGAGTCCTCACTCTAAGTTTCTCAAATATACCGAGCTCGCCAAGCAGCTGTCGAGCAAATACGTGTGAATATGTATACTAGTTTTGTTGTTCAGAGGACATTATTGTCGTGTCCCACTATTAATATTTTTTGGTTGTTTTTTAAATGTCATGAATCAAATTCGTCGTTCATTCCTACCTGCTGTATATGTGTACATATTGTAGTCGTAGTTAGTATGGATGGGTGCCGAAAAAGGCGCATGTGATGCTACCATATCTCGCTACATCAACTATTCAAAAAAAAAAAGAATCATGTATGCCATAGTCTTGTAAGCTTTAGATTGATAAATTTTGAAAATTTTTTAACTCCAAGCGTGAACGTATTCGATGGGCTTAAGTCTCGTTTAACCAGGACAGCATTTCTTTTCTTCCGTTCTCGCGAGACAAGACTCAAAACGGTTAGTTTTTAAGTTTTCATTTTGTCTTTTTACACTTTTGTCATTGCAAGGTCCATTGTGGAATCTTGATGATCTTCGCGATCGAGTCATTGTCGGGTTAGTTCCGTTCTTTATAATTTTTTTTTGTATCTAATAAAGATATGCCGTCTTTTAGATAGTGTAGTTAATAGTTGATCCATTTGGATTGTCTCGTTTTCGAGCGGGTTCGATGCAAGCCCAATCGAGAGACTTCAAATTATACTTAGCGAGTATACGTGTTAAAAAAATAATAGTCAAAATTATTATTCTGGTTCTATACATAAATATATTTACATAAATTAATCAAAAAAAAGTTAAAATTAAGATTTCGGAAGTGTTGATAAAAATATTTGGCATATAGTAAAAAAAAATACATTTGGCGGCTGAAATTATCGCTTTTTATTTTTTTAAAATATTGACAAAATCATTAAGTGTGACCTGTGAGTGTCGCGTGTTGTGCGATGGGCGTAGTACTTAAAAAAAATATTTAAAAAAGGGCCTTTTGCCCCTTGCTGATATGTGATCGAATCTGAATTAACGATTCTATTTATTAAACTTAAGTCCAGTTCATTTTTATTGTATAGCGTTAACTATTATTTTTTTTCAATCCCAGTTGTAGTAATAATTTATATAATTATGTATACATCATATAGGCGGTAATTAGTCAATTGATTAACATTTACAAGACTTGATGAAGCTTCTGAAGTATTTTTCTCCCGCGAGATGCCGATATCGAATGAGATTTATCTGTAAATATTAGCGAGTAAGATAAGCTTAAACGAGTATACTTATTTCTTATTATATTAAAAGAAACTTGATATTTATTGAGATGAAATTACTCTGTATACCACATTTAAAAATAAAATGAAAGAGAAAAATAGTGAATGAAAGTATGATAAATGATTAAATAATATAAACATTGAAACATTCGTATACGTATCCCTCATAATCTATGATTCTTCCATGGTGAATTTTTAAACTGACAAAAGAATAATGTATTTTATCTGAGTAATAGTGAAATAATAAATAAAATTGGATTAAAAAAAAACAATAACAATTATTATTCTACGATATATACCTTTATCGATCGATAGATTTGATCCAACAAAATCAATTTACAAAACATCATGTATACGCTAGGCTCTGATCAAGACGATTTTGCTCACTCTTGATAATTATAATTATTGATTTTACCAAAATTATTATATTATTTAAATATTTTGTTGTATATTAAAAATGCAATTAAAAGCTCAAAAGAATATGTATGTTACAAACTTAATATGGACTTTTATTTATTTATTTGATACCACCCATGTACCTCCAAATACACTTTGAAAATTACATGAATTGAAATATAATACAATATTTTTATAAAATACAAAAGACATTTAATACAAAAAGATAAGTAAGTATGAAAGAAAATATATTTGAAAAGAAAACTTAAAAGTAGATCAACGCAACAACCATCTCAACACAACGCATTCACCCTCAAACAAAACCAAGCACAACCTCAACCCCAATCTCAACCATATTCAAACCACCCACCTCCCACCAAAAAAGCCTACAACCCACCCCCCTAAAAAACGAGAAATCGAGCAGAAAACGCGATGCAAATTTAGCGCCTCTCGGCAGGGCGATTAACGCGAACCATCCACCGTACACCTCCATCCGAAGACTCCGACGAACTTTCGAGATAAGTGGCAGCATCCGAGATGGCTCGTCTAATCTAGCCTGCAGCCGAGGCTTTGGGTACCTCATGGCAGCCCATGGGAAGCATTCGGCACCATGGAAGGAGGATCAGATTCGTCCCGGCAACAAAGGGCCCCATTCTCGGGAACGGCGCGCGGGAAGCGAGGGTTTGTATATTCGTTTTTCCTTTATTTTCTGGACGAGCGGGATGGTCTCGCCGAGGACGTATTTCGCCGTTTTTGAATGGATTAATTCGGCGGGATTAATTATTTTCGGCGGGAGATTGTTCCCTTTGTGCGTCGAGGTTTCGCTTTTTATCGGGCGGTTTGCGCCGGTTAATGTGTGCCGTTCGGGGTAATTTGTGTGTAATTGGGTATATTTCGCGTTTTATCAATTGGTATGGTTAGAAATGTTTTTTGAATTTGAACGTATACAGACTTCTATTCAAAAATATTTTCACATTCAATATCAAAAATTATGTATTTACATTGAAATAAACCTCGATTGATGTAATACTCAATTCTTCGAAATGTACCAAATACTTATTCCATATAATTTTCGATCGAATAATAATAAATAGGTTTGAAAATATATTTGTATATGAAAATCATCATTGTCGACCCGTTTTGTTCCCACTGCAGGACAAGGTACTCGATTGTCATTTTTTTTTACCTTCCCTATTAGATCCAGATATCTTGAAATACTTGATTTCGAAGCTTCGAGGTCTAATGCTAAATTCCGCAGTTTTATGAAATGTGGAATTTCTATAGTGAAGCAGCGCTCCAGTACGCTCCTACACCACTACACCACTGGATTTAAGGAAGTCTTATCAAAATGGTTTGACAATTATTTTTTTAATTTAAATTTCGGATTTTTAGACGGTGCAGTATCAACACAACTACCAGGAGCACATATGATTTAAGGAAGTATTATCAAAATTCTTGGACAATTATGTTTCAATTTTAATTTCGGATTTTTAGACAGTGCAGCTTCAACACAACTACCAGGAGCACATATGATTTAAGGAAGTATTACCAAAATTCTTGGACAATTATGTTTCAATTTTAATTTCGGATTTTTAGACAGTGCAGTTTCAACACAATTACCGGGAGCACATAAGATTTAAGGAAGTATTATCAATATGGTTGGACAATTGTTTTTTTAATTTTAATTTCGGAATCTTAGACGGCGCAATCCGAACAAAATTACTAGGAGTACATATGATTTGAGGAAGTATAATAATAATAGAAATATGAAAATATTCAAAATTATTTACTCATCAATATAATAATTTTCTTAATAAATATTTAACCAATAAGATCATTACATTACCATATTTTCATTGTAACGTTTTTATAACTTTATCGGAAGTATCCTTCGTGGTGATTTCAAGAGGTTTGGGGATGTTTTGTTGTACATTGACAAGCTTGTCGATTAAGATTAGCGTCAAATCGCGACGTGAAAACTCCAACAGACTTGACCTGAACCCTCTTCCTCATATATGGGACGATGGTGGAAAAAATTCAAGCCCACGCACGTTATCCAATCAGTGTGAAGGATTTACGTACTTTGTCGTTTCATGGTCGCACATCTTGTTATGAAAGTCTGAAAAATGACTAAAATATGAATAGAAAGACACGTTTAGTATATTTTATTAATAATTTCAAAAAAAATCAAATAATTTTCAAATAAAATATCATCATTTTGTTTATAATAAGAAAAGACCCATAAAAAAATAAATTGATTGAATTTGAATTGAATTATATAAAAATAAAATTAAATCAATAATACCTGATCACATATTGGTTTTTTTTCAGCTCATTTCAGTCACAGCGTCGAACCGCTTCCGCGATAATTCGACGCCGTAAATCTGCTCCCCCATAAATCTGAAGCGCGCTTTTTTCGGGCCCGCACTTGTGTACTTTTTTCGCAGATTTTTTGCAATTCAAATCCGGCCGATTTTTCGGAACATCGGCCGGACAGCCGTGCACACACACACCATATAAAACCCCATACAAAGCGAACGAGAGCGAGCGAAACGGGGAAAGGTGAAAGGTTGGGCGCGCCACTTGTTGCTCGTTCGCGGAAAATTCGCGTATGGAAAATCTTGACGGCGGAAAACTCGCGGGCTTTCCTTCCCTCGAACGGTGTTTGTTTTGATAATGCGATGTTAAATCGTTTAGTCCCATATTGCATTATGCGGATTTGCGAGAGTTTTTCGTACATTTTCTTGGAAAAATTCGCTCGAATCGTGAGTGACATGTCGAAGCGCTATCCGACATACTAATAAGCCACTTTTGAATATTTCCCCCATATGACATAATATAATATAGGATATGTATAAAATATACACATACTAACGAAAGTACCTACACTAGTAAGTGACGTTGGCGGCAGCTGTCGCACCTTGATGGATAGCTGAGACACATGTCTGTTAGCCGTACCTTGTACACCCCTTTTACCACCCACCACCCACTTTTTCAACCACCCTTTCATACCGCTTCCTCTTTATACCTATTACCTTTTACAAAGCGAGCAGGGTTGTGAATTAGATTCGATGTCACAAAGTTTTCATTACCATTAAACTTTATATTCTCTGTATATGAATTAATATTAGAAACAGTTTTCAAATATCAAAATCAAAAAAGATCACTTTTTATATAAGTAAAATATATGTATAAAAATATATTAATAATGTTTATTTTACGCTATAATAATTGATTTATAATCCAAGTCATAAAAAGCATAAATCTAATACTAAATAAATAATTTCTTCAGCCCTTAAGCCGTCTACCACCCACTTTTTAGCCCTCCTCCCATTTCGCCATCCATATATCGTCCACCGCCCACTTTTCCACCCGTTTGGACGGCGACCTCTTCAACCCCCGAGACGCCTATCCATCAAGGCGACGCTGGCCTCGCTTAGTGGTCAGGGTTGTCTGAAAATGCTGAAATTGTTGTTGTATTTTAATAATGTGCCGTGTACTTGTAATGCGGTGACGCATTTTGCGATCGTGACTCATTCGAATGTACCTAATGCGTATTTTGTGTACCGTTCTTATTTATGCGAATAGATTATTTGGAATGCGTTGTGCAGTTTTTGATTTTTAAATTGTGACCGATCACGGTCTAATTTTTTTAAGACTAATTATTTTCGAAACGAATTTTCAATAAAAATTCCAAGATTTGTTTCATTGACCCGTATATTTGATGCAATATCATATAAATCATAATCGCTATAAATTGATTTATTAACACTTTTATATTTATGGGTTAATAAATAATTTATCGTGTTATCTAAAACGTACAATAAATCTAGCGCACAAAAATACACTTCACCTTCAAACTTCCATCAATCAGACACATCGAAAATTTTCAATTACGCATCAACGCACCCCAAAAGCGCAAATTTATATCGAAACTGCATAATTCCACCATAAAAAGCTTCGACCAATGGGAAAAAAATACGAAATCAGTATTGATCTCCATCGGTGCCGCCATTGCGACCATAATAATTATATACGACATTGTGTCGAGTCGGCGTTGCCCCCCTCCGGTAACGTTATCCCATTATTGCCCACTCTTTGATTTATTGGTTATGAATCAACGTCATAATGCGTATCTACATAGCCATGTGGATACTATCACTCCCTTTTTAACGTGGAAAGTGACTGTGGGTGGATGTGGAGGGAGCCGATCCGTCCGATTCTGCGAAATGTTTGCAGAAATTGTTGGGTGTGGTGAATCGATTTTTTTTAATTTTAATATTTTTTTAGTGGTTAGAATCGATTGAAAGATTTTTGTGTTTTTTCGTAAAGAATTTAATTGTGATTAGTGGTTGATGGAGGAAAATTATTTGATTTGTATTGATTGATATGATCGATACTTTTAGTAGTTAGAATTGAGTGGAAGAAAATTTTCGTTTGGTATATTTTGATGGTGTATTTTCATAGAATGTATTTGAAATTTGTTATTAATTAACGAAGGGAAATCATTTGTGATTGATTGACATAATCGATTTTTTAATGTATTGATATGGTTGCTTATGTTTTATCAAATCTACTAGTTCTAAAGTTAGAGAAAAATAGCTAATATGATTAATAGCTATATTACATTTGGTAAGAAAATATTTTAGTATTATATTTGGGCTATTAAATATAAGAATTATTTTGATCACTACACAAAAGGGACACAAAAATATAGAAACTGCGGTGATAACACATATTTTTGATTCACCAATCGCCTAAGTTATAAAATAAATGAAATAATCTATACAAATACTAATTAACTTGAAACTATTTAGTAAGGGACAATTTTATCACTGAAACTCATCAAAACATACATTCCTTCCGTCAGTACGATTGATAATAAAAAAAAAATAACCGGACTTCCCGATAATAAATCAACTAGAATCATTCTAGAACAATTTTAGAGATGATATGATCTTCATATGATAATAGAATTGATAGATTCAACATCATGTGAAATATTAAAAACTTGCTTCTATGACTATTGCAATCGTTTCTTCATAAACTTTCGTTAAAAACCTCCAAAAACGTTCAACAAAATTTCAAAAAATTCCAAATAAAAACCGAAAAGCCATCAAAACTTTCACTCAAACCCACCACCATATCCCGAATCCTTCGAAACCCCTGTTCGTTTTTGTCGGACTCGCAACTTGATTTATACGCGAGCCGTTTGATGCGTTTCGCCGGCTTTGAAAGCAGATGGTCGTTAAGATGATTTATAAAAAGTTTATATTGTGCCCGTGTGCGTGAGTTTTTATTTATTTATACTTATAATGCATGGCGAAAATATGGTACAATGTGTTGCGTTATTTTTTTTTCCGATTCAAAATTAGAAACGCGTAATTTATTATTGACGTTTTTATTTGTGCGTGCGCCGCGGAGTTTCGTGAATAGTTTTTCGCGCTTTGATGGATTTATTTGGAAAATGGTTGACGGGCTCGATGTTTATTCTCATAGACAAAATAGCGATAAATTATCGTTAGATGTGTTCATTATTATCATCGGTTGAATGAATGCTTTTTTTTTACCATAATGTACTCCTACGTAGTTTTTTTTTGTAAAATATTAAGTTTTAAAAAAATATTTAAACTTGAATTCTTTTGGAAATCAATCAATTTTGGATACATTCCTTCTTTGATTTATTATGAAAAAAAAGACAGGCGAATTTTTTGTTCACATTACAAAGATCGATACTTTAAAAACCGGATGCAATTTCATAGACATATGCAACTGCATTTCGTCAACCGATTCCATCAGAAAAAAATACATTTATTTATATTCACACACATACAAAAATGCATTTCTAAAGTCTGGAGCAGAACTGATAGTCTGATTTATGTGGCAGTCCAAAAACTACTCCCCATAACACAGGCGCTCAACAACTAGTCCGCAGTCATAATAGGATATTGAAATAAAATCACATTGACAATCATTGCGTATTTTTTTAATTTAAAATTGTTTTCAATTTGAATGCAATTGAATCGATTTGAATCTTTTTTGATTTAGTATGATCATCGATCAAAATTTTTCGATTTGCTCAATATTATAGATCAATTTTTATTCTATAAATTAGTATGAAACACAATTTTTCAAAATCAAGATGGATATAAGAATTCGGGTCATAATTTAAGAAAAAAATAAACGATCAAACTTCAAATTTAATCTTTTAAACTTCAAATTCAACTATCGGAAAGCATTTTTAAAAAAATTTCATAGTAATGATTAAAATATTTCAGTTCTACATCAACACGGGTTGAATTGAATTTTGTTTTTCTAAGCCAATCCAACCTAACCTCATCTAATCCAAACTAACCTAATTTAAACTAACAACTTAACACCTTGGGGCACCTAGGAGTTGGGTTAAGAAAAAAAATTCAATTCAACCCATGTTTCAACATGGGTTGAACTGAAATTTTATACTTCAGTACCACCACGTCGAATTCAAATTACATCGAATAATCGTATGATTGAACCACCATAATCTCAATATTTTTTAACTCTAAACATCTCGAAACGTAAACACACAAGAAAACCATGACACAAACCTCACCCCCGTCGAATTGGCCACCACTGACCGGCCGGAGAAAGGGGCCAGAGTTTTGCAAAACGCCACGTCCCGTCCCGCTCCTGCGCGATATAATGACGATAATATTTCCAGCATTCGTCACATAGAAGCAGTAAATTATCATACATATGACCGGTGATATGACGGGGCCCCGGCCCATTAAAACGCGTTTGATTTAGATGCGCCCATAAAATTGATTTATGCGTTGACGCTGCACAACGAGTATAATAACACGGCAACAACGACGCAGTTATGCACTCGACCTGTCCGTCGCGTTTCGCTGTTTTTTCGCTATTTTCCGTTTTTTTGGCGGTTTTTTTATCGTTTCGTAGTCGAAGTGGCGGGTGAGAGCTCGCTGTGTGATGCGCGCCTATTGACGGTTTTGATTGTGTGGTTGTTTGTGATCGGGTTTAATTTGGTGTTCAAAGTGTTTTGAAATTGATAAAAATATGATGTAATGAATGAAATTTTATTTTATTTTAAATTAGCGAATTGTACTCGGGACTCTGTGGTGTACTGGCTGTCTCTCTCAAGGTCTGTATTCATGTCTGTCGTTGTCCAGTTGTCTCATTTGCTTGCAGTAATTTTTAGTTGCATTAGTCTTATTATTATTTTATTAGGCATTTGTGATCCTGATGTAAGTGATCACTTTTCAGTGATTATCCTATGAAATGATAACTGAAGTGGTTTCCAGTTGTCTTCTTGAATGATAGGTTGAGTATAGGAAGTTGGACTGATTCAAATACGCATTCTGCATACATCGGTGTACGAATTGTAATTATTGTCACAATCAATACGCAGTGCCGGCGTCGCGCTTGTACTTAAATTTTCTTTTCATCATAAAATAGAGTCAAATCGAGTTGTAAAATAGTTTTATAATACCGAAACTTTTCCGATTGCACAACTAATATAATATATTTACAAAATTTCATTGTGATTGGATTAGCAGTAAAGGCATGCATAACTAACAAACACACAAAGATACGTTCATTTTTATTTATATAAATTACCAATGATAAATATATCATTGATATATATCAATGATATAGTGAGAAATGATTTGAATAATTTTTGTTCAGTAATTGATATTGTGATTATATATTATATATAATGATGATGATAAATTAAAAGTTTTCATTCAGTAGTAGGTATGTATTGTATGATTTCATATGATGGTGTTGAATAATAAATCGATTGATTTATATACGTTTTTCTTTGAAATATTTAAAATATAATGACGAATCAGATGTTTTTCGTATAAAATTTTGTACATTTAAGTTTTGAGTCAACGATCATAATTTAAAAGATGAATTGGCTTGATTCAAAATAATTTGTCATTCAGATTTCTTAGTCACATTTTTAAATAGAATGACATTTTGTGATTCAAAATGCAAATTTTTGATGCAAAATAATTTTTTTTATATGTCAGACGGTTGATTGATTGATATGTAGAAGTACTAAAGTGGCTAGCGATACAAAATAAAATTTTTTGAAGTAAAATTAATTAAAAATTTTAAGAAGAAAAATTTTTATCCAACAATAACTCTGATATACGGAATTAAAAAAAAAATCAACTCATGTTTATATAAAATTTATCCAAATTCCCACAAGTTCATAAACAAACAATCCAAATATCGAACACCAATAGAGTCACCAACCGTCATTAGCACCGGAAACTAGAATACACATTAAAATCATCATACTTTTTTTTTAATTTACCGAAACGCCACACTCCTCCGATACGTCAAAATGATTTATCTGGATAGGTTTTAAAGCTTGCACGATTTACGGCCCAACCGACGAGACTTAGTCCGTATAAAAGGCCGCAAAACCTTTTACCAGAAACCGCATTCCGTTACACCTTAATTTTCACGAATCCATTACAACTTTCAGCTACCAAATCGAATTCTCGTCAAAAAGAACCCCCAAAAATCCGCGCGCGCCACACTTTCCGAAACACCACACACGATCGTCCGTATCGTTCGCATATTTATGCCGGTACGTGCGCGATAAGTTACCGAAAATAGCGCTTTTGTTTTGTTATATTGACACCGTTTCGTGCAAATCACTCGCGTTATGCAAAATCGATAGATGTTGGTAGCCGTGCGCGGGGCGTGAGTGCCGCCATATTATACCGTATCTACTTTTGCGATATGTCCACTGGTGATGCGGTTTTTTTTTTTATTTTTTAGTTTGGTGCATTTTGTGTTGAATTTATTGTGGATTTTGTTTGTTTCTGGTGATTTTTTTTGTAAATGAGTTGGTTAGTGTTGTAGTTTTTTTTTGGTTTAATTATATTCGTTGAAACTAAATGAGGGACTCGGCAGTAAGTAGTGCTAAGCGCCAAAATTATAAAATTGAGTTTATTTTATTTACTATAAAAATTAGTACTTTTACTACAGAAATTAATCAATAATTCCACATTCTCTCAAAAGTCGACAGTACTATGTCGGGTTAATCTTAGTTTATTTGCATTTAAATACATGTAAACTGTTTTTCTTAATATCTCCAAAAGTGACAAATGTCGCTTAGCACTATTTACTACTAAGCCCCTCAAATGGTATCTATTAGATTGATTTTACTATGTTTACATATAATTTTATTGAAAATAATAAAATAATGAATTAATTTAAGGATTATCTACTTTTTGATGCAAAAAAACTGAAATTTTAATGGCTATTGTTACCGCAGTGAATATTGCATAAACTGACACTTTGAATTTATACAATAAGAAAACTTTGCTTATTGCACTTGTAAATTCAATAAAAAAATAAAACAGTTTTTGAAGCACTTTTTAACATTGCAGTAATGAAAATAATCATTTTTAACAATTTCAAAAATACATAGTTCTTGTCAAAAAAATAGCACGTTGACAAAAAATATGCAAAATGGACTTTCATATTATAAAATTTGACTATACCAAATTTCATTTCCAAATCACAAAAATACCACTAAATATATACATATATCAGTGGCGTGCCGTCATTGGAACAGAGGGAACAGGCTGTTCCCTTAAATTTTTTCACAGAAATTAAAAAAAAT
>JAOXNN020000010.1:901472-918246 GCA_028571205.2 Hydropsyche betteni
AAACAATTTTCTTGTCATCGATCTTTTGAGTAAAATGGCCAGTTGATTTTTGTTTCAGAATTTGTTAGGTAACTTGAAAATATTGATAAGGGGAGGGGGGGGGGCAGGATACAAATAAAGTTGATAACACTGTTATATGTAAGATCTTATGATGCAAAAAAATCTTCGCCTGCGGAACAAATCATACATTATCTTCAATAATAACATTAAACAAATAATGATTTTTTTGTAATTAGCAAACAATTTTTATCATTAGATCAATTTGGAACCGATTATTATTTTTTTATTTTTCATTGAGGTCCACAAATTATTTAGAAATAGGAAAACACATCAATCAAAAACTGTACGAATCTCCGTTTAAATTTTTTAATTAAAAACGAAAATAAATATTAAAATTCAACAAATAAAAAAATCGCCCCCCTCTCCCGTGAAAAACTCCTGGATCCCTCCCTGTATAAGATACGTCTTAACAATTATTTAAAAATTTATATATATAATTTAATTTATCACACCCAAAAACCCGATGATAATTCAAAAAAATCATCATCGCCCGCGCAAGCGCCCTACACCTGAAACACAATACAGAAAGCGCAAAGGCGGCAACGGGGGGGTGGTGGGCGGCCGTTTCCACCCTCCGATGGGCGGCCGCTCCGTAATAACTATAAAGCAGGCCCATTACACGCCTCGGAACGACCAATTCAACAGCGCTAAAACTTGAGTGAATTCTGTCATAAACTGCACGTCCGCCGCCCACCCGCCCACCGGTCCGACTCGGGGGGCGGCCTTTTCAAAGATTTATAAGAATCTTGCGCAATTACCGACTGGCTGTATCGGGGCGATAAAAGCGGGATTGTTTTCGCCTTTTTTACCTTTGTTTTTTTTTTTGTGTGCAATTTTTGCTCTGCGAAGTTGGCCGCCCTTCTCGGCGTAATCAAATTCTGTTTGTGTGTGTGTGTGTTTTTTTTTTAAATATGTGAGTGTCGCAACGTTTCGACGATTGGATGAGCTTTTCGGGAAAGGTGCTTTCGGATTGTGTACGGTTGTTTTGAAGTTGGAGAATTGTGTTGTTTTAATTTGGGGCGTTATTGGTTTTGTGCAGTTGGTGTCGCGTCTTGTTGGCGATTTCGGAATGTGATCAATTACTATCGTTCATTAAAATAATTTTTTTCATCGGTACGTTTTTTTATTATGGATTTATTTTTAATTGTGATATGTAGTCAAAATATTATTAAAAATATACATAAAGAATGCCAGAAAATCAAAAAGATCATTAAGATTCTAGAAATATATGATAATGATGACGATAATTATCAATAAAATATATTTTTCATAATTTTATAGAATATATTTCATCAATATCAGATTCACTTTCATAATGGACAGGTTAATTACTATTGTATTTTTTCATTCAATTCATATTGCATGATTTTATTGATATTTTTTAAATAGAATCAGTCAAGACATATAACTATCGCATTAAAGTAAAACAACTCAAATCAATAATTTGTACTGAAAATTCAATATTAGTTCAATGAATGGTATAAAATTCAAGTTTAATTGTAAACACACTACCGATAAAATATTGCCTATTCATGTTTTTTCCTATATCACTCACAATAACTTAATGGATTGTATCACTTTAAATATATTTATATAAATAAACAAGTTCAGAAGTCGCAGAAATTTTTTTTAAATTTTTTTCTAATAAGAATAATAAAGAAAATCTTTTGTTTTTATGCGATATTTTTCGTTTCAGTTAATCGTATTTTATTTAGTATATTCTAAACAACTTACGTTTCAAATTAAAAAAAAAACGAATATAGTTTAATTTTGTATCGAAAACATTGAATTCCTAGGGTGAGCAAATATATAAAATCACTAGTGCATATGTTCGATACGGAAACCATTCAAAACCGTGACAAACTAGTTCATCCTTCGAAATACACAAATCAACAATCTAACAAATATCAAATCACTATCAAACTCTTAACAATCGAAAAAACGGCTCCAACGAACGGGCCAAAACTCAAAATTTCGCCCAAAACTCCCACCACACACGCAACATCCACAAAACTCAAACAATTCAAAAGGGGGTAGGGTCAGGCTGTGCAAAATTCTTTGTCCCGCATCCGCAGTTCCACGTTCTCAGCATACGATAACTCAGCCGGATCCAGCGGGAGAGTGGGAGGCGCACCACCGCCCGCCGAACCCGCTAATCTCAAATCCCAATCGGCAGTAATTTTCGCCGAGGAAAATGTCTCTGGCCCAACATCGGGCCCGGGATAACGCCCTGAGTTATGTCCGTCTGCGACGGGTGGCCGGGGGGTGGGCGAGGTGAGACTGACGGGTGGAAAGTGGGTGGTGAAGTGGGCGAAGAAAGAAGGGTGCTGAACACGGTCACGGAGCGATAGGAGGCTGCGTCGATGGCTCGACAGGGATGTAGTCTGGATGGAAGGGTTGTTTGATTTGGGTTTTTCCGAATTTTTGTATCATATGGTTTTTTTTAACTATTGGTTAACGATTTTGTTATAACAGATGAATATAATTATAGTAAATCCCCCGTATAACATCAAAATAGGTACCATGACATAAGAAAGACATTATAGGGGGTTGAAATTTTTCAATTTGAAGGAAATCTGTAAATTGAACATTTTCATTTTTTGAACATTTTTATGAGTTGATCAGCGCAAATGACTTGACTTGTACGTTATAGGAGGGGTTTATTGTAATTGATGTTAATTAGAGATGAATTTGAAAAAGATAGTTTCAATATATAGTGAAAAGTTTTGATGATAATAAAATCTTTGAACTTTATTGTTCAATATAAAAAAAATTGATTAAGATCGTTATATTATTTGTTTGGTAGTAAAATTTAAATGTGTTAAATGTAGTAACAAAGTTTAATGGTTTTGTTGTGAAACGTTTTAAAACTATCGACAAATTTAAAAGAAAGTAAATCTGAGTGGTTGACTAAACACGAACTCAGAGAGTTACACTTTTTACGACAAAGCGTCTGATCATAAAAAAAACATAGACCGTTTTATAACTTAAGTATATGTAAAAAGCATCGTTAAATTCGTATAAATAACAGTTCGAAACAAACGATCTTTGATACAAAATCAGATCAAATTTTCCGTAAACAAAATATACATAATGAACTGATTGGTATATCAGAATTTTCCAATTGCGATTGAGTTATATTAAAATCATTTTTTGGCAAAATAGATTATAGTTACGTCCATGAATTTACTTCTATTAATAAATAGAAAGCTTTGTTGAAACAGTTGAATATTTGAATGAAAAAAAAATTCAAGAAGAAAATCCAAACACTTTTCTACAGCGAAAACCATTTTCTTTCAAAAAAAGCGAAATAAAGTATACGAAAAGTCAAAGAAATAGTATCCAGGGTGTCGACTCCGCCCGTGGGCCATAATTTTTAACGTGAGTTTTGCGATCAGCAAAAGGAAGTGACAGGCCAAAGATGGACGGCCCCTAGTACACATCCACACGTACGGACTTAGCAAAGACACGAACCAAACGCTGCCATAGACACACAGCGACATCTATACGCGCCACATTTGTTACACTTTACGTGTCTTTGTCGTTTTCAGCACTTTTATATCTCATGCGATTGATTTTTTTCAATTTTATATCTGAAAGTATTCTGAAGATTTTTTATATTCGTACAATTGTATTATGATTAGGAATACCATATAAAAATTACAAAAAGAGGACATTTTGAGTAAAAATCCCATTATCTTCACATATTGGGCTAATGCAATAAGATACAGCTCAGATTGTCAATAGTTGACACGTTAAATATTTACTAGTTGATGACACCTAATCCTGCAGTGGTTAACTAATTGGTTTGTTTATTATAATGCTGAATAAAAAGATTAATACTAAGTATTTATATTATTCGATATTAAAATATTTTCTGAATTAAATATACCCCTTTCTATACGATTTTTACTAGCACAGTAAAGTATAGCCTAATCTATTGCATTTTATTAGACCTTAATAACCAACAGATTACTAATAATGATGATGATTATTATGAATAGAAAAAGTATAATATATTGCTACTTGTTTCCGATAAAAATTCTTGATTTCATGATAGATAATAAAGACAAAAAATCATTAAAAGTAACATCTTTAAAATTGTATTAAATCCAAAGAATCCATACCTTTCAAATTCAAAAGTGATATTTAAATTTTGTTCAAAATGACATATCAAGTAACTCATTACCGACTAATATCATAAAAAAATTCGCAGATTTGAGTGCCGTGAGAAAACATGAGAATTTCCAAACATTTGACAAATGAAAAAGATCTTTATACATTTTTATATTAAAAGGATGCCTTAACCATCGACCTGTTTATAAAAAGAGGGTCGCAATTTGTCCGAGTCGATAAGATTCTTATAAGCTTCTCGTTTATATCGTGCGAAGATTTTCAAATTCCTCCGATCCAATTTTCGCGAGACGGAGAGCGTATCGATAAGATTATTTCGTCGCATTTTCGAAAAGTTATATTGGCATTATCCTACAATAAACAATCGCGTCCGAGGAGCGGATGAGATAAGGAGGCGCGGAGCGATCTCTCTTTCGGGATCCTTGCGCAAATATGTTGAAATGTTTAATGAATATACACGGAAAAAAGATACACGAAAAAATCCACCACAAGAGGGACGGAAAGAGGTCGTAAAGTAAGCGAGAGGTCATAAAATCCAGTGTTTTCCTTTGTATCTCGGCAAACAGCGCTGATGAAAGGAGCGGACCGCTCTCGCTGTGTTAAGTCTACTATTTACTCATCGGCTACCTTGACGAGGATGTTTTCTCAAAAATGAAGAAGTGGATCGGGATTCGTCAGTTTTTTACGTTCTCATATTTATTTTTAATGGGCTAGTTCTGTGAACGCTCCGGCGGACAATTAACGCGCTTTTGACATGCCGAGTCAAACGAGTTTTCGCGTTCGATCATTTATTTTTGAAATCTATAACGAAGAGATCATCTTTTCAATCTTACAACAATGTTGCTGTGTGCGATTTGCGATCGTTATCAATTCTTGGAAACGAATCGCCTTGAAAATCATGAACGGATTTCAAGAAGCTTTCGCAATACGACAATTAAATTTTAAACGTGTTTAAAGAATTTTGTATTATGTTCAATTTAGGACAAAATCTTCACACAGTCTTATATCAATGATACATATTATACATCCGAGTGTAAATCGCGAATATTTAACAAATTTACAGATCATAAGAAGCTTTCGCAGTACGATAATTAAATTTTAAACTATTTCATATAAAGTTCAATGAAAGAGAATATCTTCACATAGTCTCATATCAACGATACATATTATATACCCGAGTATAAGCCGCTTAACATCAATTAATATTGCATTAAACAATATTCAACAAATTTGTATAAAAATAAACATAATATTCAATAAAGAACAAGATCTTAACATAGTCTCATACCGATGCATACATCCGAGTACAACTTCACTTTCGCCCAACTTCAAAGATCATTACGTTGAACAATACTCAGCAAATTTACACAGCGCCACAAAACAAAGTGGATCAACGATATTTACGACAAATTAGCTCAAGGCATCATCATCCTCGGCACACACAGATCCGAAGATAACAGCTTGTGCCGCTTGTTTTCCATCTTTTATTGTTAACAGAAAAAAAGAGACCCGACGAACAGATCAAACAGTGCACACGTACGGCGACATCCTGCTTTATGAGCAGGTGCGAAATTGTTTGTCCAAGTATACTGTTGGAGAGAGCGCCCCGTTAGACCATAATCAAGTTTTATTGCCGTTCGGCGCTATTGCGATGCCACCGTTGTTGGAAAAGCAACGAGTAAGCCAATGATGACAATGGCCGATCGCTGAGCAAACATATTCTAAACAAAGGATGCGAAAAAAACGGATTAGAGCTTATCGCGTTAAGGTAAACCGTGCGGAGTGTTTTCGTGTTCTTATCGCGCGCGAGGAAAAATTTTCGGATTGTGGTCTTGTGAAATAATTAATATGTTGTTTTTGCGTGGTGCTGCTTTTGCGTCATCGTTAATAGTTTGTGTTTGTCGATGATTTTCAACTATCATTGAAATCGATTGGTAAACTAGTGATTTTTTTAGTTTTGTAATGAAATCGTTTAGATAATTTTCAAACTTCTTGATACTTAGTGTATAGTTGATTATTTTGATATGTATTCATTTAATCATAAAATATCCTTTTTTCATCTAATTCTAATATAATATGAATGCAAGGATGATATACAACGATTTTTCTAGTTAACTGTTAAAAGAATACACAAACTCTATTGAAATTAGTTACATTTTAAAGTGTGTTAAAAAAAATAGTGTTACTTCTATACCATAAGAATATTTTAGTGTATTTTTTTTTGTAATTGTTATCTAGTGCAGGGATGAACAACTGAAATCATTCGATGTGCCAAATAAAATAATGAATGTCTTTGAAAAGTCACAAAAAACATAATGACAATACGATAGTTTTATAATAAAAAAATTATAAAAAAAATGATTGTTAAGATATTTTATTATATTCAAAATCAAACCTCGAAATGGCCAACTGGGCCACATGTGGCCCGTGAGCCTTAACTTGGCCATGGTTGATCTATTGACAGAAAGAACTTTTTCAGTGGACGAAAAATATATTATGACAATAATTTTATTTCGTCGAATCTATTGTAAACTTGAATCCTGTTTCAAAAATGACCCGAAAATTCCACAGACCATCTTCCGCTTGACAAACGCACAAATCATCCGAAAACCGTTATTGATCCCTACGCATATTAATCATGGATCCTTCGACATATTTCGGCCATAAATTACCACACGTCGAGGATACGGGCAGTGTAGTATTTGCACAAAATCTGATACATTTTTATGGCGTTTTCGAAGCGACCCTTCCCGCGAGGAGCAACGTTCAAAGGTCTTGTAAACTTTTTGCAGATCATTATAAAAGGAAGCAATAAATCAGGACATCATCCTTTTCTAAAGCCAATACGTATGCGTGCGAACATGACTGACGTGATATATATGACGCATTCCGACGTGTGGTTGTCTCTTTTTTGTTGATGATTTTTTTTTTTGGTTTTCGGGATTTATGTCGATTTGCGCAATTCGATTGGTTTGTACAAATACAGGAAAGCGTTTGTCTTTTGAAAAAAAGTGATTGCAGGAAGAGAAATCGTTATTTATCGGTTTTTGAATCTGGAAAATGTTCGTTTGGATTTATATGCATTGTTGAAATTACGATGATGTTGATTTTTTTATGTTATTGATATCTGTGAAAATAGTTGATTTTGTTTTTTTTATGGAATTTACTTAAAATATTTACCTTTTTATTGTAAGTTGTTTTTAATTCTTCAATTAATAGCGACAACATTTGTTTTAGATATTTTGTTCACATGCCATAATATTGTGGGCGACTTTAAATTTCTATTGTAAAAATAAGATCATTTATATTCTATATAATATACAAATTCAACAAAAATATTATCATTATAACATTCAATCTTCATATACATCGATAAAATTGAACGTGCCGTTTCTCATCGTTTACTAAAGTTTAGCAGAAAATGATACGATCAACATTTGAATGAAATCACACACCATTAATTAAATTATGAATTTATTATTATTATTATTATTATTATTATTATTATTATTATTATTATTATTATTATTATTATTATCATCATCATTATCCTTATTAGTTCTAGTAGTAGTAGTAGTATATAGTAGTAGTATAACCTTTCAATGAATGTTGAATAAATTTCATCTGATAACAACGATTATCAAATATTATCAAACGATAAGTAAAAAAAACCATTAATATGCAAAATATCTCTCATTTTAAAAATTCTACACAATCAAAAGCCCGATCCATCAAAAATCAACACAACAACACCGAAACCAAGAGGAAACCCCTCATCCACCGCGATAACCGCGACATCGCATTCCTGCCCATCAAAACCTCGTTCACCTGCTTTTCAGACCCCGAAAACACGTGTCGGTTGGCAGTACTTTATTTTTTCACACACACACACACATACACATTTTATTTTTTCACATCGCGACAGCCGAGTTATAAGGAGGGCGCCATATATCTCTCAGCCGTCCCATAACTCACGGCCGCTTAACTAAGTAACATTGTGTGGCTTTTGTGCCCGGGAATATTTATGTTATTTATACGTGGTAATGTGCTCTTGAAACGCATTTGATGTTTGAAATGCCGCAGAGCGCGAATGTTCGAGCGGGCACCCCTTGTGGCTCCCACGCGTGCATATGTTAAGTTTTCGCATATGATCGTATATGGTAGTGGTGGGTTTTCATTTTTTTTTAGTGCGAATTTCGATTGAAATTGATATTGTTGGGCTTCTGGGGCTTTAATTTCACTATCGTTTCGTATATAATGTATTAAGAGAATTTTTTTTTAATATATTTGAATGTTTAGAAATCATTGAAAAAAGAATATGAAAGATTTATTTTTAAATCAAATAATAAATTTATATAGTAATCGCAAAACATATTGTTTAATTCGGATGATTGACTAAAAATGATTTATTCGATAATATTATAGTATATTGTAGTATAGTAATATTATAGTGATTTATTCGATAGTATCATAGTATGTAGTATTATAGAAATGATTTATTCGAAAGTATTATAGTATTATAGTAGTACGTTTTTTATGTACGTTTCATTATGAACAAGTTATTATGAATTTTATCATTATAGTAACTGTGAAAGACAACTTTGATTATTATTATATTTTTGCATTATCTTAAGAAATTATTTTTTACTATCAAATTGAAAATATAAATATATTTGTAAAATAGAATAAGATTTATCAAATCGTTTCAAAATGTTGCAATTATGGGTCTTTCAATAAGGACGCTTGATTTTTAAATGTTCAATAAAATTTGATGATTTGTACACGTTATTCAACGAAATAATCTTCCATAGTGATTTACCGAATATTTATAAATAATTGACAGTAAATTTGACAGATGTCGCTTTAGCAACATAGCTGCTATAACCTATTATAACAAATCCGAGCGTCTCTATTGGAAGTCCTCTAACACATACTAGAATTATTTCATTAAAAAAAACCGGATACATATTTTAAGATTTTTTTAAAAATTCAAGTTAACATCTAGCAATATTTTTTTTTAATTAGAAATATTATAGTTGATCGCTTTATAATAAAATATATTTTCGAATTACAATATGCTATCGTAGAATTTATATAATGTTTGATCAACGATGAATCATTTATTTATAAATCAATTATTGACTTACGCAACCATTTTCAAGTGGTGACTCAATCAACATTGATTGATTAATAACATTAAAATCAATATTTTAATATATGAATCAATCACAAATCATCCAATGCGAAAACGAAAACTGCAACGTTTGTACAAGACCACAATAAAAAAACTTTAACCGACAAAAAAAACCATTTAATTATTCTCAATTGATTAAAATAACAAGGCGAAAACCGAACTGACTGAAAATATAATAATGTCGCATTAAATTCAAGTCGCGAGGTAATCTCGGCAACAACACAATGTAACGTTTTTACAACAATGCCTTGCCGGGGGAGGCTGAAAAGAGTGGTGTTGCCGACAACGGCCGCGACTTTTTGCAAATCCCATTCCTGCGGAGATATTTCACCGACACATACATATATAAATTACACCTAAAATAACATAAAGAGTTTATACATATATAAGTGGTGATTTATTGTCTCCGATGTGCATAGAAAGTCCGATCCTTGAATGTCCTGCCAGGTTTCAGGAGGGCTGAAAATGGTCAGCCTCTCCCCGGGATCACGTCTGAATAATCAGCTCTTTCTCTTTCGCTTTTATGTTTATTTTAATTACTTTTTTGTTAAGGTACGTTTCATTGTTGTTCGATACGGAGGAGTGCCGCTTTCAGGTCAAAGTTTTTCGAATGTATTCTCCGATTGTTGAGGCGGTTGTATGTTAATTTTTTCGCGTTTGATATTTAAATTCGGACTGAGGGTATTACCTCGGATTTTAATTGAAAATATTTATGATTTTGTAATAATATGTGATTTACGTAACAAGGTAATAATGGTATAAGGTTTATGTAATCGGAAATTCAAACATTTTTCTTCATCGTATTTGAAAATTAAAAGCCATCCGTTCGAATTACGTCAAAATCACGTTCAAATATTGAAAAGCTAAAAGTTTTGGAAAATATAACTAGTCCATTTAAAATATATTTTATTTTTTATAGATTATAAAGTGTCTTTTATATATTAAAATGTTTACCTAAAATGTTCAGCAATGATTAAAATTCATCAGATTTTTTCAACTTCAATAAAAAATCAATTATCAAAACTTACAATTAGAGAAAATATTTTATGATTTCAATAATTTATTTTTCATCATTTGAATAAAAAAACCAAATGATATTTACTCATTCCTGGATATTATAAATATTAATTTAATCTCCAAAAATTTATCTATAACATATAAACATAATGAAAATGAGCAACTTATAACATTTCTGAATCCTTTTTTCAATGGCCATTTTGTATAAACACCACTACTCAATTCCAATGATCGACATGCTAGATAACGATACATACATTCAATTGAAATTTCGTCCATCATTCTAAATTATTTCGTTTCGCATAGATCTGTATTATTTCTGGCCGGACCTCGTGCGTATAACTACCGCACTTTAATACGGTATAAACGGCGCGCAATGTTTGATATTAAAAAGATGGGCTACAAATTACGATTATAATTCGAGGGTGACATTAATGGCCTCGGGATCCGCTGATGCCTCGTTCGTTACAATCCCGACCACCCCCTGGGTGGGTGTATTGTTCGGCAGGGGTGTCTTCTACAACCTCCTGAATATTGCAATTTCGCGCTTTCGAATGCCGTCCCTTTACGACAGTTTTTAAATTTTTCAATATTAGGAATTGTTTGATGATTTTTAGTCAAATTTGGTTTATATTGGAATTTAGTGTTTGATATGATTTAATCAATATCATTAAATTTCGAAATAATACTTTGATGAAATTTTTTTTATAGTATCGTTCATTTTAGAGTTCCTCACATTATAAAATTATGATATTTTTTATTTATGTAGTAGACAAAGAAATGAGTATTTATATAAAATATTGATTTATAAATTTAAAAATATATACAAATGAAATTGTGTGTAATAAATAATGGTCGAAACATGATTTGGTCGATTGGAAATCATATTTTTAATCTAAGTTCGACACTGTCGTTTTCGAATAAAAAATCAATACACTCTTTCCAGATAAATATCCACGAATAATTGAAAATAATAGCTTCTGCAAAAGAATATTCACATAAAATTTCTGACAGGCTGAACCGCGTAAATCACTTTTCAATTATACGTTTAGCCGGAGAGTTCAGTGGCGTCGCGCGACGAAAACCATTAACGATTTTATTTACTCGTTTCGATAAAGAACGAAAATATTAGACATAATAAACTCACCGTTTTACATACACAAGAATATCGGTTGAATTGTTGTGTTAAAAAACATTTATCATTCTTATCGGGAATTTATTTCATGAAATATTTGTTATTAATCACATCAAATTTTAATCAGTGGCTTAACCTAGTTAAAAGCACTACTTTTGATTGATTTAGTTAATTGATATTTAGATGGATTCAAATGTATATTTTTAATAATTATTTGGACAAGTATAATTTTTAATATAAAATTTTTGAAAGTTCATTTTTAAAAAATGTCATATTTTCTGTTTTTTTTTTTAAATATATTTATCAATTTTGATTAACTCAAATTTTAATTAAAAAAATAATCGAAAAATTTGTATAAAATATTAAAAAAAAAACTAAAAAAAGAAAATAAAAAAAATTAGCACAGGCCACCATTTAGATAATAAAGGAGTGTTTATTATTGCCGTCCCCGCTAAAGATGGCGGCCGCTAAAGGGCGAGGGGGACGGATGGGTGCACGAAGGAGAGGGTGACATTCGGGGGGTGGCGGGGGCCACGACAAAGGGGCGGCGGGGTGGGGTAAATGGGTGCAGGGGACGACGACGGGCCGGTCCGGGCCGAGAGCGGGGCGGGGGGGAGCGGGACGTCGGTGAAATGGCCTTTTTTGTTATCATACCCCCAAGATTTATGTACACCACAGGCAGTCACAATTTAGAATTATGGTAAATTATATTTGTTCTTATGCTCTTTTTTCATCGGCCATTTTTAATCACCGAAATATATTATTGCCGGGGATGGAGTCGTCCGGACGAGTTGTTTGTTAAAAAGTTGCGTGTCGTGTGAGCGGTTTCGGTATTTTTTAAGATTTTTATTCTCGAAAATTGCTTGATTTTATTTAAAATATGTCTTTAGATCGATCTATTTTTGTAAATTTGAAAAATTTTGTAACTGCAAAAAAGTATGTGAAAAATAAATACATGAGTAAGAAGTATGACCTAAGTGACAATGAAGTTAGTAAGTCGAATAAAGAAACTGAAAAGTAGTGGTTCTGTCCCATGGTGAAATGTATGAATGGTAAATGGAAGTACTGGAATGGCACTCGAGAGACTTAAAGAAAATAAGGAAGACCTAGTAGATGTTGAATGGATTAAATCTTGGAGTATATTGGATGAGAGTTTAAATCAAGATACGAGTTGTAGTGATATTGGATTGAAAAGATCTTCGTTCATTCAACAGTAAAAGAAGTTTAAAAAAGCATAAAAAGAAATAGCCACAATTAATTCCATGAAAAATTGTTGCACTTTGAATTTTATTCTTATTAAAAATTAAAAAAAAATAAACATTTTTTTTATAATTCTATCTTTCGACTGCACTGGCCAATTGTCAAATCAAACATCTACAACACAAAAAAAAACAACATCCACATCTTATTCATTCACTTCATTCACGCACGAAATCCATCACGCCACCTATTCTTCGAGCAATATTTTGCATATACATTTCGGCCATCACGAAATTATTTATAGCCCACATAAATATTCTTTTCAATCAAGTTTTTCCGGTTGCATAGCGCGCTTTTGGCAACGGCCAAAATCGCAACTTTGTATGCAACCATAACCTTCTGTGCGCAAAACCACCCATCAACCTCCAAGACGCCATAGCACCGAAATTCGACCGAAACCCCGAAAATTTCGGGCCCCCGTTTTCAGGTGGGCCGCGGGACAATAATGCGTCCCGTACAAAATAATGCGGCGAAAATTTTTGTCCGGCAATAACCGGCGGCAAGTTATTCCGTACATTACGTTCTGTAAAACCTGAAAAGATAGCCATCATATCTTTCCGGGTCACAAAACACATTCGGCCATATGATCCCCTTTTCCAGCGGTGGCCACGCACAGTAATCTCACTCCTACGCTTTCACAAAAGATCAGATTTATTCATTATACCACAGTCGCGTATATATCACGTGATATAGTGGACGTTTCGTTTACGTTGTGTATCATTCGGGGGGTGTTTTAGGATCGAAACCCGACGCCGATCTGAAATTGGACTTTGGAGTTTTTTTTATTTTATTTTGTTGTCTGTTATCAATCGAGACTGATTACTTAGTGCTTGATGTGAATTTGATATGCGAATAATATACATTTTTATTTTCGTTCATTTTGAATAAGCTTCATTCAGTACTTATAATAAGTTTCTTTTAACGTTTTCTCAATAATGTCTCAAGTTTCGATTAGAAAAATGGCTACGAATTTTATATAAGAAAAACATTATATCTTTCATGATTTTATCGTATTTTTGTTTTGTGTTTATAATAATTGATCATATTTAAAAGTGCAATGTATTGATACAATAAAAAGCTAGATTTACCAACTTATATAATATAACTTTTAAATACATCACAAATCCATCTATTGTCTACCTAAGAATAATCATTCTGAACTTTAAAAAGTATTAAGCCATCTATCTTTTCTATAATTTTGTACAAATCTTTCGAGCTCAAATTGTAACATTTGATTCTATACCCCTCGTACAGAGACTATGTATCTTGAGGACGCATAATATACGGCTAGGTTAATGGGATTTAATTATATTTGGCTTTCATTTCGCGGAAGGATCTGTCCGTCCGTCGCGGACGAATCCCTCCACTCCTGCGTCCGTGATAAAAGCACCCCTCAGCTGTTGGCTTTGTAATTTTATGGCGACATAAATTTGAACGTGTACAGGAGGCCTGCACACTTGATTTAGTGTCCGGTACCCTCTGGGATCCGCGCGGACAAACAGCAATCAACCCCACTGTGGAGCAAAGTAACCCCCGCGCCTTCACTATCTCGTCAGACCCTTCATCTATACTCGCTACAATAAGACTCCCTAAAAACTCAAATACTGAAAAATGTTTTTGATTGAAAATCATATTATTTCACTAAAAAATATTTTTTTTTAATAATTCCCGATATCATCATCATCGTCGACTCGTATTGTGCCTACTGCAAAATAAGGTCTCCCCATCAAATATCGGGGGTCTAGGCTATAACCTCATCCGTGAGTTAACCTCGTATCGATTAAGGACATATACCATAAGAGCCAATTCGCCCATGTCAAAGGAGGAGTCTCTCAGACCAACGATAGAATTTTTGCTCGTTGACTCTCCACAAAGCAAATCGCAATGACCACCCGAGGGACAGCGAGGTAAAGACTGAGCAAACTGGGCCCTCGCTGACCACTTTTGCGATCGCAACGACCACCAGTTTGGTAGACGAGGCGAGACCATTGATCCTACGTGGTTTAGACCTCGGTAAAACACACGTCATAGGCCTTCAACATTACTATATAAAAATTCTAATTTAAATAGATTAACATGAATTCCAATGAAAAATCCAAATAATGCACCCGAAAAAAACGAATGCACCCGTCAATCGTCCGCTTTCGAATTCCCGTTAGAAAATTCGCACTCACTCACGGCAAAAAGACAGCCGCACCGAAAGTTGGCTCATTGCGAAAGTTCACGTCAGAACTGTGTGTCACAAGTGGCGTTAATTGGCGAAAAACGCTTTGATTTCGCCAACGGAGAGTACACGGGTCGTGGGCGACCGGGTGAAAAACCCCGTTACGTCTCCGAACCGAAACGTCTGCGAGGGATGGAAAAGAAGGGAGGAAGAGTTCGTTGAATGTAGGTGTGTTTTTCGTTTGATAGTTTCGAACGTGTCTAATCATTTGAGTGAATCTTCATATGAAAGGTTTTGAAAATTTGGATAATGAAAGCGTCTAATTAAACGACTGGTAGTTTGTTTTTTCCACTTTCTCCAAACTAATGAATATCGTCTGTATTCAAACTATTCTATTATGCGGAACATAATTTTTAGTGTCTGTTAAGTTTTAGTCTCACCAGTGAAAAATAAACAACCCGTTGAAATATTTGAAATGTCTAATAATACAGTGCACTTACGGCATTTTTCACTACACAAATTTTGAAAAAAATATTTTTGATGTGTTTAGTAGGGATGTTACTACCAATAAACCGTTAAACCGGTAAATTACTCAAATAACAGTTCGGTAATTTATCGGTAAATATTCTTTTTTGTATAATATTTCAAATATTTTTGAAAAGTGTTGTTTTTTCAGAATATATATTTTTTTTATTTTGGAAAAGTTGATTTTTGGAAGTGTACTGTTTTTTGAAATATTCGATTTATCGGCAAATCGCTAATTCGAAAAAAAAAAACAGATTACTGGTAAATCTAACATCCCTAGTAGAGATGCAATTAATGTTAGAATTACTCTATGGTTTTCAAAATTCACATTTAAAAATTTTTCATTAAGCGATAAACCACTGACCAGGCGCTCTTTGAAGACTGATGATGACATATTACTGGCTACAATCAATGCACGCTAAAATATCAAAGAATACAGAAGATAAAATCAATCGATAAAAAGTGCAATATCTGTATCCCATCGGATGGATTCCAAAATGAAAAACACGACAAAACTTTTGCACCGACCCAATATAAATAAAACGCATCAACAGGCTACCGTTAAAAATAATATAAAAATCGACGAAAGCCCCGTACATTAACCATCCGACAGTTTCAGAACAATCTCCGTTTGTTCCTCGGCCATACGCCCTCAACGACCACAGTGATGTTGAAGTGTGTTGACAGCGGGCCATCGTCGCACACTCTCCGCTTCAAAATCCAATATTTATGTGTTGTCCACAGCAGCCAGCAGTCTGAGGAGTGGTGATGAGGAGCAGACGCTCGCTGACCGGAATCGATTGGTCCACTCGAAGGATGCGACGACTCCGTGCCAAATGCACCCCATGTATATGGAAGAGTGGTGCACTTTTGGCGGAATCGAATATTTTCTGATTTTTCGAATTGAGATGTATTTTTTGATTGAAAAAAGAGTGAAGAACGGATGGATGTTAAGGCTATAGGCGTATCGAGGGCGGGCGGAGGGTTGGGGGTTGAAACGGTGTCGAGGGGGTTCGGAGACAATGTGAAGAAACAGAGTAAAAACAAAACGTGGCCCGCTAACTCTTACAGTTCTGCTCTCGAGCAATATGAAGGTTTCAGATCGGCCGGGATGTTTGTTATTGAAACATGTTGTTCTTCGGATAGCGAAAGGCGGCGCGTGGTGTTTCAGATAATCGATATATTATTTTTTTTTTAAATATAAATTTCAAATGATTATTCAGTTTATTATAGATTAATGAATAATCAATTATTTTGATATCAATTAAGACAAGATTATTTTTTT
>JAOXNN020000010.1:940292-956361 GCA_028571205.2 Hydropsyche betteni
GGAACCTCGAGTACATATCCAAAGTATTTATTTTTATAAAGATTTATCAAAAAAATTAATTAATTATATACCTAAAAGTCAATTGAGATTATCATAAATAAATTAAAGAATAGATAATATTTAATAATACTGCGAAATGAATGAATTTCTTTTATAAAAGGTTTAATTTTTAGTTTAAATGATTGCATTTGATTTATTTGAAGTCTAAAAGCTGTATAATTTATACAAATACACGAAGAAATCTATATGTAACATTGAATGATTAGTTCTTCATTTTTTTAGTTTTCATCATAATGCAAAATATTTTTTTCACACTAAATCATTTCGTCTAGAAGATCAAACTATAATTGAAAAAAACCTCACTACATCTCTCACCAAAAAAATTAAAATCATCCACCGATCAGCACCCCCATACTATGAAACCTTTTATATGACTTTCATGAAATTGAATATCCAGATTACTTTTTGTGAGATAATTTCATATAACAATATCTAATCCTTACACTATCAAAATCTTATTATTATATTATATTTCATTCAAAACATCCATATTCGAATACAAAAAATAATTTAATCTAACACCAACGACAGGAACGTTCGTCTCCGAGACGGCGACGATTCTTCGACGACTTCCTATGAGAAATTCCACCACTTTGAATTCCATCTTCGGAAAATTCATGCGACGATGATAGTCGCCATACGTTACCTGCTCCGCGGTCGGATTGTGTGTCACTCGCATATGAGAACATGACAAAAAATGAAAAGTAAACATAAAAAATAGCGGTAAGTTATTATGTTTGATTCGGCGCTCGGTCCCGAGGGAGAGTGCGCAAATTTTTCCCGAGGAAGGTGAAGCCATTGAAATCGACATTCTTTTTAGATAGTGACGTGGCTACATTCATAATGGTGGGATGTGTTTTTTTTTCGGGTGTGGCTTATGGTTTTTTTCTGTTGAATTAACGGGTTTTTGATTTGATTGCATGTAGAGAAAGTTGAGGTTGATCTGTTCGGTTTTGTGTGCGGATTTGAGGTTTGATTGGTTCAAATGATGCTTTAGTGTTGAATTCATCGATCGATGGCATGGAAATCAATCGGAGTATAATAAGGTTTGTGGTTTATAATATCTTTTTTTTTCTGATTTTATTATGCATAAATTTTTCCAATGTATCTTTAAATATTCAATTTTTTTTTTGATTTCTCGATTTATTTATAGAGCGTAAGTAGATATAAAAATAGAAAAACATAGTGTTTTTTTTTGTTTATAGGTAGATATGCCAAAACGGGACAAATTAAACAATTTTATAAAAACGACGGAACGAAAAAACAGGACTATTTCGCCCAAAACGGGACGTATGGTAAATTGGTAATCTTAACTAATCGTCAAGATTATTGATTGATTTATATTGAATTTTTTTCGTGATTTATATTGAATTTTTTTCGTATAGATTCGATTGTTTCAATATCATATTTTTATTTATAAAAATTAAACAAGTACTTACTATTAATTTTTTCGAAAACTTAGTTGATAAACGTGCTTAATTATTTGCCAACTAGTAAACTTTCTCAATTACATTCATCATTTTATTTTATTGAACTATAAAAAATATATAACTTTTTCAATAACAATAAATTTAAACAAAGTAATTCCATAAAAAATTACGAGCACTTATTATTTATTTATTTATTTATCAACCAACAGATGCCGCCGTACCGTAATAATCACAAACTATTCATCAAACGATATTAATATTTAATCACAAATATATATTTTTTTTACAAATCATTAGTTTTCAGAGTATTATCCATAATCTTTTTTTCGGTTTCATCACATAAAAACTCAATTAAAAAAAAATTCATACAACTTATTCGAATTTTTATCAACGTCCACATTGAATCAACATCCACATTCAGACAACTTGAATACAATTCAATTAAACGCCTATTGAAAAACGCCAACAATCGGCAAACTTCCCATCCCCGAAAACCTCCACACAATACAAACATATAAATAACACACGTCGCATTACAGGCTTGCGCGGCGTCGATAAAGCATTAGCCTTCCTTATATTAGAGCAATATTTCGGCATTATGTATTGACCCTTTGCCGTACCTTTGAGGGCCGGAGGCTTTTATCTGGTCGCGGATTGTATCTGCGGCGTCGCGAGACCAGATTTACGGGGACGTCCCTTGACCTGCGACCGAGCCTACACCCTTCGATCTCGTGGTGTGCGTGAGGCTTTGGGAAGTGACGAAATTAGGGGTCGCTTTTGGATTTTTGAATGTTGTTAATGTTTTTGTGATGGATTCGCTTTCTGGGAACGAGTGGGTGTGATGGCGTTTTTCCGGAATCGCAGGTCGATGCGGTTCGGGGAATTCGCTTTTCGTGAGAAGTTCGGTTTTCTGGGAAATGACCGCTCTGAGGGTTTATTGGATGTGATAAATTACGTAAATATTACATTTACAATTGAATAAATTGTTGTTTATTTCTAATAGTTTAGTTTTGTCGAATTTATTAGTTTTTATTGAACAAATTAAACTGTAAGTATTACGAATTTAATGTATGTTGTTGATCTAAAAAAAATTTGTTTTCAATGTAAATTAAAATTTTCCATAATAATTTTTACGAAATGGATATTTTAAATTTTGAAAAATGATTTTTTTATGAAGTATACTATACATCATACTACATATATTAAACATTGTTTAGTAATGGTCTTGTTCTGTAGTAGATATTAAATAATACAGTAGAATCTCACTAATCTGGCACCATTAAAAACTAGATGCTGCCGGATTTTGGAATGTTCGGATTACTGGGTTATAGAGAAAAATTCATAAAAAATAAAATAAAGCATTTCATAAAGAGAATATAAAGTATGTATTTGTGTTCATGTTCGACAGGTTTTTTTGAAAACAGCAGGTAAATACGTACACGTGATAAGTTTTGAGGTTAGACTGCTAGACGACGATGGAGCGCATATGTATAGAGAGGATGCCGGATTATTAGACGTAGCGGTCTATTGAAGTGCCGGATTAGTGAGATTCTACTGTACTTGTAAGTTGCAAGTGGCAATGATGATGGTATTAAAAAAAAAATGGGTGTCACTCTCAAATGTTTATTATTTTAAAACTCAAACTAATTTTAATTTCGTTTAAACTTAAAATAATAATAAAAAAATATATTTCAAAATCTGTTTTATCATACAGCAATTTAAAAAATTACATTCGCCAGAACAATCTTCGAAACAAACGGACCTCCATAATCCGAAACAATCTTTCGAATCTACCCCCAAACATACAAACCGCCCAATTTCAAGGCCGAATCCAAGTTCGGACTGCGATAATCTTCGTCGGAAAGGCGGGCGACAACCGCCCACCACCCGCCCACCCACCATAAATATCGGCAACAAAACATCACGCTCGCGGGCGGGGTGGGCGGGTAATTGTTACTGATCCCGTCCCTTCCCCCGCCCCCCCCCGGCAGCAATTTATTGGTCCATTACGACTCCCGCCCTTAAATCATCACCCGACAACATTAAATATTTTCGCCGCGCTTCCATTTTGCGCCCGCGACGTTAAAGAGGGCCGTAATTTATGCCGCATTTGCGGGCGGCTGGGCGACCCTCGCCCGCCCACTCGCCGCCCACCGCGGGACGCCATTTGCGACCCGTCTCTCGGCTCTAGGATGATTTTTGAACTCTTCATTTCGCAAATGGTCCGATGATTGCGTTTCGATTGGGCCAAGAGCGCGGTGGGCGGGAGGTTTCTGGGTATGCGCCGAGTTTGTGTTATCTTTTTTGATTCATGAGTGGTTTTGTACGGTTGTCGTTTTTATTTAATATATTTTTTTATGTAAATATAAAAAAATTTTGGTTGATGTGTATTATTTTTTTGACTGATAGATTTCGGTGTATTGTTGCATAGTCGGATTTATATCTTACCTAGTGAATAGGCCCGATGTTAATAACATCGGCTGTGGATTTTTTAAGAAAAAGAAAACGATAAAATGCGAAAACCAGATTGTATGAATCCGATTTGAATATATAATATTTAATTAATAAAATCAAAATAGTTCATTTTTTATTGTCACCAGACGTGATATAGACAAAGCCAGTAGTTAGTAAGTAATAAGCATCATATTATAGACGTTAACTGTATTCGCATAAAGACCATAGTCCCGAGCGCGACCGAAGACGCGAGCGTCATTCGAACACACACACAGAGAGAAATCCATGAATATATAGAGAATAATGATTTTAGAATGGAGTTATTTATACATACAGTATATGTACAAATTAACAACGTCAAAACCACCTATTCAGCGAAACCTAAGAATAACTAACTAAAAACTAACTATAAGTGCCGTAGTGACTAGACTAGACGTAAGCGCACACGACATAAGAACACGCAATGCAAGCTCACAAGATGCAAGCTATATAGCTTCTTATGAATATTAA
The DNA here is from genome assembly GCA_028571205.2 of Hydropsyche betteni. NCBI lineage: Eukaryota > Metazoa > Arthropoda > Insecta > Trichoptera > Hydropsychidae > Hydropsyche > Hydropsyche betteni. The sequence goes on from JAOXNN020000010.1 coordinate 944,747, forward strand.
AATGGTTACATATTATGCTCATTAACAATTCTAACTTATTTTAATATTCTAGTTAAAGATTATTGAATGAAAATCAGAAAATACACGGCGCCAAATATGTTAGTATTATACATTTTTGGGGATGCAATTGATGCTGATGTGTTTTTATGCGATTTTCAGTATTCTGAAATCAGCAGTTTTATTTTCTGAAATACCAATTTAAATTAAAATAAACTACATCGTTCATAATTTATTAATATTAGATTAAAATATAGCCAGTATTTTTTTAAGATTCGATAATCGATCTTTTGAACTGAAACACCCAATAAAACTGGAATAGAAAAACCCAATCTGTTTTATTCTTTGTTGAACATCCTATACGACTATTTTAATCTCCATGAGTTGTTCTATAATCTGTAAAAAATAAAATAAAAAAGCTTGAAAATGAACAAGTCATGACTTTTTTAACCCTTAGTTTTTCAGTGGACATTTTATATAATATCATATTTTCAGTAAAAGCATATTGCATAAGAAAATTTTTAGAATTTTTATTTATAAATGAACGAATAAAATTTATCAATATTCTGTAGTGATTATGTCAAGTATGTTAAATACATAAAAATACATGTTAAATACAGATTGAGTTGCTTGAGTATTGAATATACTTATCAGTGAAAATATAGATTCACCACATAATGTTCAAGAGAACATATATTTTTTGAATTTTATTACATCAAAACCAAAAAAAAAAGAATTAAACTAATCTATTGACAATTGAAAAAAAAAAACAATAATTCATCCCCAAAATACGGACAGATCGAATCTTGAAACCACAAATTTCCATAATGGACATCACAACAGTCATCCGGCGCGAAATGATTGAGCACCGGTGGTTTCGGCCCGCGTCGCTAATATTGACAATCGCCCTCTTTATTTCTACCAGTGCCCCCCCACACCGCGGCCGTAATTTATTGGTAATATAAATGGTATGAGGAAGAAGCGGCCGTGATCGCATAAAGAGCGCGCGGATATATTTTTGATTTACGATTCGCTTCCATTTATCCCTTTTCCAAAGTCTCATTATTGCTCTCAAACCCGTCTCCTCCGCCCCGCGGTAATGTCGCCTCTTTATTGCGCGAAAGTGCGACAGACGTACTTTCGATTCGGCTTTTCGGTGTGTTTGTTTGTTTTTAATAAATAATGATGTATATTGTTTGAGTATATTTAGAATGAATTGTGAAAAAGTTGATGTTTTCAAATAATTTCATGAAAAAATAAGAATTAGAATATTTGTTTTATCAATCAAGTATGGTTTATAAATTGATATTGAAGGATCTTTCAATAAGGGCGCTTGAAATTTGTTAGGTTATAGTAGCCATGTTGTTGAAGTGATATCTGTCAAATTTGTTGACGATTGTTTAGTACATTTTAAAATCGAGCGTTCTTGTTGAAAGAGCTTTTATTTATGGTGGAAATCATTTAACATAAAATATTGGCTAATATGAAAAAATATTGCGGTCTTGAAGAAATCTATATTATTTTGTTTTTTTTTTCTTTTAACGTGAAAAAAACACTCAATATGAAAATGTTTTGCATTTCAAACAAATAAAATATATCCACTGTCGCATATATTCGCAGATGCCGTTTTTTTTTCGCTGCAATTTTCAAACAAGAATTCCTAGGTTCTGTTTGTCTTTAAATTTTCTTATAAATTGAATTGATCAAATTGCTCAACACTCAAAACACTGGTGAGTATTTTTTTTGCATATAACATTTAACATGAAGAAATATTTTGTTTCATGTTAAGCGATTTTCCTGTAATTTCAAAGGAATGATTTTTACTGGGAAATATAGTACTGGGATCACTTTTATAAATTTGATCCCAGTACTATAATACTACTAATTTTTAAATTAGCTACAAAAATGACATGATAAATGAAATAATATACATAACATGCATATCAAAATTTTAATGTATATCAATCCAGATATTATGAAATCAATTTTTTTTTTGGAATCCCAGAATAGTATAAAAGTTACCATTCAAATCGCTAATATAATACAAAACTAAAATACAAAGATTTCGATTTCACTTATCCAACAATTTTGAAATCGAAATTTTTCCAAAGCTCCAAGATCACATTTCCCAAATTCTACCATTCAAACTATTCATCACTAAAAAAAAACATACCCAAACCTCCATCTAACGAAATTTTTCATCCATCATCGATGATTCAATAACATCGAACCGTCCGATCGAAAACGACTCCGCACACCGAAATCATTCCCGGAAAATTCAAAAAACACCCGCAAACTTTTCAATACACCCCCAACGAGCATGAATCATTGTGTCAATACAGTCTTAATCGCCTTTAGCGGGGTCGTCACATACAAACACACACACGCAGCACTCGCAGCAGAAAATTATCCTTTTCTCATTGGGGGTGGCGAAGTTGCCTTTTCCACCCGCCCACCCGCCCACCGGCCACCCGCCCGCCGGCGAACCGATCCGCCCATAAATAATAAACAGCACCGAATGTCTGCAGATAATGGTAATTTACGACGCCCGGCGCCCACCTAGGGGTAACATTTAGAAGCAATCAAGTGATATGACGATGTACCAGTTTTACATGCGATGCATCCCTTCTTCGAACCGGAGGAGGGGGTTGAACGACCCCCGCGTAAGTAATGTCTGATTTTCAATTGATGGATGGGTGCATTAGGGTGTGTTCGGGTCGGATTCGAAACTATTGACTTTTGAATAATCTGATGGTTGGGGTAGGTTTTTGGACTGTTGGAAACGTTTGGTGGTTTTGGTGAACGTTGTCGATTGTTTGGTTGGAATAGTCGTGGTGATGATGAAATCATGATGGCTGGTTAAGAGTATTTTATTATTTTATATAAGTTAATACATCAGTGGTTGATCATATACCAGTAATTGACCATATGTTAAAAAATCGTAAAAAATAAGGTTTCCAAGAATGGGAAAATCCATAAATCAGCATATCAATTGCAACCTTTCCAAAAAATTATCATTTTTGAAACCTTTTTTTTTTTGACAGATGGTTAATATGGTTAATGGCAACCTAATATTAAGATTTCCATTTTTTGTTTATTGACTAGAATTATTGTTACTTTTTTCAATTATTAATTTTGAAGATATCTGTTAAATATAAATGAAATGCGTATAGTTTTGTTTGATATAATATTATTTAAAACTGGTAGGGTCGGCCTAACAATATTGAATACGCAAAAAACAATTTATTAAGATATAGGAAGATGAAAATAATTGAAAAATGTTTTAATTAAAAAAACATCCTAGTTTAATAATGAATCATATATTATATTTACGTCAAAATAATATTATTCACATAAATTTCTTTAATTTCACTTATAATGTACGAATCAAAATATTCATATTTCACGGCTCAGCGTATACAAAAAAAAATTAATTAATGAGCCCAACTATTTTACATACGAAACGAATTAAATTGGCATGAAAATCGCGAACAATGTCACAAAAAAAAAATTCATGATAAAAACGAAACGCACATAATTGACGTAGACTCGCCCCTCGGAATGATCCCGTCACGTCCCACGAGTAACACAAATTATTTACATTTAATGAACGACCCCGAGCACACTGACATTACGAAAATATTATACTATTTTAATATTTATTCGTCCCGGGGGCGCGAGACGACCTTTTAGAACGACTGGAACCAGAATTATCATAAAACAAATACGCCACGTGCGCAACTAAACGCACGCGAAAAAAGTCTTGCGCTGTTTTAACACCCTCCTTTCGGGTGGTTGAAAATTTATTCATTATCGTTTTGGGTTTGTGAAAAGATTGATATTTAGTATAAATGAATAAATTATCAGAGATTTAGTTATGTTTCATATTTAGGAAAATTTATAAAAATCTAATTCAGTCAACTAGATGACAGATAGTCAATTGTAAGTTGCAGATAGTCTGGGTGATGGATAATTGAGAGACGGTCAACTGAATGATGGTTAACTGAACGACTGATAACTGAACGACATATAATTGGATATTGAATAGAAATAGTCAAAAGGAGTATAGTTAAGTAAATGTCCTTTATAAAAAAAATCTAACTATTTCGACAGTTTAAGAAAATTTTCTAAATTTTTTCATGTGAACCAAAAATAATCATTGTCGAATTATATTATATAAATGTGTTGCGCAACGTTTGTCTATTTGTATTTTCCATGAAAAATCTTGCGTTTTTTTTATGAAATTTGACATCCGTATCAAAATATTTTTTCGATTGGCAACTTCTCGACTCTTGTCTTCTAGAATGAGGTATTTTTTTTTTAATTCACAAAGTCAAACTTTGCGTTTGTATTCTTCAACGTCTTTTTAAACCATATTGAGGCACTTCAATGTCAAAAGTACAAGTATTTTTTAGTTCTCCATAAATATACTGTAAGACACATCAACTATCACATTTGACATGTAACGTAAAACATTTAATTTTTTGACAACACACCAACAGATGGCGTTAAATTTCAGAAAAAAATTGCATTTTTCGTGAAAAATGGGACTTAATAAATCTTGCGCAACATATTTAATATTTACTTACTTTGACTACTTCATAGCATAAACATAAATGCTAAGCATGCATATAACTTAAATTTTCTTGTCCTTTTTCCTTTTTCTTTAATTTTAATTGTCTTTGTCCAGTTGACTATATTATAAAAACTAAAGATTATTTTTTTAGCAATATAATTATCTTTTTTATTACAATTTATATATTTCATTCGCCAAAGTTCCATATTGATCAATCCGTATACGCACAACGAAAAGAGAACGTAGGCTCTAGCAGCCGCATAATATATATATAAAAAAAATACTGTAAAATTTCAGGACATTAAAACTGCCCCTTCTTTCATCCACCATCCCGCACAGGATGTATCCGAAATTACAAAAACTCTTGCGATCATAAAACTGTCCGCCGAATGAGCGAGTGCCTTTGTTATTCCTTGTACGTCTGCGGCCGTTAAGCGGCGACGTTTTCCCATCTCCCATCCGAATTTTTTAATCGCTCAAATGCTCGGGCCGAATGATAAAATTAACTTGAATTACCTCCATCGCTGGATGTGTACTGTTAATGGTCATCGCCTCGAATAAATCTCGCAGAAGAAAGTATCGTGTACGTACGAGAGAGTCGGTGCCAAATTGAAATAGACTTCGGCTATAATTTCAGCGGTTCCGGACGGAGTTTAACACAAATCATCTTCGCCGAAACGGACGTCGTAATAGAAAAAATAAATAAAAAGGACAAACATAATAATGGGCGTCGTGCTTTTTGGCCGCGACGTAAAGAACGCGCGAGTAAACTGTTAAGATGTCGCTGAAACAATGTTATATGGCCGCCGCGGATTTATCGTAGTTATTAATGATAGTTGCGAGGAATTTGCGAAAAAGTTGTATCGGTTAAGTTTTGAGGTCGTCGGATCGTTGAGATCTATGTGATTTTCGATTCATGGAAGTTCGAATATGTTTTTATTTAATTAGTTTACTGATGGAACTTAAAGCTTTATAATAAATTTGATGTTAAATCAAAATTATTCTTTAATAGTATATAGGCCCGATGTTGATAACATCGGCTGCGAATTGATAACCGTGCCCTTGCGAAATGTATGTAAGTCAATAGAGACACTACGCATGATATTATAGACGATAAGTATATGCGCATAAAGACCATATACGCATGAAGAATAATTTTATAGAAGCAAAAAATAATCGTATCGACTCGTTTTAAAGTCGCGAGCGTCATCGACACATATACACAGACAGACAGACAGACACACAGAAATCCACTATTATATATAGGGGATCGATCATATGATAGTTTTTGACTATATTAAATTTATATAGAAATTAATGTTATTTTTTATGTCTTATATATCAAAATCATGTAATCGAATATCTCTTCAAAATATATACAAAGAAAAAAATCAATCAATCAATCATCAATTTGATAATACATAATCAACTATTATGTATGATTTTTTTCATTCTCGGAAGTTTTTCTAACATTTTTTTCAAATAAAATACTGCACATAACATATGAAAAAAATCCGAATACAAAAAGTGAATTATTACGATTAGAATCCGAGATTAGATAAGAACAGAAAGCGGCACAGATGCATGCGATAACTAAAGGCCGTCTCGCATGCAACGAATCCAACAAGACAACAACAAGAACAACAGAAGCAACAACAACAATAATACGAATAATATTCCGTGATTTAATGCAAAACGAAAATGCCAGATGCAAACGAGAAGGAAAGGCGCCGAGATGCGCCGTCGTTATACTCCCGCTCTATACACACTTTTTTTCAGCCCCGCCATTTTTTCGGTTTCCGAACGAGTGTGCCCCGTTATTTTTATTTGTCGCCCTTTGTTTTCAGCCGAAGGTTTATTGCGAGATTTAAGCCAGCAGTCGACGCAGCAGTCTGCAAGCGGCTAATGGATAAACCTCGACGGTGTTACTTCTGCTTAACGTCTCGCAAAAATCGTATACGTATACGCGAGCGACGGGATATTCCTCGAGAGCCTATCCCGGGGTAGTGTTCGGGTCTTTAACACGGGACTGAGCTAATTTTCAGGGATGCATGCTGAAAAGGGCGCCGTTCGAGGAGCGCGTTTGTGCTGAAGTGTCGTCGCTTTTATGTTATTGTCGTCGGCATGGTTACCAGTTTCAGACGCGGATGAAAGTCGTGTTTCTGTGAAAGTCTGAAAAATTGGAAATTTTAGATGTCACTAGATAATTTTAATAGGAAAGTATTTGAAAAAATCTTGTAATTGCTTCTAAATGAGTATTTAAAAAAAATTAATTCAAAAATCAAAGATACTGAATAAAAATTTTCTAATCAATACTAAAGTTCAACGATAAAATGTAAAATTTATTAAAAGATAACAAATATAATAATTCAATAATCTTATTTTCAAGTATGATCCCTCAAAAAAAAAAAACCTATATAATTTATCGCGGATCGAAAACAATTCGACAAGCCGAAAAAAGCGAACAAACGAGCGCGCGGATAAATAAAACAAAAGCGGCACACGTAACGGCCGTTTTGACGTTGGCCGGCTGAAAAACGGCTGAAAAACGAACCACAATCGAAATCAGATTTGGCTGTTATTTATTTTTTGACGTACGAACAAGGTACAAGAATGAAGATGGGCGTGTTGCGGGCCAAAGGGGCGTACTTCGGACCACTGATTTGTGTTCTACGGGTGTACTAGTCGTAGTCTCACAAAGGCATCGTTTCAGCTGCACGAATGCTGAAAAATGAGGAAAAAATTTATTCGGGTGGATCGGGAAATATTCAATATTGCTTATGTGTGATGTGTGGTTTCTATTGGATGTACGTATTAATTAATTATTTTTTTGTATATGAGAGATGTTAATATTTCGTATTTTCAATTATTTATTTAACTTTTACTGAATGAAAGTTTAAACAATTTAATTATTTTCTTATCAGATATCATAAATATTATATTTAAAAATAAAATTATTACAATAATTCCATATTCATCTACAAAAAAATAAAATAAAATAAACATACCATAATCTATTCAAAAGTATATAATAATATCATACTGAACATACTCATATTTACACGCAATCTTATCAAAATAAAACTATTAAAAAAAACACATATTATTTTTTTTTCTAAAATTACAACTGACCATAATAAAAACAATTTCAAATGAAAAATATAAAAAAAAATCTTTCACAATCTTATCAAAAATATAATACCCTAAACCCATCCCGCCTAGTTTCGGACTTGCACCGAAATCTTCAAAACGATCATACATACATGTGCGATATCCGAAAACATATACGGCATACAGGTGATGTAATTTACACCGACCCAACCCATTCGGTATCATTTTTGAGATCTGCGAGCCCGTCTGGTCGTTTCATCCGTTATTTAGTGGTTCTCGGCAGACAAGTCGGATAACCACCCCTATTCCATCGTCCCGCGAACGGACGCTTGTTTATATTCATGCGCCGCGTGGATTCCTGCGAAAAAGTCGATTCGTGTATATACGTTGCGATATTTTATTTGAAATAAAATTAAAAAATTAAGTAACAAAACAAAAACACACACCAAATTGGAAAAATGCCACGACTGTGCGAAGCGTGAGAGCGCACTTAATCATCGAGCTTTCCACTCATACGCGCACATACTGCGACAACACAATACTTTTTTTTCAATATTTATTACATCTCAGTTTATTTAATATTGTCACGGTCTCCGAAACACACGAGACCTCAAAAAATATATCATATCATATACGAAAACATAAACTATCGCGAAAAAGGCCCGTCCTCGCAAGACGAAGAGAACTACAATAAAAGGCACGTCGGATCAAAGCTCGCAATTGGAAATAATCCGGTCGGTTTGATTGAATTCATTTATTGAAAAATGTGTCGAAATTAAAATAGTTCTTATAGTTTAATTAGTTTAAATACCGGCATATTTGAAAATTCGTAAAAGGGTTAGCGACCCTAAGAAAATTTATATGCGTTATTTAAAGAAAAGATTCTTCAAATATTTTTTTTTGAAATCAAGGATATTTTTAAAGAAAGGATACGAAATATGAAAATTGGTTTGTATTCAAATAAAAAAAAAAAATAATAATTTTGATAATATTTTATTTCATAGTTACTTGAATATCCGTTTGAATTTTAAAAATATCAAATAAATCTATTGCATTACATAAATTATAAGCAGTTTTAAAAATAATAGCAGTATTATAAAAATAGTACAGCTTTTAAACTTCAAATTCCACTCTTTAAATTTCAAAATAAATCTCTTACAAATAAAATTAAGCCATCGTAAAGTATAACATTATTAAGACCGCTGTTTTTATACTCAAATTCAACAAAACAACAAGAATTCATAGCAATGAATTTCATTGATTACCATAACAACGGTCTTGATAACACATTCCTGTAGTAGAAGTGTAAAATGTTGAATTTGAAATGTAAAACGTTTAATATGAAGTGCGAAAATTGTATGACAACGATCTTAAAATAATACTTTCCAATGGTTGAATTTTATTTGTAAAAGGTTTAATTCGAAATTTAAAAGGTTGAATTTGTAGTGTAAAAAAATTTTAAATAACGTTTTCGGTCATCAACGATCCGAATTAAAAACGAAGCAACGACCACGATCCCGAAATTAGCGAATTTCGAATCTGCACCCCCCATAGGAGATTCGCGATTCGAACCGCCCCAACTTTGCCGCGCTCGACAATTTTTCCCGCGCAAATCCGCAGCCCGCCTTATTTACGACCATCGCCGCGGACTTTAGTCCGGGGAGGACGAAATGATTTGTGGATGTTGTTCGCAAAGCGAAATCGGACTCCTGCTAGTCGTCATACGACCGTCGCAACACACCCGCCCGCCCACCGTCTCGTTAATGCGCCGCCCACCGGCCACTTTTTCCAGCTCACCCTGATTAAGGTCGAACTGATTTATTGTTATTGCTCTTTGTCTAATTGTTAATGGTCAGACGTTGGCGTGTACACATAGTTCATTTCTTGTTATGGCAGCTTAACGGCGGATGTTTGTCGTCTAGGGCCGGGGGGTGGTTCTTGTCCCACCCCCCCCGACGGCGGATGGATGTAAGGGTGGCGGTTGTTGTGTGTGTGTAAAGGCTCTGATTTATAAAGGACGGAAACGACGGCCGACTTCCGCAACGGAACGAAAAATTTTTACGCTAAAATCGGTCAAATCCCGATTGTGTTGTGTTCGGTTTAATTTACGACTATGGGGCGAACGTGTCCGTGCTTTCTGATTTGTGCGAATTTGTCTAATTGTGAACGTTTCCTCGATATTTTATTTCTTATGGTTTATGTAATGTATAAAATAATATATTTTTGTAACATAAATTAATCATCAAAATATTTTTATCTATGAAAAACTGAAACTTATTTACTATCATATTTAGCATATAAAATGTGTATTCAAGGCTTTTCGAATCGATTTTTTTTTCTTATTGAGACTACTCAGGCAAAGAAATCTTTAATGCTTTTAAGTAAATATTATATTAAGAACCAAAAATAACTTTCCAAATAATCTTAAATTAATAAAACGTGTATCCATGTATTAATAAAATAAAATTTTGTGTAACTTCATTGATTATTATTTAAATTGAATTTTATTTCAAGTACACCCAATTCTCTTTTTACACGGTTCAAGGAAGAAAAACCAATTATTTTTTTATACGGTTTTTTTCTTTTTCACACAGTATAAAAAAAGTTTTTTTATTGAAAAATATTAAGATTCGATGCTGGCCACTATACTGATATTATATGCATGCAATTATAGTTATTATATGAAAATTTTCGATAATTTCACATGGCGAAAATTTTTTACACTACTCATTTTTTATAAAGTATTATAGATTTAAATGCAAGTTGTATCCAAATATAGTGATGGAACTTATCTCCAATTTGTATATGATTACCATACTTTTTATTTACACGGTAATCTCTAGAACGCATCCTCCATGTAAAAAGAGGATTGGTTATAATTCTAAATTCCACATAGATGCGTCAACGACAAAAAACAACAATTTCTTCATACCCACAACAAACAACCAAAAAACAATTCATACCCCAAAAACAAAAAAAATCACACAAACCACGAACGAAAACATACAAATTACCATCTCGCATTACAAACCCCACACAAGCTAATAACCCAAACTGATGTTTCAGCCATCGAAGGCTATCTCAACCCGATCGGCACTGTTCCCAACAAGCGGCACCACCCCCACAACCCCCTTGGCTCCGTTCACAACACACCCCCCGACGGGGTGTAAATTCCGAGCGCGAGCACACCGCAACTCGAATATTTTATCACACTTCGTTCGCGGGGGTATCGGCAACCGGGATGGAAGTTTCGAACCGAAGCACAATCAAAGGCATTAAATCATCCGTCGACTTCCTGTAGCCACCTCTGGATGGTGCTCGCCGTTTGTGCTTGTGCAGGTGGAGACGACTTGTCGGTGGGTGGGTGGGTGGATTGGTTGGTTGTTTTTTTCCTGCGGTTCCGTGTTCGTGCTGCATGCTTGCTCTTGATTTTGATTTCAAGATTTTGATGTTCGCTCTTGATTATTTTCAAATTTAGATTCATGAACTTTGCTATGACCGATTCCAGTCATGTCACCTTTGCTCTTTTGCTTCTCAAGCTGCTTGTCAATGGATCTGCTACTTTCATGAAGTTTTTCCACATGAATTTTTGTCTTCTCAAGTTCTTCTTTTATGATTATATTATCTTTCTCAAGATCTTGATTTTTGGTGATTGCATAATTAGCTTCTAACTTCATTCTTTCTATTTCTTTGTTTGCATTTTTTAGATCCTCTTCAATTTTCCTCTTTTCCTCTTTATCTTTCTGAATTTCATTTGTAAGTTGTGAGATCATGGTCTCATATTCATTCTTCATTTCCTCTTTTTCCTTTTTGAGTGAGGTGATGAGATCTAATGTGTCATTGTTAGGTTCTTTCAAACTTTCCACAAGTTCTTCTCTTTTGCTTCTTGAGATATCAATCTGTTCCTTGAGCTTTTTGATGTAGTCTTCTG
>JAOXNN020000011.1:10886-21528 GCA_028571205.2 Hydropsyche betteni
GGAAGGATTATTTTGTCATTTTGCGAAAAGTTTCGAAAGTATCGTATATTTTTCAAAGGATCGAGACTGCGAAAAATGATAGTGTTGTGTAATTTTTCATTTTGATTCCACGTGCATGAATAATTTAATAAATAGCGATCTTTGATTTGAAAGTAATTGTAGAAATGGGTCTCAGTATGATTCGATGTTTATTATCAATTTTCCACGTATGGTTTGTATTGAATGAAAAAAAAATTGAATCAATGTTAAATAATAATTTCAACATTATTCGAATGTATGAAATATTAAAATGTATTATCTGAACGAAACTTAACTGTTTAATACACTTATGCAATATTAGGAAATTCATAATCTTCGATCTATATGAGATAATGCATGAGATTATTATGCATCATAAAATCGTTTAATGGTTTGAATATTCATGAAAAATTTATTGAACTCTTTTATAGGTTAATTACTTCACGGTTCAGTAACAATGTAATATTTTTTCTTACGAATGCATCACAAATTACAAAATTATATTATGTAATATCGAATCGCTCTTTTTTTGGATTTATTTTTTTATATGAAAAGGTTTTCGTTTCTGACATCTTGCAACTTTCAAGTTGCGCAAAAAAGCGGTTTTCCATGAAGATGCATTTTTGATTTCGATTTTGTATGTATCTTCATGACATTGGATTGTATTGGTTTTTTTTTAATTTATGGTCCAGATTGGTTGTTAAAAAGTCTTGCTGCTTTTTGGTTGTTAAATTTCTACGGATGGATTCAGTTGAATTGTTATGAAATCAATGTCAAGATTTTTTATGACTTGATACAATCGAATGACCAAAGTGTTGCAATGATGATGGGTTTATTAACATTTGTTTTTCGTATTGTGTAATATCAAAACAGTTTATTTTTAAACATTGATCGCAATATATAATAGTATCTACCCAACAAGTACCATTATATATGTTGTCAATATTTCAATGTAAGGTTAAAGACATGTTAAAAATGACAAATTCATTTGCGTATACAAAATCAAGTGACATTCACCTTTTGACAATATGTCTATCATTATTTAAAAAAACAACAATTTTTTTAAAAACTGTTGTGTATATTTTTTGACGAACGTATGAGAGGTCGTTTCTCAATATGACCGTTTAAAGTTAACCCTTTCGTAACCTGTTTCGCATTTAGCCAAATAATTCCGCTGATAATATTGTGATTTTTTTCGAACGTGTGAATATCTTCAATTGAAAAACCAAACACAAACAATGGAATGTTAAGTGTGTAACGAAGTTTCCTAATGCGATATGAAATTGTTTTGATGTGTCGAATGTATGCAATTTTCATTGTTTTTAAAATTTGAATTAATTTTACCAAACATTTTTGATGTAGCAAACACACAAAGATTCCTGATAAAAAAGTCGACACTTCGTAGATCATCCATCAATTCAACAGGTTAACGAAAACGACGAATTAATCACAATGTAATCTGGCATGCGACCTAACGAATAAGTCACGATTTTTACGAGACGTTCTCTCGAGAACAATTCGTGTCTTTACATTCGTACACGAAAAGAGACTTTCTTTCTAAAAAAAACCAAAAAAATGCAATTTTTGTCGGTGAACGTAAAAACCTTGCCGCCCTTGACTGTAGTTAGTTCGTTCACTATGCTGGTTACTTTAACTTGCATAATAACTTTAACCGAGACCTGTACGGTGTCAAGGATTTGATGCGGTTAATCATCTTTTAATTTTTTTAAATTACTCGTAGCAATCGTAATAATAATGTTGCCCAATATATCAATTATTGGTAAACCACATTTTTTGATATAAATTTACACGATTTGCCCTTCGTCCTAAACGGCATAGAAATTATACTTCGACCACAATTTTCAATGATTTCTGCCAGAAAAAAAATTAACATTTGAAAATGATAAATGAATCTTCAAAACCATATTTATTATTGCAGTAAAACTGTTTCGTTTCAAAATTGATAATAATTTATTTATTTCAATGAGATATTTTAAATAATCCCTGAAATTATTAAATGTTTACTCGTTTTTTTTAAATTGCAATAAATTTACTTTATTTTTTACCAAAATTACTCAACACTATAAGAAGTGCATACAGAATTAATTAGATGTTGCTCAGAGGCGAACGAGTTGTTCTGTTAGTAAGGCACTGGTCGAAAAGTGAGCGTGAGAAAAAAATTAGAATTGCTTTTACAAAAACGGATATATGTCAACTTGGTTTGAGAACCAGTTTGAAAATCGAGTGCACGAACGTGGGCCTAATTAATGATGATGACAACGATGATCAAACGAAACTTATGTCATTTGAAAAAAGTACACAAAACATGAGATTTTATCACGCGATTATTTTCTTATATAATTTTTAATAAGCGTTAAAAGGATGTTTTTCCAAATCACACATTATTATATCATCAAAACGATATATGACTGTAAATTTCACTATGAGGGCATCCGTCTAAAAAAATTACATTCGAATCGAGATTCCTATGCGATTTTCGACAGAGTTATGATTCTACCATTTATGTCGAAACCGAGAAGAGCAATATAAACATAATAAATTAGTTCTAATTGGCATAATTATAGTGATACGATGACGTGTTGTAATCTCAATATATCACTGTACAAGGTTAAATTTAAGTTAGTTTTACAAATAAAAACCTCAGAAGATCCACATTTCGAAATATCTCCATTCGCGCATATTTACGATACGAAACATTCCTCCATGCATCAAAAGTGAAATTAAAATGAATTAAAACTCCTTCGTTACCGTTGCGCAATATGATATTACATAAAAAAAAACAATCTTACGATCATCATCACGTCAAATGATAAATCGTTCGAACGTCACTTTTCGAGATGCGAAATTAAATCGTAAAGATTACTAACCGCGCACGCACTCGAATTGCTCTCGCATTACGTGACTTGTGACTGTGCATTAGAAAAACCGCGAAATTCAAAAAGAAAATCACGGACAGCCTCGTAATTGAGAAACGATCGTTTTCTGTGCCGCAATCGAAGGTGCTCCGATTTTGATAGTCTTTTATGTAGAAAAGAGGCCGCTCCCATGCGCCGGCGATTGGCCAATGTGTTTGACGATTGCGTGCGAATCGATCTTGATTAAGTGCGATTTTCGGTGAAATTGAATTTTGAGTTTGGAATTTCGCAATCGGTCGATTATGAGACGGTTTGTCGTGTTCACGGTGTGGGATGTTGGCGGGATTCGTGTTGGGATGATGGAAGGTGTTGTATTTGAAATGTTGGTCATTTCGTTTGGTAAATTTGAATGAAGATTCTTTAGATTTTTTCAGTGAATGTGTAGTGCATTGCGAAATATTGAAAAGATCTTATAATGTGGATGTAGAATGTAAAGAAGTGGATCGGTAAATTAACTCATTCATGATGATCAATCAATTTTGAATGAAATATTTATGATGAAAATATATTTTACATTATTTAATTTTTAATATAAATATCAATACAAAGATTTTGATGTGTCAATACTGGAATTAAAATAATATTTTTTTTTAATAAAATTATTAAGTAGTTAAATTCCAACAAGTGTAAATTTTTAGTGTTTTTCCTAAACATTTTAAGAGCTTATAAGGTTATATCAGATCAACCTAAAAATTACGTTTACTAAAATAAATTTGTCGATAAACTTTCTTTTTTATAATAATATGATAAAATTTTTAGTGAACAACTTGACATAAATTAAAACTAATTCAGATAATTCACACGAGATGTTATTAAGACCCAACTAAACCAGCCCAGTAACGCTATTTCAATTTGAAATAAATCAACAGTTAAAATAATTATATATATTTAAATCTCGTAGTTTTTCGATAAATGCATATAAAGTAAAGGTTTCACATTCAAAATTTAACCTTTTAATAATAATCATGTATCGTATTTCATTGATTATTTTGACAACGGCCATTGGGCCAGAATGACGAGTCGGACTCGTTATGGATAACCAGGGACAAAAGTAAAAATAACGAGTCATATATATTTTTTTATTTTATTCATAAATTGCAATAATATAGTGCACTTAACTAATTATAAAAAATAATAATAAAAGAGAAGCAAGAAAAAAATGCTGTAATTTGTGAAAAAATACTGACACAATGAGTTAATAATACTTTCCAATGGTTAAATTCGAAGTTCAAAAGGTTGAAGTTGAAGTTTAAAAGTTGAATTAGAAGTATAAATAAACCTGTAACGAAATTTTTAATGACATCATTCACACACATATTTCCTCGACAAATACAAATCGCGTCACAAACGCAACTTTATTACGAAAAAGTCCAAAATGACACCCACCCGTCGGTGATTTATGTGAATTTTCGCATCGATAAATTGCGTCTATCTACTTTCAAATGTTGGTGCATTTAACGCAGATGATTCTATTTTACGGCTACTTTTACACTCACCTTTCCTAATAATGTTCGCGTGTAATAATCGACAATTGCGCAACACTGCGCGAATCCGATTGTACAACCGGCCGTATTAAAATATTGTTGTATTTTGTTTTTCAGGATTGCCTTTACGTAAAAGAACGTTCACGTAATGGTGCAAGCTTAAAGTGTACATGTCGGAGGTTCGTTTAGAATCTATAATAATCCAATTTAATCTGAAAGTAACGAGATGTTATTTATTGTATGGTTGTGATGTCGAGGAAAATTTTCAATGATACTTATGTTAATATCGCAGATCATGTGTATTTTACCCGAACCAATATCATAATATTGGTTTACTCAAACCAATATCATAATATCTAATTCAATACAAAACTTTGATCAAATTGCTAAAAAAAAAAATCTCACCTAATCTAACTCCCAACGATGTGTCACTTGGACTATGACTTTTATAAAAGGTATTGAATTTTATTTTGTAGAAAAAGGTATCAAAAAATTAATACTATGCATTATTTATTTATGATATTCACAAATTTGTATTTTCAATAAAGATAAATCAGTGTATTTTTGAGAATATTCAAATTATTCTCCTATTTTAAAGTGTATAGTTTTTTGATAATTTAATTTTGATTTAGCAAATTTTTTTTAAATAATTGATAAGTCTTATTTATGACAACCAACCCAATTTTGCATTCAAATTTATAAAGAAAAAATTAATAAATTGTTTCGTATTCAATATTCCACAAATAATTTTTACATTTCGAATCAACAATGAAAATTCATTTAAAAACAATTAAACAATTTTTCCTTGCAACGCAAATTCTCACTATCATGAAAATTCGAAAAACATTTGAATAAAATTGCATTCATCAAACAAAACAACGTGAACGTATCAAAAACGGTGAAAACACCCGTTGCTTTTCAGCGGACGTCAAAAACGTAACGTTAGCGCAAAACGAGACGGAACAATCGCGCAAAAACGTTAATTTGTTCACTCGGTTAATTAAAATGATTAAATCTCTTTGCCGATTCCACCACCGTCGTTGTTTATGATGTTGTTAATTCGCTTTTGATTTGCATATGAATCCAATTATTGCGAGGGAAAAACGCGCGCCTTTCGTTCCCCGCTAGACGCATAAATTTCGCTCGTCGCTTCGAAATGCACGCGAATTAATGATTTTTTCAAATGAAAAATCACTTTTATGATCCATTGATCTAATAAGAATGGATCAGAGAACGGAAATCGTCTCTAAGCTTGTATCGAGATCTATCAATCAGTTTCGTTAGCGAGGCGAATCGTTACGTGCGGCCTCGAGCGGATATTACCGAATTATTCGATTATGTCCGAAATGGAAATTATGGCTTTAATACGAAAGTAGTGCGGTGTGAGTTCTACTTTTTGATTAAGATGAAGTTTGGATGTTCTGTGTGATGGCTTATGATAGATTGTGTAATTATTAATTTACGTTATCGTTGGTTGTTGACAAAAAAATTCCGATGAGTCAAATGAATCAAATGAAAGAATATGACGTCATGAAGATGTAGTGACGTGTTCAATTAATTTTAAAACATAAACTAAACGTACGTTTTTTAAAAATGCAACAAAATTATGTATTTTTAAGATATAAATCAATCCATTTACTTTAGATTAGTTTTGAATTATAAAATATATAAATTTATTAGTACAAAAATAAATTTTAATTGAGGTTATTCGAATCACTGATATTTGATTAAAAAAAATTAATAATAAACAGAGGCATAATAATATATAAGCTATTTATTATATTATACGTCAAAAACGACAATCCTTAATTTTATATCGTCTCAAGTTTCGATATGTACATATAATAGTATTTCCATTCTTTATTCGCTCAATATATACAATACATATTATATTTTTATTTGGCGATGCAGATTATATGTGTAATTCGTGAACGAAAACATCTCTGATGATGTTTTAAACTTTCATTTTCTCTTTCGGAAAGAGAGAGGAATTGAGAGATATAGGCGTAGCGATGTGTGCGAAATCTCAAAAGTGAGAGCATCCTTTTAAATAATGTAAAAATTTCCGAGTTAAACATTTACAAATTTTAATTCAATTTTGTTCATATAATTTAAAAATCAGAATATCATTTCTATGAACAATTTTTTCAAGTTTTGATGATAAATCAATCCATAAAATAGTCTTGTTATAGCAATTACTAAAACTAGTTTTAAATCACAATTAAAGAGTCAACGTTTTTGAAAGAAAGATTGTTTCCGAGTTCCAAATCAACAGAGGAAATCATCTTGTTTAGAAATTTTATGTTCATGTCTCGACCAAACACTTCGTAGTGTATTTTATTATATGCTAAGCAATAATCAAAAGTGGTATAAAATATACGGTGCAACTAAGAAAGCAAATTCGAGCACACAAAAAATGCCCGACTGGAATACCGGTTTAACTATTTCTTTTGTCGAAAAATAGCACTTGCATAACTGTGTTGTAACGCTATTATTGGATTGGATAATCGATACATTTTTACTCTTTGATTTCGAATGGCTATACATCATTTCATAGTGTTAATCTTCTCGGAGTGCTTTATGTTCGGTTAAATGTTGTACTAATTTTTTATTGATGAAAATTGATACAAAAACATTTTAGCGTTGCGATGCGTATTGATTCTTCAAATTAGATTACTAAATAATAAAGAAGTGATAATAAGACAGATGGTAGATAATTCAATCATCATCATCTTTATAAGGTGCATTATAAGAACAGGTCTTACGAGTATCACCAAAAAAAATTCTTAGAGGTACATAAATCTCAAAAAGTGTAGTTTTAATATAAAAGAATTTTATGACAAATATATATGTTCATATTCATCCACTGATATTTTTTTTTAATTGATGATCGGTGTAATATTTAAATATCAATAAATATTGAATATATAATATTTCAGTCATTTTTAAAAATTGAAAGTAAATATGAATATAAATTCAAGATGGATACAGAATTATGAAGTATATTTTAAAACAAGACCCTCTCAAAATTTTTTAAGCAAAGTTGAATTCTGATGCCATTTCTTAACATCAATAATATACGATCATATACATATGTATCTTTATACTAACATGTTGCTTAATTTTAATGATCGATAAGAACTGATGCGCTCAATATGATATATTAATAAAAAACCAATAAATATTCAAATCACACTCTTGAAACATTGAATACCATTCAAATAACCATCGATACAAATTCGTACAGCTTTACATTGCAAATAACAATACGCCCAACATTATCGCCGCCAGTCGACTACCGACCACATACGAAGCCGACGCTTTATAAGCGAAACTTTCGACAGATGTACCTCAAAAAAAAAAACTGGAATAATTAAATATCCGACAGACGGATTCCGAATTTTTTTCCACGATAGAACAGCGTGCGTTCCCCGCCCATGCTAGAAGAAATGACGAAACTCCTCGAGTCTGAGGAATCCGCATCTGGCGAAAGTGGTATGCTAAAGTCGCACATATTATAGGAGTGGTGACCGAGGAATTGTGCGATGACATCATACGGTTGGTGGAAAACTGGTCCGTTGCCGTATGGTGGAAAAAACTCGATCCAGATTCGGGCTCTTCTTTGCGAGACGACTTATCAATTCGGATGATGTTGATGTGAAGCGATTTTGGGTATTGCTTCATTGCGGTTGAATTTTTTTTATGTGCTTATAAAACATTCGATTGTATATTATAAGTCCACGTATATTATAAATCCATTTATATTACTAGTCCTTGGACGTTTGAACCAACCCAATCTAACTTAACCCAATTCGAAATTTTGATGAAAATAAATGAAATTGCTAAAAAAAACTTAAACTAACTAAACTCAACCTACAACGATGTGTATATATGACTGATCCAAATATACATGGACTAAAATACACTTGTATACACATATATTGTTTTGTAAAGACAGAAATCTTGATTGGGTTAAGTTTATCTTTGCAATTATCAGAAATTAGCAGTACATTCACTTTATTTTTTTTTTCAAATAAAACGAGGTTCGATTTGAACGTATATAAATCAAAATTGCATCAAAAATACTTTGTGTATAAAAATTGAAAAATCGATCAGTATTTGCAATACGTAAAATAACCCAGTTTCGAAGATTATTCCGAGTCATCAATTACAACCAATTAATAATGAACAGACGGGTGATCAATCACCGACTGATGATGCCACCATTACCCTAAAAAATTTCGAAATTTTCTCAAAAAATCATCATATTTATAACACGGCACAAACTTTAATGCGACATTCAAAATGAAGCGATACTTAAAAAACGTCATCGATGCAACGTGCAAACACTTTCGATACATAAAACTTTCTCTGGTTGAAATTATGCACAATATTGGTCAGTGTGATGCAAACGCGGGAACTGGTCTTTATTTATAATTTTACATGTAGGCGTCGTTCGTTATTGTGAAGTGAAGGTTTATAATAACCGATAATAAAACATTGTGCATTAGAAGATTTAACGATATTGCGATTCTCCTTTTTCTTTCCGATCGTTGTTGAATAACGATCTCATTTTGTTATAGATCACCATGAGTCATGTTTATCGTATGCTAGAATGTATAGAATGAGGAAATAATATATATTTTAATATGTACAGTATGAATTTTTGCTTTGAAATGTAATCACATCATTTTTTGCATGTTCTTGGCGGATGCACAAGATATTATTTATTAGTAAAGATAAACAATACGAAGATATATTTGATTAATCCGTGACCATTTTGAAAGATATATATTCAGAAAGTTCTATGGAAATATTATTTAAAATTTTCGATTGTACTATAAAGGTTTCGTTCTATAGTAAATTTTATGATGATGACTTTTCAATTTTCTTTAGTAATCGTTATGTTTATTTCATCAACATCAGATTCGCTTTCTTCATTTAGATTCATAATGACTGTGTCAATTAAATCTTTTGCATTCGTCTCATGATTTCTTAATAACACATGACAAAACCATTCCGAATCATCAAACATCATAAAACAAACACCATATAAAACGAGAGATTACTGTATATAACACACTTATTTTTTTATAAAACACGGTTTTATAAAAAAAAATCATAATAAATCACCGTAAGCTATTCAAACACTCGAAACGCACAGGCGTCTCCCGAACCCAAAACGAACGCTTTCATCAATCAATTTTTGAAAATCCGATTTTGAAAATTGCCGCGACTTTCACCGGCGCGCGAAAAACGCTCAGCTCAAACAATCGCGATCTTCCGAATATAACATCGTTTATCAATTAAACCCAAGTGGCTCGATCTTCTTCGGCAAACACGCTCGTAGACATTTCTTCTATGTCAAAACACAATGATGGCGCGGGAAAAAAAGAGTTTCGTTCGTGCGGAGAAAAAATCGTCGTGCGATGACCGCTTCTGGCGGTGTTTTTTCGTTGCGTATTCAGATTTTGACGAAAGTCGGTCTTCGGCTAATTGAGTTCGATGGCTAATGGACGTTTTGGTTTTTTTCAAGGTCGTTTGATTTTTTAATTGATATATAATGGGTTATGCAGTCAGTTTTTTGTGGTGCTGTGTATTAATTAGCGTGAAAGTGTAAACGATTTGATCCTAAGATCATAATGTAATATAAATATCATATGGTAAATTATCATCGAATAAGTCTGAAAAAATTGTTCAAATATTCAATACATCGTTATATAAACATTAAACGTTTTATCAATGAAAATCGTTGAGTCAGCAAACAATTCATCGTCACGTCATAAAAACCACCTGTACCCCTATTTTTTCTATAATAGCGTCATCAAAATACATCACGTCGTCCACTTTCTCAATAAACAAACGTAAATAATAAACTAATTATAATGAAAAATATATTGAAATTACAATGATCATATAAAATCTTATATAAGCCACGTCTACCATACATTCTAACATTATAAATCATCAGATCATCAAACAATACACAAGCACTTGTAAAAATAATATAAAGCAGACATACAAAAACTTATTACAGTAATATCTCAATTCATTTTTGTGAACTAAAATAATATTTTATAATAATACTATTACAGATATTGTAAATAATCAAGAAAGTCTTGTGATATTTTAGGTAATTGTGTGCGTCTAAATTGTTTATTAACGAATAAAAATGTATTTCTGGTGGTTAAATTGATTTTTTTT
>JAOXNN020000011.1:21628-34219 GCA_028571205.2 Hydropsyche betteni
CGAATCATCACCGGGTCATCACCATCGCACAACAGCCACCTGCGATGCACTCCTTTTCGCCGGCCACCTTCGAAAAGCACATCGCGTCCATCATCGGCGGCTTTCACCGGACACTCGAAGGTCGGTGGAGCACTTTCACTGTTGTCGATGGGCATGTCGGTTTGCGGTCTTCTTTTCGGCGGTTGTGCTTTACGTAATCGACGGTTGCGTCGGCGGCCTCCGTTATAACGGCGTTATGGTTGTCCTTTGTGCTTTGTGTGCTCGGGCGACAATGGTGTCGTTTGTCTGATTCGAAAGTTCGACGGTGTGAGGTGGTTGGCGTGTTTTTTTTTGTGTGTGGATGGTTTGGTGTGATTGTTTTCGTTTGCGGTTTGGATTGTGCAATGGTGGTGTTGGATGAAAATTTTGCGCTGATTATTTTAAGTAGGGGTGTTGTGTATGTCGCTTCTGTTACGAATGTGATCCATGTGATTTGCGTACGCGGTCACTCTTCGGGGTAAGGATGACCATATTTGCCGACTCTCCTCTTTCAATGGTCATTGAATGTTATAACATATTAACAAATTATAATTTAATTAGACTTGACTGGTTTGTATTTGAATATTATAATTCAATCGGCCCTGATTAATTTGTTTAATATAAAATATTTTGAGTTAATTAATTAATTGGTTTATCAGATTATATATTTTTTGATATATGCAAACTGATAATACTCTTTGATACTTTTCATATAGGTACCAGATTCTCAATAATTGCTGAAAGTATTAACTGAACTTATACGTGTAGCCAAATTTAAATCATGCAACTTCAGACTCCTTATATGGCTATTTTAAAATTCTAAAACACTTTCTTTAGATTAGACATAACACTCTGAGTAACAACAAAAACAAGAATAATGATAATAAAAATAAATAATAATAATAATAATAATAATAATAATAATAATGATAATGTGGTTTAGTTCACAAAAATGAATTGAGACATTTAATAAGACATTATTGCAATTTTAATCAAGGTTGAAATTTAAAAAAATCACTCGTTTTTCAATATAAATCAATTATATATTTATTAGAACGTGTCTAATATATTTCAGATTCACATCAATTATTTTCATCATCTAACATATAAAAGCAAGAAAGGTCAAATATTTTTTCATCATCAAATTGTTTTTCCGTGTTGAAAATGACATTTACAAACAAAGCAATATTTCATATTAATTGACAATAATCATCGATCTTTTTATAATATTATAAATTAAAAACATAACATAATTCATAATTAAATGGATGCCCAAAATAATTCATTTTATTTAATTTTTATTAAAAAAAATTGCTACAATCAAGACTTGAAATTTTTATATTTGACAAGTTCTACTTTTAGTCATTTATTGCAGTAAATAAGGCCAATCATAATTATTTATTGTAAAAAAAAAAAAATTGATTCATCATCAATTTTATCAGATTATGATTTTAACAATCAAATTAACGCCAGTAACGACAACACGTTTTTACAACCCGGCCACAATGGCAAACAAACTGCTCAGTTTCAAAATTTACTGCCGCCCAAGTAACCTTTGGCCGAAATCGGCCCGCGTAATGGCCATCATCAATTCGCACCACAAAGGCGAAAACGGACGCGATCCGCGCTTAACCGCAACACCAAACAACGAAGCGTCGAATCAAAATCGAAAACTTACCGAAAACGAGAAAAACGCCGCCGACTTTCTAGTCGGTCCGAATGCGACATGTTGGATGCGCGAAATGCTTTTCGAACGAGAGAAGTTTCGCGAAAGGTCGCGCGTTTGACATTTCGCACGATGAAAGCTATTTTAATCGATATGCGATTAATACATATTCGAGTGTTTATAAATCACTTTCTTTTCCGGAGGTATTTCGGTTTGGAATTTTTTTTTTATGGTTTAATTGTTGTGTCTTTTGATGTTCCTTGAGCGTTTGAGAAATGGTTATTGATATTCGTGTTATTGTATAATGGGTATCAATCAAATGTTTTGACAAGTATGTGCAATAACTTTCGAGTTATTTTTTTTTTAAGGAAATTAACGATTAGCAACTTTTGATGCTTAAATATTTTTAACTTTTAGAATAATTTGTCACAAAATTATAATTAATTATCGATATGAAACCAAGATTTTTTGTCATCTGAATTAAAAATATAAATAAAATATTTCAAAAAGATTTATTTTAAAATATGAATATGCATAATTATCAATACAGTATAAAGTTAAGGGCATAAGTTTTAAGTTGTACTTAAGTTTTGATAACGTTAACCTATAACCATGCACCTATAACAATCATGCACTTCTAAATTTAATGCTTTGCATTATACAATCTAATATTAAAATATGGACTAACGCATATCAGTAGGCAAAATCTGAAATATACATAGAAAATTTCACCATTTTTTATATACCATCATCACAGGCAAAAGAAAGTAAAAATGCAGAAACAATAAAATACAAATGAAAACTTGGAGGGGGGAGGTGAAGTGTTTAGTATTAAATTTTAACTATTAAATTTCTTATTACAAACTATTGAAACCCAAGTGCATTTATATATTCCCCTCAAATTGTTAAATACTACAAAAAATATCATGTAAACATTGAAGATACTAAACTATGTATATTTTTCATATATGTAAGACGATCAGATCTGAACATATCGGATCGAATTTTAATTTCATTCACGTCTTTACAAGGTAAATCGACATTTCAACCTTCTGAAGAGTGAAAGAATTAAAAGCACAATTACGAAAACCTGAAACGATCCACAAGGAAAGGTCAACCACATCGCGAAAAGAACACACGTTCACAACTCACACGAAGATTTTGCATAAGCGAACTTTCGACAGAAAACACTAAATAAATCAACCATTTAACTCATCGGGTGGCTCATAAAACTACGCATATTTTGACCAATTTTTCGAAAGTACGACCTTGTTGCCGGGGTTCATCCTCGAAAAATCGGGGTCCTCTCACCGGCTAAGGTGAAAGTGCTCGGTCCACTCGCGCACAATAAACGGCGAAATCCATGATCTATAGATCTGATCGTTTGTATGTGTTGCTGTGAAAGTCCGAGAGTGAGTAAGTCTTGGGTTTCATTCGTGAATCATAACACGCGCGGTTGGATTTGGGTAGGGGTTTGCAAACTTTTTCGTTTCGGGATTGAATCATTTTTACCAATAATGATGACTAATAATATAAATAACTGATGACTAATATATAACTAAATAAAAATAATAAATATGAATATTTTAAAATTGAAATATAAAATAATAATAATAATAGTAGTAGTAAGGGTATAATAAAATTTTATCAATTGACATTAGTATATTATTGTAGATCATAGATTGAGAAATAAAATTTGAAACGAAAATTTCATATTGAAACCCATAAAAAAATCACAGAAAAGACTAAAATAATATAATAATACTGTCTCAAAATATTAATACCCTCACAAATTTTCTTCAATTTATACTTAACCAGAATACTTCACTTAAAATATTGCAAGATTTTTTCAAATTTTAACCACTCATGATTTATGATGATCAATTTTTGGACTTTCACGGTAACACATCCGCTTGTATGCATTTTGCATTCCATTTGTGTGCGTGTTGGTGATCGATAATGATTGCTTTCTTTCTCGCCTCGATGAGGGACGAGTGATAAAAATTGAAATGGCGTGAGAAGTTTTGGTAAATTGGCGTGTGTCAACTGTTATTATCGCGTTTTGTTAACTGCTTTTTGTTTTTTGCGTCGAGATTAAAAGCGTTTTTGGTATATAAATAAATTGATGTATGTAACTATTCGAATGCCCCTCGTGAACAGATTCGAATCTAAGTAGCGGACGGTGAAAGGTCATCTTAGAGCAACACGTGCCTAACAATGAGCATCTTCAAATCAATTTCGACAAATCAATTTAGACCTTTTATAAGAAGCATCACGAAATTTTTTCAACACGCACATATCATTTATAAATTACATATAATAAAAAAATATCTATAATCTAAGTGAAATAAAAAATCAATTTTGTTTTAATATAAACAGAATCAGATTGAAAACACCATATTAAATGATTTTATTTTTTTTTAAATCTTTCAGATATACATGTATATGAAAAAGTTTCTTCAAACATTTATCACTGAATTTCATCCTTTCATTTGTAAAAAAATTAGGTGCTGTGAGTAATATTTTAATTTATTCTTGATTTTTCATCCATAATAATCACAATTTGATTTTAATAAAAAAACCTTGACACATTTACAACTGTCATTAATAAAAAAATTAAACATAAAAAACAATTACTTCTTTCATACATCAGATACTTCAACTTTTTTTTAACCGTATTCGTTAAATATTGAAATCATCCATTAAAAATTTTTCTTAATTGCAAACCATCGGTAGTAAAAAAACTAGTGCACTCGATAAGGCTTTTAAACCCTTGACATACATACCATACAAAGCACAAAAGATATCTATTTACAGACTATTCTGTACACAAAACTTCACGAAAACACCCAGAAAAGACTCCACTAAACATTCACAATCAACCCTCACCCCCTCGACAAGAATCACTCCACACTATAAAACAAGTTAACATACACACACAAGACACAAGGCACTAAGTATAAGCTGAAAGTATCCTTGGCTACTTACCCGGCTAATGCTCTGACAAGATGAGTTACCGTGATGAGAGGCACACGCCCGCTTGTTGAGAAAATTACCACCGCATTTTCCGCGGGAGTGTAAAGTGGAAAGCGAGAGGTTTTCCCGAAAAATAACTAAAAAAAAAAAACGGAAAAATTACTCAAACTTTGCCCGCGTCGTGAATATTTCATGATCGTTTAAAAGTTCGATGTACCATTTTTTTTTCGCGATCGCAACGGATCGGGTGAAAGGTTGGCCTTTTTTGTTCTAGCTCGATTTTGTTTGTTGTTAAAAATCGATTTTTATATAATGATGATAAGTTGTTCGGTTGTGGGGTCACACGATTTCGACTTTAGATTGTGGGTGTTCGGTAGCGCTCGTTTTTATGATTGTTTTTAATAATGTGACTTTTATTGGTCACGATTTGGATTCGCTTTTAGATGTAATGGATGATGTTCTTGCGATTAATTAATTTTAATTTGTGTTAACGTGTCAAATTTGATGTCTTACTAATTTATGAGCGGCTATAAAAAATCTAAAAAAAATGTTTGCTTAAACTTTTTTAATAAAATTAATGTGCAAAGTATTTGAGATATCTGATATACCCTTTCATATAGATCATTAAAATGGAAAGCGTGTCTGGAAAAAAAGAAAGTACCTTCGAGTGGAATTGTGCAGTTAAATATTGAATTGGTTCTGCTTATGTATTTGGAACTATCAATACTTGCTATAAATGAATATAACGATATGTTTGAAAAAAGATGATAACAATCATTTCAATTAAAAATTTTAACACGCATAAATATTTTATCATTGTAATAAGATTTCATATTATCGAACTGTATATTTGAAAACATTGTAGGAACATTTAAGTTTCTAATCTAATCTAAGTCAGTAGGAAATATTGAATTGAACATATAATATAATATTTGAAACAACTGTTTAGAAAGTAAAAAAAAAATGATCGATCGAATGATTCATATTGATCAATTTATTATTAAAAAATATGATATTTCAATTAAAAATTATTGTAATGATATTATTTTTTTTTAAATAATTTAAAAAAAATTAGATAAAATACATTTTCAAAACAACCCCCATCCCATAAACCAAAAAAATCAACATTACTAACCCGTAAAATATTTCAACCATCGACCCATCACGAAAAGCCATCTCTAGAGCGCCAGCAGGTGTTGTCTCCTAGCAAGAAGTGAAAGCAAATTTACGACTTCACACCGCCAGTATTTCCTCCGAAAGTCAAGCGAGCCACCTATTTAGCACCGCTGAAGGGTAATTACCCGTTGGCGGCGTTGCGAAAATTTTTCGCTCCCCTTAATAATTGATTCGGCGCAAAGTGGGAATGTGGACGCGTTTGCGGATTCCTGCGCGCATTAGCGAAGACGTACTGTTTCGTGGCACCGAAGATGAATTTTATATCGGGCTTTAAAGCTGAATAATATTTTCGTCGGCGTTTTATTAAAGAGGGTACACCTGCTTTACTTTGTGCTAGGCGTTTCGGCGGGGTAGTGTGTCGCGGAGTTTCGTATGTGGATCGGATGTGGATGTGTAGTGTTGTGGGGTTAGAGCTTTTGCACATCGAATTCAACCTTATATATGTACTTAAAATACAATCTATCTATCTATAATATTATGGATAGATAGACTATTAGATTATAATATTTATTTCTAAAACTTATTAGTGGGTTTGGTAAGGGAAGCTTTCCCGAAGGGCCTACAAAGTGAGGCCTATAGGGTCGAGATCTAGCGGTTTCAGGTTAGAGTAGCTATTCTGAATGCGCTAGTCTTATATAAATCTAATCCAATCTTTTTAAAATTGTATTCAACCTTTTAAACTTCAAATTCGACCTTTTAAGGCTTTCAAACTTTTAAATAATGTTCTCCAAAACAAATCCAACTATCGGAAAGTACCAATAAGATCATTGCCATAATAATCAACGAAATGCAATCTTTTTTCTCGAATTTGATTTTGATAATCTCAGTTAGAATTTTTCATAAATTTTTATATTAATAATAAGGCATATTTTTCAATAAATAATTTCGAAAATTACTATAATATCATTAATATTTACCTGATGTATATAAAATATATTTTCATGAAATAATAAAAAAAATTGAAAAATGAAGAAAATAAATTTGCGATGATTAAATTTGAAGTATAAATGATTCAATTTGAGGTTTAAAAGTTTGAATATGATTTATTTCATGTAGAATTTGGAGTGTGAAAACTATACCAAACTAGAATAATACGCATTTTGTTTTGTACATTGCTAATTGATTGGTCTGTATATTATATTATACACCAAGTCCTCTTATAATACGGTTCCGAAATAACAAGGTTCTAGGAAGGACTGATTATATTTTACACGGTTTTTTCACTTTAACGAGGCATAAAAAATGTATTATTGTACAAAAATGGTAATATTAGGTGAAGGCTTTTGTAATTATAGTTATTGAATAAAAAAAATTAATATTTTTCTGATAATTTTACACCGCAAATTTTTTACACATTACACACATTTTATAAAGTACATTTGAATTGAATTTCTACTCAAATAAATGAATAGAACTTATCTCTAAATTTTTTATGATCATTTTTACACAGTATTCTCTAAAACGTATCCCCTGTATCAAAAAAACATTGGATGTATATTCTTCCAAAACTTTCATGACTTGAAATTTTCAAACTGCATAAAAAATAACTCAATCACACTCCAGCGACTATTACAATTCTTCGAACTCAATCAAGTCCGACGCACTAGAAATCGATCGGCATCCAATAAAATCTCGAAAGGCTCCGCAAATACCTTCCACGACCCAAGTAATGACATCGTCCGGTAAATCCCACGCGGAAATCAAAATGGCATCACATCGAAACCGGACGATGAACGGAAACCGGAGCTGGTTCATCGTCGGGTGAAAGTGACCCGTCCGCTGACGCAACGGTTCACTTTTTCTTCAATCAACGCTACACGCATCCTTGGATAATTTTTATTGAAAGTGCATTATTATTATAATTGGTGATTAGCATTCCGAGGTATTTCGGTGTAGTGGAATAGGTAGGGAAATTGCAGTTTGATTTAAAAAAAAATTTTTTGTCTGTTCGTTGTATTCTGAAAACTTTTGTTCAATATTTATGTTGTTCATGAAGGTTATTTTGAATTGAGATAAAAATTAATTTTAATTCAATAAAATATTGTTGAATTTTCATAATTGATTGTTGCAATGTGATTTCATAATAATTTTTTTTTAAAAACTCAGACTTAAATATAATGTAATTATTACGTTAAGAATTCTTCGAATACTTTTCCATGGAATAAATTTTTGATTGCTGTTTCATTTTTTTTTTAAATACGATTAATTTATATAATTTTTATCATCAAAATGTTAATTTCAAATAAATAAGTTATTATTACAAATTCATTTATGATACTTATAAGTGTAACAATAATACGATATTGCATGGCTGTTTTCAAAAGTATATTTCAAATCTTAAATTTATTTGTAAGATTATTTGTAGTAAAATAAATCAAAATATTTTCAAAAAACTTTTGCAATCATTTAAATTAAAATTTCTCACAAATGGTAATCGTATAATTTGTAATATTTTTATGTTCGCGTTCCTCGAGCGATCATAAATGAAAGTAAGATGTGCTTAAAAACAACTTTTTTATATTTTATTTTTGGATGCATATCGTAAACGAATGTTTATGGATATATTAATATTTAATTTAATATACCATCAATAAGTACTGGTCCATAATTATATTGTCGATTTGATATTAAGATGAACTCATGTGATATTCGAATAGAGTTAATAAATATTGATTTTAGCAGTTATAAAATCAAATGTATATCTAAATTATTAACTATACTATCGTGTGTAATTTTTTTCAGATTATAAATAATATTTAATTATAATTATCATCAAAAAATACATTAATCAATTGAGTAAACCAAGAAATTTATGAATCTATACAAAAAAATATTATATAAAATCAAACCAATATTTATATCAATGAAGAATTAAAAAAAAAAGAATCGAATCTAAACACATTATAATTTTTTAACAAACCAGATCTTCAACAATGCTTTTACCGAAATGGAAAAATTTCCAAAAATACTCAAAAAACATTTCACATACTTAATCACGACAATGCTGATATTTCCATTTCGTAATTGGAAAATGCGGAAATCAAACAAAGTCGAATCAATATTTGTCCATCATACTGGTCATCGCCAATTAAGGTGTCCGAATGCTAAGTGTGAGCGATCGTTTCGTATATGTAAACCGGATTTTTGGATTTTCCTCGAATTCAAATTGCCAGTCAGATGTTGTGGTGTTGAGGTCGTTGACGTTTAGATGCGAATTTTTAATGCAAGCAAAAAAACTGATTGAATCTGTGTTAATTTATCGACCTCGATTCGAAAGTGATGGGCACCAATAAAATTTAATATGTGTTTATTTGATGTATAATTTTTATCTTTTTTAATTTGTATTACAATGCTGATTTTTTTATATATATATCTTTTTATTCAGTAAAATTTAAGAATGAATACCAATAGATTTATATTTAAAGGGAAATATGATTGAGAATTTAATTGGAGTCGTTCTATTATACAATTTACTGACCCCTATTGGCATCCTTAGATATGCACAACTGTTTTGTTAAAAAAAAAACAATATTTTTTATGTAGGCATCGAAAATTTTAAATCTTAATGATTTAATAACTTCATAACCATGTGGTGCTCTTATGTTTGTATTAGGTTGTAGCACGAAAAATGCCCGAAATTTTCGCAACAAATAAAACGCTATAACTTTTACAATTTTAAAAATTGATTTATCCAAATAGGATCAATTTAGACCAAGAGTCTTCTACTAACGATTTAATAACGAATATTTGATTTTTTTTTAAATTCTGTATATTTGGAGGCTACGAAATCATTGAAAGCCTTTTTAATACCGCTTGGATTGGTAAAAAATTTCTGGCAGAGGAAGAATCTATAATATATTTAAAAAAAAATGGTGATCGGTCGTAGAATAAGTAAGAGAATAAGCAGAATATCTCGTGTTTTGAATTTTTGATTCCGTTAATTTTGAACCCGTCATTAAAGAGATATGAGAGACATAAAACCAACAAAAACCTTTCCATCCCAAACATCAAAACCACACCCGATAGTTTTCCCACAGCGAAAAGTCAACCATGGCGTCGTTACGCGTACGTGAGCCACTCGAAAGCGCGAACTCGAACCGATTATTTATGGTGCATTTTAAGTGCTTGTCTGCAAGTGGTGCCGGCTTCACGTGGAGCGAATAAATACGTATAAGATATCGATAAAGACCCAAACAGAATACGTTATTATGTTGCCGACGACGACCCCCGATTTGCAGCCCCCGACGGACTCCATGGGTTTTTTAACCCTTCCGATGCGGCAGATGGACCTGTGTTTATGTGTTACATTTTTGCGTAGTGGTTTTAGTGTTTCGTAGATTTTTTTAAGTTATACGTTCATGTGGTGAAAACCATATAACGCACCAATAATGGATATGTCACAGTCCAAGCGTGATTTCTCCCCTTAACTTATTTTGTTATGTCCGAAATTTTTTTCTCCAATATTATAACTAACTCCTACCCAATATGCAAACTACTGAAAATTTATAGAATTAGTCCAAGTTTATTTCAATCTATGTATATTTTAATCGATCATAAACATACATTGATGGAGATTAAATTGAATTAAATAAGGTCAAGTTGGGTTAGGTTAGGTTTTTTTTTATCAAAGATTAGGATTCGGTTAGATTAGGATAAGTTGATTCAAATACATTTGGACTAATAATATACATAGTCTGCTACTAGTATTATATCATAACGATTTTGATGCTGTTGTACGAGTATGTAACGATTTTAACGTGATTGTTTGAATACATATGTTTGTATATAGAGATTAGTTTTATAAATATGTTTTGCATAGTATGCAGTTTATTTAGTATAATAATAGAGTTGACGTATAAAAATCGGATCAATGTTTCGGCCCTTTATAATGCATGCTGTAACTGTTCTAAATTTATATATTTCAGGTGGAAAATGGACCCATTCTGAAGGGATGTGAATTCATGTATTAAAAAAAAGTATATGTGTAAATAATATGTATCCATACACGTGTTTGATACTTGATATCTCGATGTTTTCACAGCGGATACAATACGACATTCGTGTTTTAAACCTGAATATGTCCTAATTCTTTCATATCTGGTGTACTTTGCCTGCGGCGTGTCATTCGCGTCCCGACTGGCTCGTTTCGTTGTAAAAAGAATTTTTCGTAAATATTATAAGGATTAAAACATTTATTTCAAATTATTTTAAAAAAATTAATAAAAAAATAAATGCAAATTTTTTTTAATTGATATAATTGCAATGTTCGATATTTGATGCTGTTTTGCAAGTCGGACAAGTCGCAAATTGCCAAAAGTCACACGTACATATTGTTGCATCAACGAATTAAAAAAAGCAGTAATGAAACAATTCAAATAATGCATCGAATGACCTGAAATTAACTGAAACGAGGTGCGTTTTGTTTGAACATCGTGAGAACGTGCTAGATCGGTTTCAATTTCACAATAAAGTTGACGTTATTCAAATTGAATATTTAAAAAAATTGTTTTCGATTAAAAAAACTGTTTGCGCTAACGAACGTCAAAATTTCAGATTTTTATAATAGCCTGTAAAAGAAAGACGATTTTTCACGCGAGTATCAAATGTAAAACTATTCCCATGCAATTGTATTGTCCGGTATTAATTCCGACAGCTGTATATGGAAAAAAATATCCGTAAAATTTTTGTACGATTGTAACAATTGACCTTTCACACTTTCTAAAAAAAAAATATAATGAAACAAAACAAAATGCGAAAAAATCGCAAATTTCAGCCAAATTTGAATGATGGTCCGAGTCCAATTAACAGCAATCATGAGCTTGGCATTGAACGGCCGAGAATCACTTTCACCGGAATTCGAATTGCGGCGGGAATCTATTTCGAAAAAAATCGAATTTGCGAATCATCGTGTGTCTGAATACAATATTTATTGTATCCGTAACCGCAAATGTGTGTTATAATAATGGGATTTCGGCGAAACTCGATCGATTGCCATCTGTCACGATTTCTAGGAAACTATCTAATCTGGGTGTATTGTTTCATTTTAATTTGCAAAATCATTATTGCGTCATGTTTTTGTTGTTTGTTAATTTTATTTATTAACGGATGCTTTTTGCACTTTTGGTGATTTTCTATTTTCGGATGCAATAATGTGTGTTAAACAGTTCGCGATTTTTATACTTTGTGTCCTCTGCTTTCACTTATGATCAATGTCAAGATTTCTAAGAATATGTAAATCTAAACGATTGGGTTTTTTTATAGAAATCTTGACATTGATTATGCAAACAGATGCATATAACACATTCTAGCGAATTTGCATTGTTACGATTTTACATTTTTAAGATAATAAAAACGAAAGTCAAAGCGTGGGTTGACTGAATAAATCTATAGAACTTTGGCATTTTTATTTGAATTTTGTATCATCATCATCATCATCATCATCATTATAATACAAACTAATAAATTATCGTTTTGAAATTTTATGATACTATCGATAATCTAATTTATATTTTTCGATTGTATATTTATTAAAAAAAAATGGTAACATGCCAAAATTATTTTAATACATTAATTTGATAGTTTATATAGTATTGTGTATACTATAATTTTTCAGAATCGTCTCATCAATAAAAGACCAAACTCCCATTTTCAAGTCAAATGGTTAAATACCCAATTTGAAACGATCGAGTAAAAACGGAATCTACCCTTACCATCCCTGCGGCTTGAACCATCATCCTTACGAATGACAATCCATG
>JAOXNN020000011.1:34319-61204 GCA_028571205.2 Hydropsyche betteni
AACGATCGAGTAAAAACGGAATCTACCCTTACCATCCCTGCGGCTTGAACCATCATCCTTACGAATGACAATCCATGCAGCGTTACCATTGAACCACCATTTCTCAACACACTAACTAACCATTTATCAATTTACTTACCAAAAAAAAAATTAAAAAAAAAAATACAAAATTCCGATCAAAAAATGCTGCTGTACAGCGACGCGAACATGTTAACCCGTTGTGGCCCGGGACGGATAGGCGGACGGACATTAGCGTCAGCCGTTAGTAGCGAGTTACGGCCCCCAGGCGGACAGTGTGCGCACCAGCGAGACCCACAGTTTGACGATATCTGGCGCCCCGTCACCGGCCCTACCTAATGCAGATCACCATTGCAGATCTCGTGGCACCTACGCGGGATTTTGTTTTTTTTTTTTTCATTTTCGAAACGGTTGAGAATGAGTTGTGTTGATTTGTTAAAAAAAAATATATTTTTTTTTTTTTTGAAAATATTTTATGGAAAATATAAAGATGTTTTATTTTATTTGAGGGTATTGAGGTATTTGAAATAGAATTTTATGTTTGTTTGGAGTTGATCGGATTCTGGATCAGTCGAAATGATTATTGGTATGATTTGATTAAGTAATCTGGAAAATTTAAAATTTTGTATTTGAATTTTTATCTGAAGTTTAGAAATTTCTCGATTTAATCTTTGGATTGTGTTTTTGTAGTTTTATGTTTTTTAGCGTTCATTTTTAAATGTTCTCATGGTAATAGTTTTAATTGTATTAATTAGCTTTAGTAAATTAATAGAAACCATAAAATAATTAAAGTGCAAAACCTCGTTTTTATTGAAAAAATACGAAGATAGATTTCATATAATTTTCTTTATATCAATTCTTATAAGGAAACGATTTATCTAAGTAATTACTTCAAATTTTAAAAACAAAACTGCAATTTGCAAAAATATGATTTTCAATTAAATAAATTAGATATAATAACCAAATAAATAACATAAAAAAACATATTTTTCTGCCATTCAATATGCAAATATTTAACACTATATTAACATATTAATATATATTGAACTATTAAATAGGCCTGATTTTAATAACATCGGCTGTGGATTTGTTAAGAAACGGAAAACGATAAAATGTGTGAACCCGAAATTTGTACCCGATTTGAATATTTAATATTTAATTAATAGAATCAAAATAGTTCATTCGTTATTTGTTTGTGACATACATATATAGGCAACGCCAGAGGCAGTAGGTAATATGCATCATTAACTTTATACATATAAAGACCATATTAGAATATCAGTATCTTTTAAGAACACACACAAAAATCCGTGATTATATATAGGGGATATACGACTGACTTTCACAAGATTATTTTAATCTAAATTATAATATAATAATAAAACTTTTCATATTATATAAAACAAGCCCACTGGTTATTTTTTCCATCGTTTACATCAAACAACCTCAAACGCGCACCGATTTACCTCCCGAACAATTTTCCCTCGGCTATCAGCAAATTCGGAAAACTCTTGAAGACGCGTGATTTGAGCATACGAAACGCGGCGAGCGTTTTTCCTTTTTAAACGTCCAAAATAATAATTGGCCGCCTCTTTTGATATGTACGCCTCCTTTTGAACGTTTTCCCGTAACAAGTTTTTCCCACTTACCTCAGGGGCATTGAGGGCGCGTTCACTCTTTATACCCACCCCCGCGGACAGATATTCGCCGACAGGCTAAACAACAACCGGGAAAAAATTAAATCTTTGTGTATCGCATCAAGAGCACGTCAGATGTTGCTCTTGTTGTTGTTGTTGGTTTTTTTTTATTGTGGATTATGTATTAAGTGGGCGAAGCGCCCGGTTTGTGGAGTGTTTGGTTTGCGCGGTTTTTTGAGTTGCGCGTTTGATTTTTCGTATTATGGTTTTGTGTGTGAATTATTTTCTTTGATGAATTTAAATTTGATTTTGCTTTCGAATAGTTATATTGTAGATTTTTTGATGTCTTACTAAGTCAGTCAAATAATTTTTATATCGAACTGAGTATGTATGTTACAAAACGTTTGTATAATTGTGTTTTTATGCAAATCACAATAAATCTTGCATTTTTAGCGAAATTTAAGCAAACTTGAAGCAACATTGACATTTATTAGCAATGCGTCTTTCCTAGCATTCCATAAGTATATCGTAATACATGTCAACTGTCATATTTGATAAACGATGTCAAATATTTAATTTTTAATAACACTAACAAAAGAAGACAATTCGCCAATAATGATATTAAATTTTCACAAGGTTTTTATCGGTTTTCATGGAAAACGTCGCGTAATACACATATTAGGAATTTTATTTTATAAATTAAGTAATTCAGTGAAATAATTCTTAAGACTCAAAAATATATATTTAATTTTCATGATTGTTCTGAAACAATTTTTTATTGATATTTTTATTCAAATTGGAAATTTCAACTTTTGAAACATATCAAATTCTACTGTTCTCTGAAGATAAGCGACACAAGTATTGAACCAGGATCAATTCAAAAACAAACTAACCATTCAACCTCTCTCGAAGAAACAACAAAACCTTATTATTCCACGTACATTCGCAGAACTGAAAGCCTCCAAAACCCATCGACCACCATAAACGGTACACAACTGCACCGTGCGTTTCACCTGGCCACATTTTGTAACAAACAAACCTTTGGCCCCACCCACCGAAGCCTCCCGTTACATAATACGCAATATACAACACAATACACCCCGGGAAAGAATCGGCCTCAAAGAATTGCCGCGGCAAAGTGAAATCATTATTAAGCTTAGGAGCAAAGCGAAGTCAGATCAAAGGTTTCTTCACGCGAGTTTCTGTAACAGACACTGATCAAACTCACCCTACCCCACGTGTCCGCCTTAAGCGAATTATTATAAAGCATTCACGTGCGTGTTTTGTTGTAACAATCAATCGCGATTCGTCGTCAAAGATTTTAACGGCGTTGTGACTAGAAATAGACGGTGCGTCTGGTGCAAGGATGTGATCTTTGAAATGTGGAGCTTTGAAGTGCGGCTTAGGTTTCGGAGTGAATTTGGGTTGTTGAAATAGTTTTGAGAATGATGGTGGGCTTTCCTTTGATAGGTCTTGAATATGTTTAATTTTCGAAAAATAATTATTTGTTTTTATCATTGTTATGAAGAGTTGAAAGTTTAGTAATATGTTGCGTTTTTAGTACCCAGTAAATATCTATTTCTGAAATGCATAAAAAAATTCTGGAATTTTAGTTTCTTTTTAAAATCATCGATAATTTGGTGAAAAAAAAATTACAAACCCTTAAAATAAAAAACCCTTTTTCTAATCAGACACACTAATTTCTGAAACTCACTCTTATTAGCTCCGAGGCTAATCTCCCATACATATGTTAGACAAAATGTAAATCTTGTTAGGTTGCCTACTTATTTAAGCTATGAGTCTTCGTCGTCTTTTCACACACCCTTTTCATGCAACCGACCCCATTCTCCTTTTAAGAATACGCCTTCGCTTAGAAGAGAAAATCTCCTTAGCTGAACTATCAACATAGTTTTATATGATTTAACGATTGAAATTGTTAAAGCAATCGAATCCAAAGAATTTTTAATGAAAAATTTCAATGCAAAACCAATTTTAATTGCGTTTTTTTTAATAACCTTTATTCCAGCATACGTATGTTAAAATAATGTATCATCATATGCAGCTTCAATATTTTTTTATATTCAACAAAAAAATAAATACTTTTGGATATAAATAGATTGATAGAAAACTACTTTGAAATAAGCTATAAAACTAGAACTTCTCGTTATTATCAGAACATGCTCCTTCAGATTTAAATATCCTCAATTTTTTTTTCTTTCATATCATTCGTTGTTTCAATCATACTTCTACATATGTGGAAATTGGACTTAGCTCCAGATACCACCAATCAATGACAATACGAAAATATATTACCAGAACTTTTAAATATAGAATACAATTTTCAAATAACTGAAGATAAAAAAAATATCTTTAGTATAATAAAATAAAATTAGATTAATGATACACGATTAAGTTTATCAAATGTCACTTAACATCGATGAAAAATAAAAATCTGCGCACATTATAACAATTTTTAGATTAAAAATGTAATTTTATATAAAAGAGTTATTCAGAAAATATGTACATATAATATTTTTGCATAAAATAACGCAAAAATAAATAAATTTTCCGCGGATTCCTTACGCACGCGCACTCCGACATACACATTCGGCGCCCGCGCCATAACGGCCCCGTTATTTATCTTTTTCGCGCCGCTCTCCTTTATATTTCGAGATTTTTTTTCCGCCTTTTCGAGACGAGAACAAAAAGAAAATATGTTTCTTAATTCAAAGTCAAAATGAGTGAGGAAAACTCGGGCGGCGGCTGAGGGGCGAACGAAATGGAAAACGTCTAATTTATGACGTCTGGTATTGCGCCGAGAGAAAAGCCTTTTCACATTCCGGATACGCCCGAAGATAATTCAATAACCGAGAGCTGCACGGGGAGGAGGTCAAAATTGAAACTGGAGAGCGAAAAAAAATCTAATTCGGTTTTTGCATGTCGCGAAAACACATCAAACGGTTCGGGCGAATCTCGCAAATGGACATCGGTCCTTCCCGCTGCAATTCGGCAAGTCCTTCTCCTTCGGTCTTCTCATTGTTTCTTTTCCGTTCTTGCATATACGTTAATCGAATTTTGAACTTGGGCGCCTTTACGTTTTTGCGTAAGTGATTGGTGATTCGTTCGAAAGGGTGTGTGGAGTGAATCGCTCCGGAAAAAAATCCTTTTTCAGTTCTCTTAAAACTAATCACTCATGAAACGTGTTGAAAATAACTTTTGTATACAATCGGATGAAAAGATCGTTCTTTATACATTAACGTTCGATTTGAAAAATGTATCAGAAACAATGGAAAATATGTACAACATAAATAATGCGAGAAATCGGCGAATGGCTCACGCGCGATTTTATTTCGTCAATTTGGCGAATTTATTTCGAAACATTTCTTGACAAATGCGCTCGCGTCCGTCACCCGTACAATGCGAGGGCCGTTCAAACAGTTCCGATAATGTATCAAAACGTTTATACATATGACAAATTTATTTTATTTAATACTAATATTATATGAATGGATATTAATTTTTTTTTATATAATTCATATAAAAAATCATGGATATTTAACAATGTAATTTTTTTTAATAAACATCATTGAACTATCGATGCAAGCCGCTCGATTCGCAAAACGCGTGAAAAACACTCAAAAGCGAACGTTTCACACAGGACCACCACTCTTCATCCGAAATGACGAAACTATCCGGCATGAAATGGGTCCATCTGCGAAAGTCCGATACTACCATCTACTTATCCTTCGAAGAAAAATCCGCTACATCGATGCTCAACTTTGAGATGCTTTACAATCAAAAATTAAAAAAAATATTTAAAATTTTTTTATAAAAGATACGTATAAGTTCTGTCACATATTTTGGTTTTTATCCATCATCGATGATAATATTAGAAAATATTGTAACACATAAATCGATGTCTAGTTGGTCATTGTCTAATTGGTTTTAGTCTAATTGGTTTTTGTCTAGTTGGTCATTGTCTAGTTGGTTATTGTCTAGTTGGTCATCATCTAGTTGGACATTGTCTAGTTGACCAATCTTTTTTTCATCGATCGCCAAATTCTATAGATAAATTTTTAGGTATTGTACAGATAGGTGAGTCAATAGCTCAATTGGTTCACAATAATCAGTAGCATTTAAAAAAGTGTCATAGTTCTAGAAACAATAAAACATTTTCCCATTTGAAAAATCAATTTTTCGTCGATCGAAGTAAACAATTTTAATTTAAGAATACGAAAATGTATTTTTGATCACCATCTAATTAACTAACATAAAACATATCATAGTCCTAAGACCAATAAGCTATTGTCCAATTCACCGTTTTCTAACTAACCATTTTTTTTCCACATTATGAAACATATCAAAAAATACCGATAGACATATCGATTACAATCAAATCGACTCACAAAACAACACAACACGAAACCAACAACCGAATTTCCCGATTTCCCAAGACGTTGACCACTGCTGCCTCCGGCGCCCAACACACACGAACGCCCCTGTTATCAATCGGCGACGCGACGTCCCAAAAAATATGA
The DNA here is from genome assembly GCA_028571205.2 of Hydropsyche betteni. Classification (NCBI taxonomy): domain Eukaryota; kingdom Metazoa; phylum Arthropoda; class Insecta; order Trichoptera; family Hydropsychidae; genus Hydropsyche; species Hydropsyche betteni. The sequence continues at coordinate 40,513 of JAOXNN020000011.1, forward strand.
CCGTCCCGAGTCGAATTGATGTTTGTTGTCTGTTGGACATAACTCACGGCCGATACACTCCGCGGCCGTAGATAAAGCCTCCTCCGAGCGCCAGTGGCGGGTCGGCGTAAATCACGCGCCACTCTCGATTTTTATTGCGATCCGCTCGATATGATGTATTTGTGGATGCGACGCTTTTTTTACGCTTTTTCGTGATGGGAAATTGAAATGTGACGTTTTTTGTGTTGTTCTGATTTTTTTTTTGTTGAATCGATGTGTCGATTATGAGGATTAAATATTCAGCTTTTAAACCCCGAATTTTATCTTATACGAATAAAATTTAATCTTTTAAAAAATGAATTAAACTTTTTATAAATAAAATTCATCCATCGAAAAGTATTATATAGAGCGTTATCTTAGTAATTAATAAATTACAAACTATTTTTCGATTTGACTTTGATAATCTCAAAAATTTCTACCATCCCTTATACATAATAGCGGATTTCTGTGTGTGTGTTTGTCTGTTCAATGACGCTAGCAACTTTTTCGGGAATATGGTCTTTATACGTATACAGTTAACGTCTATAATATGATGCTTATTACGCTCGCGACTTCGGTATTATATTATGGTCTTTATGCGTATACAGTTAACGTCTATAATATGATGTTTATTACCTAATGCCTCTTGCTTTGCCTATATGCCACAAACAAATAAATGAACTATTTTGATTTTATTAATTAAATATTAAATATTCAAATCGAGTACACATTTCGGGTTCACACAATCGGGTTTTCATATTTTATCGTTTTTCGTTTTTTACCAAAACCACAACTGATGTTATTAACATCGGGCCTATTTACTAGTGGATATATAATATAATATAAGAGCCTAACGTTTATTTTTTTAAATTTTTCATGAAATCATAAAAAAATGAAAAAATAAGAGAATATATTTCCGGTGGTTGAATTTTGTTTGTAAAAGGTTTAATTTGATGTTTAAAAGGTTGAATTTGATATGTAGAAAGTTGAATTTTACTATAAGGTAAGGTATCTGTAACCGAAACGATTAAGTTGCAGTTAAATTTTAACTGTTTCTATTACTTAAGTTAAAAGACATATGCGAAAAAAATTAAACATATTTCTTTTGCAGAAGTGATATATTCTATATTCAAAAAAAAAATTCCTTATATCATAACAAGTACCAAAATTTTTTAACACATTGTAGACATTCAAAAATCAACATACAATACATATATACATCAAGATCAATTTAAAAAAATAAATACAATATAAACATTAAACGAAAAGCACGGCTCGATCCGAGGATTATTTTCGGCACAAAGCTTATGTTTGGACAACGTTCGCGATTAGGGTCAACGTCAACGCGCACCATCGTCAATTAAGGGCTGGCAAATGAGGGGATCTTTCGTGTTTGTCGGATAATGAAAAACTTTTGTGGGGACGACATGCACAACGAGACATCAAAGAGGTCAACGCTGAGTGGCCCTAAGGCCACGAAAGCGAATCAACCCCGAAAGGTTTCGAGGGGTTGCACATCGACGATGCGCCCCTCCGTTGTTTCGCATTCCTATATATTTCATTGAGACTTCTGTTGAAATTTCGTCGATTGTGGCAAATTGCCGCGTTTTCCCGCAATCTGTTTTTCGAATTAAAAATTCGCTATTTTCCCGCGCAAGTCATCGCTAAAAAGGGAGAAACCGCTCAAAAATCGCCGAGTCGTAGACGATGAGGATGTGAGGTTGTCGACTGGCCGCAATTAACCGCAGAAGACGACTTAGAGGAATCGCCAGGCCCGCTCTTTAATCCAATTAAACTTGAATCACGGGGCTGAACCGTGGGCAAGAGCGTTTGGCAGTATGTTGTGAGGATTCTCAATCTTTTTTATATAGAAAAAAATTCAGAATTTCACTTTTATAAGTATTTACTAACATGAGAAATGAATATGAGTATTTCATCCAGATGAGAATAAATTTAACAACCAAGCTAAATTTATGTAAAAAAATAAGAATCACCTTCATTTTATCTAAAAATAATCTATTATTGCTTATTATTGAATTGATGAAATATATAAAATGACACTTTTCCTCTATCGATTGGTGATTAAAAAATGCTTGAACTTCCTATAGTATATTATAAATCAAAAATGTAGTCCTAGAATTCAAACTTAAAACAAAAAGTTTATCTCAAAGTTCCTGGGTTATTCACATTAGAATCTCATTATTTCAAAATTATCATGTACATGATCTCCCACTCCTCCTGGGTTCAGCAGGACTCTAGACCTAGGCCCGACATTGCAAAAGAGCCCGACATTGATCAATTTTATAAAATTATTTTGTTATTATTTTTAATGAAATCTATCAATTCTGTTCGTCTTCGTATTATACGTAATTCGAACTGTCGGTACCCACTAAAAAGCTATATAATTTAAAAAAAAAAACGGTGAAAAAAGGGGGCTCGATAAAGTTTCTGGCCCTAGGTTCGATTTCTGAATGTGGGGGAGGGCAAGTTTATAAATCGAATTTTCTCCGAGAATCTTATAATGAAATATCATATTTCATTGTACTGTCTCAAATTGAATCATAATTTAAAACAATATTTAAAAAAAATAATTTATGAAGACATCAATCAAATTTTTTCCCCACCATTTCTCATTTAATTTTTTATCGCCAATATAACTTTTTTTTTCAAATTTAAAATTCATCGGTGACATTCGCAGAGTAGTGTTTGAGAAACTAGATCATACACGTATACTGAGGGAGTCGCGTACGTGTTCGGACCCCGGGTCAAGGGGGCCTGCCCGATTAAAAATCAAATCACGCCGCCCCTGGCGGGAATCCGAAGGTGTGGGTCCCTGGAAGAGGTTCGTCTATAAATTAATAAATGTTTTCTCATCCACGACCGCCAATTTCTCGCTGACCTTTCACAAAAGCTCGTCGTCGGTGCAAAGTGTTTAGACGGGAGCCCCGTTCTACTCCCCATACTGGGTACGCCCCTGGTTCGGTCCTCGCTGCATACGTCGTGTGATTCTTAAAAAGATTCTCTACTAATTTTTTTTTTTTTGAATAACTATAGTTTTTAAATATGCGTAATATTCAATTTTTTATCATTTTCTTAAGATTTATGATTTTATTTGAGAAATTTAGTGATTTTACTATTGAACAACGTATTTTTTGTTTATTTCAAATTTTAAAATAAAAATAAATGTTCAATATTTCAAAATTAAATAAAAAAATTCACTTTTTGTAAACGGTTAAATCTAAATATTATATTTCAGAACTCACCAAGGATGTAAAAATTTCACGAATCAGTGGTTTTGTATAATTTAAAAAAAAGTGAAAGAATTTGATATTGAAATATTAAATTGAGCTATAAATTTTTAGTTATTTTACGATTCTTCGAATGATAATTTATCAGTTTCATTGATAGTTGAGTACACTCACTAATTTCCCGGCACATAAATTTCAACAACAAGAACCAATAAAAATTCACACAACACTATTCAACCTTCAATCCAATAAATAAATTTCCCATGCTCATTTTCCACGTTTCGATACATATCAAAACATTTAAAAAAAATCAAACAGTCGTCCTGTACACCACCACACTAGAAACAATGATTCCCAGAAATCACATCACCACCTCAAAGGAAGGGGGCAGATTCGAACAAAGACCCACCGACCACCTACATTTTCAACCCCTAAAACTTACCCCAGACCCGCGGGGCACGTGCCCGACGAAAACGGCGAGCATAATTCAATTTCGGTGCGACTGTGCTCCCGCCCACCTGCCGCCGCCCTGTTTAATTACGGGCGGGGACATTAAATTAAGGTGACCCAGGCTGACCGAGCGATTCTTGGTCACCCTGTCCCACCCCGGGGCGGGGAATCTCGTGTGGGCACCCCACAGAAAATCTCCGGTCCGTGTCCGTCCAAGATCCGCAAAGAGATGAGCATGCAGAACATACGGACGGTCCACTTGGCACTTTTTTGCCTTGAAAAGGTCGGTTTTGTTAAGCTGAATCGTATTTTATAATTTCGTTGGTTTTGGAAACATTGATTCGGTCGTATGAATTTCAGGTGTTCGTTGCAGTTTTTGTAATATAATATATGCTATTTTAATCATGCTGGTTCCGTTAGATGAACGGATGTTTTGAGAATTTCAAAAAATATTTTTTTAACAGTATGAAACATGTATGTACCTGATTTTGCGCTAATTAACAGTCATTATCTTCCCTGTTATATTTTATTTAAAAAAAGAGCAATATACTCTACTAGTTTACTCTTTTAGTGTAAGAAAAATATTCAAGAATCTGAAGATCATTATTATTATTAAACCAATATCAATATCATTCAAATAAAGATGTGTTTCTTTGAACATTCATAAATCATTGAAATATAAAAGTTAACATTTGTGTTAACTTTGTGCCGACCGTTTTTAGGTCAATAATAAGTTAACGAAATTAGTCTCATCGAAAAATTAGAGCAATTTAATTGCAAAAATTAGATACTGAATACAAAATTTAATCATTGATTTTATTTTGTATCTCTTTAGATATGCCGTAAGTTGGAATAAGGGGATATCTCAAAACTGATGGGTATTAAAAGATTGGTGTTTGTTTGAACTATTTGATGAGTTGCGTTTGGGATCGATGCGCGTTGTGTTATTTATGTGGATACATTTCCACACTTTACATTCAAATTGTTTTGGTTTTTTTCCCATTCAAAGAATAATTTGTAAACTTATACAATGAGTAGCATTGTATATTTTTAGCATGTGATTGAAATCGATCTTGATTTAAATTCCTTTATCAGAACAACTTCTCAAATATCCACGTCGAATACAGTCAAAAAACCAGCAATTATACTTTTTTTTTCAAATAGAGCTTACAAACTTTCACCGAATAACTACAATTTTCGTCATAATACAGAGCACAAACCTTTCAAACATCAAACCTCGAAACATCAATTCAATTCCAATCATTCAAACACTTTTTCAATAATTACATATCGATGCACAAACTTCTCGATCATCGATCCCCGAAACATCTCAAAAACAATAAAAACTCCACCGATTCCAATCGTTTAATCAACAATTGAAGACTTGCAAAATATATAAAATCAGTTTTATGCCAGAAATACGTTCCTTAACCTTCGAGAGAGCGCGCCCGATGATTTCACTTGAGCGGGCGCTTGTTTTAAATTCGATAACATCAAGTTTTCTTCATATAATGGTGTTTTCTTTATATAAGTGTTGGGGAATTGCTGTAAGGTGATGAAAAATGATAAATGATTACTTTTAGAAAAAAAAAAGACTTTCTAAAAAAAAAAAACGAAAAAACACTTGTGTTTTAAAAAAATATATTTTATCGATCTGTTAGTCAAAATCAATATTCTTATCCTTATTGTTGCAAAATTGTTGCAAACCACCTCGATTGCAGAATATTTCTTGCATATAAAGAATTGGCAACGGCAATACTTCATTGATGCTGAGGATCTTTTTTTCTCCAGTGCACATGACATGCAAACACCGCGTTTTGGAGGGATTCTTACGGAAATTCCCAAATATCAATGAATAATAAAAAATTCCAAGCACATCCGGTACGTTTATAGGTTGGAGAGACATTAAATCTGAAATAGCTGGAATCTCGATGCAGTGGTAAAAGTGGGAGAAGCGATAATGCGTATTAATTGCCGATTTTGCAGCAACGCGCCCGCTCGAAGGTTAAACACATCCCCTTTACATAATCATCCCCTATATATAATCACTGATATTGTCTGTCTGTCTGTTCGTCTGATCGTTCGAATGACGCTCGCGATTTTTTATAATAATATGCTTTATGAGTTTACAATTAACGTCTATAATATGATGCTCATTACCTACTGCCTCTAGTTTTGCCTATATGTCGTAATTGTGACAATAAAAAATGAATTATTTTGATATTATTAATTAAATATTAAATATTCAAATCTGGTACACATTTCAGGTTCACACAATCGGGTTTTCACATTTTATCGTTTTCCGCTTCTTAACAAAACCAAAGCCGATGTTGTTAACATCGGGCCTATATACTATTTAAAACATAATAATCATCACTACGATCTTCTTGCTAGTTAATATCAAACTGTTTCTATACGATCACAACCCAACATACACACAACCTCTCGAGCATCAATCCTCGCAAATCATACAACTTCCCTCAATCCCACTAATTCGATTGACACACATTCTTCCATAACAATCCAGCGTATCACCACCATCATCATCATCATCATCTCCCTAGCGAACACCCTCAAACCGTTCCCATAACCGCATCTCGTGCACGAGTCTCGGTCCGCGGAGCATGACAACGGCCATTACCTGCTGCACACCGGACTTTTGTCGTGTGTCCATTGTGCCGGCGATAATGTATCGCATCGCAGGACCTTCCTTCCTGCAGGACTACCGGAGCGTGACCAGACGCGTCCAGAAGAAGCCCAGCACGGGACGTGTGCGCCGGCTGATTTATGCGGCTCGGATGGCGTCCGGATTTATGCAAATATCGGGGCAATACCGGTGGACAGCGGTCCGCATAATGAGTTTCCACTTTCGATTTTTGGCCGCATTGTTCTCGGCTGGCCATTGTGCGAATGGCGATTTACGGCCGCGTCGGAGATCCGGCGACCAGATAGCGGCTGATTGATGCGGCGTCTTGGATTTTTGGGATTTTCGGTGGTGTTCGTGTTGGGTTTTGTGTTTGTTGGTCGTTGATTCGGATTGCCGATGGTAAACTGAAAATTTACCGGTGACTGATATATGAACGGCAAACTGATGTGTGAATCATTTGCCGGTGGGGGCCGTCAATCGTGATGATGGTTCGAGCTGCGGGTGTGGCGAGAGTAAGATTCCGTTTTTGATATCTATTCGATCGTCTCAAATTCGGTATTTAATCAGTTGACTAGAAAATATGTTTGCGTGATGTTCGCTTCAGGACGATGATGGAATTGAGAGTGAAAGTTGAACGTTTTCATATTGAAAATATCAATCCGATGGTGGATTTTAAATAGAAATTAAAATAATTCGAAGATTTACGTTTTGAATAGTAAAACAGTTCGTACTATTATGGAATAATAATATTATATTTGACTGCCTGATAGTTTTAGTTTTCGTGTCTCATCGAAAATTAATTTTCGTTGAAATGATGTGTGTTTTTAAATGAATTTAATTTTAATTTAAATAAAATATCTAGGAAAACGCAAATTTTTAAAAAAACATTGAATTTGAACTATAGACTTAAATTTTAATTAATATTTATGCAATGAATACAGAATGAAGTACAATAAGCTTATTTGTCAACGTAGATATTTCTAACACGAACGAATCGGTTTCAAACAATTATATGAATCATGTGACACTTTTAAATAGATAATAAATTAAAAAATAATAATAAGAATTTTTTTGCTACAAACATCATATAGACTGCTATCATATAACGATGCCGAAATATTATACTTTAACATATCTCAAATTTTTCATAATTTCATCGTCTATCAATCGAATCCTACCTTACGTTTACTCAAACAACAATATTCTATTATCGAAAATAAATCCGCCATCACCGAAAAAATTCATCTACACTATACTGAAAATAAGCACCACGAAAAGCAATGATTCTCACGAATTCGATACAATCTCATCGGCTACATTTAATATTTAATTATGGTGTTGCAAAACGTCTTTCACACCGTTTAGCCCCGTGCAAGCACCATTGTCCTCGTTGCTTAGGATTGACAAATAGCGTGACAACCGTGTCCTGGACAATGGGAACATCGGTCGCGAGTAACGAGTCGAACACTTGATTTAATGACTCACATGTCGAATAATTTTGCATGTGTTTATACTTGATTTTATTATAAACAACCTTAAGACTATATGGTTGAGACGGTGTCAGATTCTTGCTGATTGAAAACTCTTCGAAACTGATTGTCTGATTATTGATTAAAACTCATATCCTGCCTTTTTTGTGATTTACCTACGTCTTTTGTTTTTTTTATATAATTATTCTTTAGATTTTTTTTACTTAAATATGTTATTATTTGTAATATTTCGTCAAATACAAACATCTGATTGTGAGAGCAAAAAGGATTTTGCATTCCAGTGCGTTCCAATTCGGGATCATGGCAGGATATGTTTTATTTGCTATAAATATTTATAGATTTGTCTATGGGTTTTCAGCTATTATATTATTGATAACTGGTGTTAATATTATAGTATATTGTATATTTTTTGAAAATTTTGGAAAAAAGTCATATAAAAAATGCGACACATCTGGATCAACTGTTATTTTTAATAAACAAATTTCCTGATGATTGATAAAATCCATTATTTTCTGAATGCGTATAACGGATGGAATTGTTTATATGTTTATATTATAACAATAAACTTTTTAAAATAGCCGAAAAATCAAACGATGTTAATAAGTTAACATAAAATCACAATTTTACATTGAGTAAAAAAGCATATAATTGAATTAAAAAAAAATAAGTGATGAAAATTCGACTAAAATTCGAAATTTCATTACAACCAACACCTGCAAACACAAAACCTCGACTCATCTATCCGATCTCTTTTTCAGAGAGCACAAACTTGACAGCTTTCAGGCCATTGTCGTCTGCAAGCGTCTACCGCCGCAGATGTTCCGCAACACAAGAAGTTGACACTTTTGTAATTTACCAAAGTTTATATTTATACACACAATAAACGTACACTCGATACAAAGTCGATTGAGATGTCGAACGCGCTCATAAGTCCCGGCCCGGGATAGCGAAGCCTCCCGAAACGGGACGGGACCAAAATCGCCATCAATCAACGACGGAAAAAAAATCCAGTATATAAACGAGTCCTTTTTCAGGCTGCACGTTTTTTCAGCCCTTTTTCATTCTGCCCACGGCTATCAATTACCGGTTGTACGGGCCGGACAAAATGCACTTCGTCGCACTCGATGCACGTCAACGTCGAGTGCATCGGCGGTGCGAAAAAAATATGCAGTGCTGAAAAAATTTGGTCCTCTCTATCACTCGTTCTGCTGAAAATTTGTTGCTTTTTTCGGGATTTTTATTTTCGGTGAGACGTGAAAAAATCACGTCCATTTATCAGCTTTTCGTGTGCGGTGCATTCAATTACGCGCGGGCGCTTTTCGACGCGTCAAAACTTTATGACGGCGCTATTTTGACTCGGTTTTTTCAGCTTTGCAATTACACGTTTGTGTTTGATTGCTTTTTTAAAATCGAATCCATCGGTTCTTTGTGTGTTTTAGTTATTTTTGTTGGATTTTTCAAAGTGATATCGGAACAACATCATCATTTACATACGCTTCCTGTTGATGCAGAGCGAGATCTTTTCGGATTCAAAATTAGAAGAAAACATTTCTCAAAGTACTCATATACTCGTAGCATAGGTAGTGACCCATATATCAAATCAATTATTTATATAATAACCGCATTCAATATCTATATAATATATTTCATAAAAATATCTTTTCATAAAAAACGGTCACACAACGGTTGCATTTTTTTTAAAATATATTTTTTACTAAGCAAAAATGAATTTAAAAAAAAACATCAAATCCAATTAATATCAAAAACGTATTCAATGAACTGTATTCAAAAAAACTTTAAAGAATCATAATTTCCAATTATGTAGATTAAACTGAGTTTCGTGAAATCTTCAAGCGTGTAACACTTGAAGGCGCCGCCTGCGACAGCTTACAATGTAAACTCAAAAATATTGGTTTCCACCACCCCAAAATCAACCCATCCACCCACTGAGCCACCCTCGAGTTCGGCATCCTTTCTTTCCGCGTTCGCTTGTCGCAAATTTATCGACGGACCGTCTGCAGCCGGCGCTGTAATCTCTCATAGGAAATGAAAGGGCATATTTCCATGTTTATTTATGCGCCGATTTCTTTCGTTTTTTCGTTATTTTTTCCATTCAGATACTCCGTCTGTCTATATTTTCAACATTTTGAATCTTCATTCATTTTCAGCGGAGAATAATGTGTCGGAAACGAAGATCACTCTTTCACACCTCGCACCGTAGTTGACAACCCTTTTCTTTTATTTTTCGAGATCCCCCCTCGGTTTTTTTGCGTTTATTTATTTCTCGTTCGATTCATTTTGTCCTTTTTTTGCTTGTTTATCTTTTTTTCTCTATCTATCCGAAATGTCACGAAGAAAACGTCAGCCGGTGAAATATCGGCGCGAGAGCAGTCCGAAAAAGGCGAACCGCCGGACTGTATCTTCGTCACCGATCTCGAGACTTATTGATTTAATGGGTTTAAATTCGAAAAACGGTCGCCGAATTTTTGCGTATTTATAAGGCGTAAACGTTGAAAAAAAAAAACGAAAAAATATTCAAAAATAAATCTCGGTCCAAGTTGTTAAGCGACGCTGATTGCGCTAGACATATAAATCTTTCGAAGCTTCGACTTTCTTTAGTTATTGAGAAAATTTTATGTATTTTCAAAGTGATTTGTACAAATGACAAATTTCACCAGTAGATTATTATTTTTTAATATGATTAATTTATTATTGTAATAAGCAAATTAGAAAGTTTCATTATTTAATTATGTTGTTTCATAAATAAAATAAAAAAAACGATATGTCCATATTCATTTGACATAACGATCAATCCTCAAATCCATTTTAATCAAATTTTCCGAAATGTACAATTTATAATATGTACAAGTAAAATAATTTTATCTTATAGAAATAAAACATTTTGAAAATTTCGAATAGGATAATGAACCAATTTCCATCCACCTAATTACGTTGTATCGAAACAATGGATAATTGATTTCATCGATGTCAACCGTAAACCTCCATATCAGTGATGGTTTTTAATAAAGCGCTATAGAGCTGTAGCTCTTCCCAACTTTTAGTTTTTTTTATTTTTTTATTCCTACAATCGTCTTACACAAAAGTATAAATGCAATACATATTTTGATTCTTGTATGTGACGATGAAGACGTATTCCGTTACTATATTATTATACTTTCATTTTCTTTGCCGCAACCCCTTCTATGCAGTTTCACGATCCACCACTGCTCCATACCACGATTTCCTTAACATTTCGACAATCATGATATTTTTACGTTGACAACTCGACCAGTGGTGTAGTGCTAAAAAAAAAGTGATGGAGCGCTAAAAAAAAAGTCGTGGAGTGCTATATATATCTAAGATAAAAGGAAAAATTGTGCGAAAAATCATATGTTCTACTAAACTGCAACAAAAAAACTTATAAAACTGATGAGGGTCGACAATTTTCAAGTTCAAAATTTCGGCTGTCGTTCCTAAATACACGATGTTTTTGATTTTTTCTCTAATTTCCAAATCTTTTGTGAAAATAAGTGTCAAATTTGAGCATAATGAATGAATGAGGGGCACGTGTTTCACATTTGACAATTCACGTGGTACCCATCTGTCCATTTTTTTACCTTCCCTATTACATCCAGAAATCTTGAAACACTTGATTTTGAAGCTTTACGGTGTAATTTTAAATTCCGAAAAGTTTTTTTGAAATGTGAATTTTTCATATTTGAACGCCGCTCCACCTTGAAATAAAGTGGTGGAGCGGCGCTCCAGTGCGCTCCTGCCCCACTACACCACTGGACTCGACATCATCTCCGTTTACTTTACTCCATCTGCCCCAGGGACCGGCTGGTGCACACGTCCTTCCCGAAATAGGAGCCAACAAACGCCCGGGCCGTTGCTAACGTCATCGGCCGCCGACAACAACAACAACAACAACGGCCCCGTCAACGGAGACGGATCTCCGTCGAAGGAATGGCCGTCGTCGGCCCGCCGAAGTCAGTTCGTTATGAATCTGTCGTCGGCGCCATCAAGCTGTCGATGGCCGCCGAATGCTTCGGATCGTTCGTTGCCGTCGTCTGTTATTGTCCGTCGTCACCGAAGAGATTGAGGCAATTAAAAGCGTTTTTTTTTTTTCGAATTTCTTTTTTTTTATCGCGGTGCGGTATGAAGATGTTGGTGTTTAGTTTGGATTGATTTGATTTTGTGTTAGGTTATTTTCGATGGATTGTAAATGGTGATACTAAAATAATATTGTATAAGTGGACCAAACATCATAATACACATAAATTCAGCAATACATGCATAAAACGTTTATTGTGAGATTTTTGTCTAAATATTGCTGTGAAGTTATACTCACAAAACAGCTGATTTAGAATGCAACGTATAATACGCATTATTATTGTTCTATTTAGAAAATGTTTAGATTACGAATTTCGCATCATCGAGACGTTTTTCAAAAAAAGAACTAACACATTTTCCATAAAACTTATCAGCATTTATCATTGAGTTAAGGTCTGCGATTAATTTGAAATTGTCTTTAAAATTAATACTACTTCAGGATTAGAAAAATAAAAGTTGTTTCGAAAAGTTGTATTTTATTAAAAAAATACTGTCATAATAAACGTAGTTTAATAATAATATTAAATTAAATTAAAATTTATATAATATTACATATTAAAACTTATTTTTTATCATATTTTATTTTGGCATGTTGATACTGTGAGGGTAAACTGTCATTCTGCAAAATTTCATTCGGATCCGCGCTTCTGAGGTCGTGCCCTCCCTTGTTAGCCAATTTTCAACTCCAAATACAGTTCGAAGAATCAATTTTTATTTTCTAACATCTTCGCACAATCTTCAAACAACGCATTCATTTTAAAAAGTTTTGCCGACTGCATTTTTCCGTGTAGATTTTTCTCTGACACTCCTAAAAGATTAATAAATATGAATACTTTTTATTAGTTACATATACCAAATCTTTTCTGAATTATATTTCTGGTATAGCAATAGTCGATCAGTGATTGAACAGTTTCAAAATCCGTATTTTCAATTTTCACTTCTGCCTTCGATTCATTTCCACTAAATATTGTTTCGAAATATGCAATGGACGACGCTAAAATATTTTGTGAGCGGCGATTCTATATAAAATAAAATAAAATGAATACTTCAATAAGATGATTTAACTGTAATAAATTTGACGTTCTTACCTTTTTGTGCCGACAATTATTTCAACGTCACAAAATTTTCAAACTCAACCATTTATCTCATCTACTTATGTCAATTTAATATAATATGCAACGTTCACAAATTCACAACTAATTGACATAACGGCACAGCACACGAAGGTTCCTCATTCCTAATGTGGATGACATGCAGTTGCGGTCGCATACACTTCTGCTCATGATACAACACATATTGTGTGGGTGTTGCTATTAAAACTAAGTTTGTCTGTCTGTCAAACATGCACTCGCTTTTGAAGTACCGTGCACCGAAGGCGGACTTGCTTTTGACTGACGGCTAATCCTGTCTGACAGATAACAAAACTACCAATTTGCTTATTGCAATATTTCTTGGGTATCATGTTGGTGAAATAATTGTGCGTCGATTGTGTATAATATATATAGATCAAATAAAATACTATTTATTATTCGGCTCGATTTCTGAGTTGATTTTTGTATGAAACTATTATATTATTAAAAAATATATATGTAAATATAGACAGTGGTGAGTTTACCTATAGGCAGTGAAGGCTCTCGCCTCAAAACCTCTGATTGTAAATGGTCTCAAAGAAAGCCTACCATTTACGATGAATTATTATAGTTTTTTTTTTATTTTAATCTAATAGACATAATAAAATTTGAAATCACTTTCTGAATAAAAAAAAGTCGTTTATATGTACAAAAGTAAATTAGATTTTCTTAAATCACCCATTTTTTCTTTATTTTATTAAACCGATTATATATCAACACTAAATGACAAAAATTTTATTTTTTTCTGAATTTAATTATTTATCTATAATCTAAGAGAAAAATGATAAATTTGAAATCCGTATATTCATATATTATATATAGAAAAGGCTAACTGGACAAAAGCCAAATTGACGAAAGCTAACTGAGCGTAAACCAACTGCACAAAAACGACTGGTTCAATACAACCTGGCGAAATCCAATCGGGGTGACAATCAACTGTATAGGAGCCCCCAAAATTTTTTAATGCCTCGAGCGAAATAAATCCACCATTGAATATCATATCATCATCATCGACCCGTTGTGTGTCCACTGCAAGAAAAAATCTCACCATCAAATATCGGGGATCTAGGCTATATAATCCAAGAATCTCGTTCCAAGAATATCACACAAAATAAAATATTCAATACAGAAAAAATCGATGATTTAGTCTATCATCCTATTATATCATAACCACCATTGCAAAAAATAATTCATTCCACAGCTTTCACCATCGCCATAAAACAATCGGCGCACAGCCCCATCAGCTCGCAACTCCTCAGGCATAGCAGCACGCACCGGCCGTTGAGACGCTTATCCTCAGGATGACCACTCCCGAGACGATGATGATGAGACGACATTAGCGAGAAGGAGGTGCCGTTAATGAGGTGTCTCGGGGGCGTACGTAACGGCATAACGGCCGGCCGCTAATAGCAATTATGGCTGGTCGCTTTGAGAACCGCTCTCGTGTTCCTCGCGAGGAGAATTCGAATAATGTGAGAGATCGTGAATGCTGATTTTTTTTTTTAATGAAAGGTATGTTTTTGTAGATCGTACGGTTGTTATTTTCGGGCGTGAGCGTGGGACGAATGCGAAATGTCACGTGATCGGATGACCGAAGTGTTAAAACGAGTGACGGATGACGTTCGATGGAGAAATGTTTGCAAATTATGGGTGTTGTCGGTTTATTTATGAATCTATATAGAATATGAATATTGTGCCGTTTATATTCTTAGTAAAAAAATGCACTTCGGAAACTAATTTTTATAAAATCTTATATTGTATAATTTAACCAACTTTTGGCATTATCTCACCCGTATTATTTATTTACTAGTATATAGGTCCGATGTTAATAATATCGGCTGTGAATGTTTAGTTTGAAGAAATATATTGATAACACAATATAATGTCAATTTTGTTAGTTTAAATAGAAAAAAAATGAAATTTGTTAAGAAACGAAAAAAGATAAAATGTAAAAATATTTAATTATCGCCAAAGGGTTTCGCTTTGGAGTATCAATCGCTTCATCTAATTCGGAATAATATCTCCTATATATAATCAACAATTATTTTGTTTATTATCGCGATTATAGCCGTTATTATAATGTCCATAAAGACTAAAGTTGGAGATCGCGATTTTCGAGCTCGAGAATTATGTAAATAGTGGTTAAAGCCGTTATTTTAATGGGTATGCAGGCTAAATTGGAATGGCAAAGCCAGTAGTAACATCGGCTACCCGATGTCCGCACTCGATTTGAATATTTAATATTTAATTAATAAACCAGTTCATTTATTATTGTCACAATTACGACATATAGGCAAAGCCGGAGGTAGCAGGTAATAAACATCATATTATAGACGTTAACTGTATATGCATAAAGACCATATTCGCTAAAAAGTTGCGAGCGTCATCGAACGGACACACAGAAATCCGCTATTATATATAGGGGATATTGAAATTTAACTGTATCTCATAATCATAAAATAACATTCTACACTCTATTTTCACTTACATAAACTTTTCTTCAAACATCAAAAACTCACCAACCCCCAAAAAAAAACCAAACTACTCCACATAATCTCGATCCGGAAAAATCAGCGAACGCCCGCCGAGCGTCCCCGGCATGATTTTCCTAATTTTCCACGATCCCAGCACACCATCAGCAGGATTTTCCGGAGACGGGCGTGGATTTATTTATATAAGATGGTGGCACGTCTATCTAGCACCGGGATCGAGGTCCTCCGGATCGGAAAACAAGCGAGCTGTCCGCCGCCGAGTAATTTGTTGCTGATCAGACGCGATGCGATGTCGCCGCGCCTCCGCCCCCCGAAAGCCTTCGATGGGGGCCCCATTCGATGTTGAGGGATGCGGGATCGAAATCCGCAATCATTGTTATATTAAAATAGTATATAGGCACGATGTTAATAACATCGGCTGTGGATTTGTTGAGAAACGGAAAACGATGAAATGTGAAAATCTGATTGTGTGAAAGCGAAATGTGTACCCGATTTGAATATTTAATATCTCCTATATATAATAGCGGATATCTGTGTGTTCGTCTGTATATGTGTGTCGATGACGCTCGTGACTTTAAAACGATGCATCAATACGATTATTTTTTTCCGTCAATAAAATTATTCTTCATGCGTATATGGTCTTTATGCGTATACACTTAACATCTATAATATCATGCTATGAAAGCGTCTTTATTGACTTATGCAATATGTCGATTATTACGCAGTGGAAAAAATATTTGGATCCCCTATACATGTATATAATCACCGATGACAGATGTCTGTATCAATAACAAATGAACTAAGAGGTTGTTAAGTTATAAATGTTATAAGAGGGTTTATTGTAGATTGTGCCTTAAAACAAATTACTTGTGCATTAGAAAAATACACAGTGTGCATTATTTCTAGTGTATTGAAGAATCTCGTATTGAGCAATATCTTATTTGTAGTGTGTAATAAAAAAAGTGCAGTATAAAGTGAGTATTAAAAAAATATGAAATGTGCAATAGGATGAAGGGTTTGTGTATTAAAATGACAAAAAGTGAAAACGTCGCCAGAGTAAAGCCAATTGCTCTACAGGCAATACAACACAACTGTCAACTACATTTTAACAATTTATCCATTTTTTAATAATGTTGATTTTGTTTGAATTCGGTTGGTACTTTGTCCTGATCTAATGGAAGTTGATTCGTTTTTAGATACAGATATTTTTTCTATTGCACACACTATTTTTTTAATGCACATTTATTTTATTTAATGCACGTTTAAATTATTCCCATAAAAATTATGATTATTTTGCAATTATCAATACCAGAGGTATTCATTGATGAAAGGCCAACGAGGAAAATTTATTTTTCTATGAAATAGTTAAAAAAAAATTTCACACTTCAAATTTTTCGAAAGTGGTAATAATTTTTTTGCAATATATCGAATTGAAAGTTTATTTGATATTTGATAATTGTTTGAAGAGTTGATTTCAGGTGAATTGAATTGAGGTGTTGAATTGTTTGTTGCGCCTTTTGATCCTGCACCATCGACAAACGTTTCGGGAGGGCATACCACCCACCGGCCCACTCGGGCCTAGCTAGGGACGGGCGGGTTCCGCACAATAGATCACTCTTTGCCGGTTGTGCCGCCTCCTACGTTCTTATCTCGCAGAGTTACTTTGCGGACATCTCTCCACTGGGTCGCCGATGTCGCTCTTCCGCTCCATAATTAAATGCCTTTGCCGTTATTGTTATGAAATTTGTTTTTTGTTAATTTTTCGATTGGGATTATGTTTGGGTTAATTTTCGAAATGGTTCATTTTGATGATTTTTTTTTGGGGGGAAATATTTTTGGTGATGTGTATGTTGCTTGTGAAATATCAATGAATTTGTGTTTTGAAAAATTGTTTGTAAGGAATTATAAAATTTTACTAATACAGTACGAAATATTAATGACTTATTTTTATCGTAGTAACGGTTTTCTATGAGCGATGTCGTAGGCAAAAAGATGGAAACTGTTAGTTGTTATATAGAGAAGATATTTATTATATCATAATTAGATTTGGAAATTATTATAGTAATATGGTCGTAACCAGATTTTTTTTAGGGGGGGGGGCAAAATCTAGCATTGTATAGGTAAGCAATTCCAAGCAATAAAATTTGTTATTTTTGGAATTCGGGGGGAAAATTCCCCCTCCCCTTGACTACGAACATAAATAGTAGTATACGATACTATAACTAAACCTAAAGTTTTTTTTTGTTGGTGAAATTTTATTTTGAAAAAAATCATAATAATTTAGTAAATATAAATTTATATCTAAAAAAATATGAAAAACAATTGAAGGTTTAATGTCTCGATTAATTTAATAAACTACCGTTAAACATGACCGAAAGATCAACGCATATAATTTTCCACCCGGCTGTATTTCATTCGAAACCTCCGTCCCGCCCGAACCTCCCGCGAAAAAGGCAAACAACCATATATAAGAACGCGTATCTCGCACATCTCGCACATACACACAATCTCAACAGCAACAACGCGAAAATCTAGGTACACAGCAAGAGCTAGACCTGATATCGCCAAGAGGAAAACGTAGCGTATTTCGGGGCGTCGCTGGCGTCGGCACTAAATCAGCGGATGGGCGTCAACAGCGCGCCATGTATCAATCAGCGGCCGCTAGATTTATGGCCACCGAGGCAGCCAACGCGGCCCAACCCGGCCCAGTCCGGCCCAAACCCCGGCCCGGACTAGGGACCGACCATTGCCGAACGCCCCCCGGCACCCCCGCCCCCCGCTAAGTCTAGGAGCCCGAACGAACGAGGGCTGGGTCTATGGGGGAGGTTAGAGCTCGCTTATTGAGCAGCGTCGTATTGTTGTTTTGGGTGGCCGCCAGCCGCTCGCTGATTAACATAAAAACGAGACCGTGTTTAAAATTGCGGATTGCTCTCTGTTTTCGGTGGGTGGGTTTATAAATCAATGCGTGTTGACTTTTTTGTCTGGGAGTGTGTTGAGTAAGATGCGGGGAAAAATTTAGGGTTTTCGACGGGCGGGTTTTGTTGAATAAAATATTTCGGGGGTGTCGAATCGCTGGGTGTGCTGCTTGTCTAAATTCGAAATTAAATTTTTTTAAGTACCTATTGATTTTTGTCGATTGATTAAAAAAATAATCTGTGGCTTATCGTTCCCACTTACTTCATTAATCATTAAAGTTAAGCGAAAATTGATTACTAATTAGCAAATCAATTTGATCACTTTACTTTGAGTTTGTATTTATTTGTCAAAATATAGATTTTAAATTTTCGATATATTGTATTAAGCAAATTGGTGATTAAATTAAATAAAACTATGAACAAAATTTTCTAATCATTTTTAATTGCTCTTTCGATGTTTTAAAATAATTTATTTAATTTACAGTTCTTTGTGAAAGTGCACTGCGTAAAATCGTTACGAAAGTAACAGACTTCAAAAGTTTCCTTTTAAAAAATTCAAGCTTATATTCTCCAGCAAGTTTCAGTACGAAATCAAGTCGCTTCATATGCCACTTTCGGTCTTCATTTTCTCAAAGAAGAGACGCTAATTGCGAATATTTCTTTTGTACGTCAAACTCGAAATCTACATAACTACCCAACCGAACATACAATCCCACTTAAATTCCTTCGCTAATAAAAAAAAAACCAACATTCGAAAACGAAAAAAAAAAACAAACCAACTTAACAATTCTCATCTCGATTTCCCAAAGAACAAATCGTACGGTGTCAAAATGGGGAAAAGCGTCCGATTCGAACGAGTTACGACAGTCCGTGGCATAAACGTTAATGGTCCAATACTGGAGGCGCAAACATGTCCATATGGATGTTCCATGGGGTGGGTGGTCGTTGCTGGGGGGTGGGAGGTGTACCTCTATTAAATTTTATCGCGATACCTCGAGCGCGAGGCATCCCCTTTCATATCGCCTCCAATATGATATTGCAATATTTCAGAAATGTCTTATAATGATGGCTTCCATACGTGTCCGCAGATGGATGATGGTGCAAGTGTTTGCAATGCGGATCGGTGTTTTTTTAAAACAGCTCAAACATTTCGTTTTTTTGTTATACATAATTTAAGCACTGAAGAGTTTCGAAAAGTCAAAACTTGTTCATTTATAATATTTGTTTTGATTATAAAATAACTCTGGAGATTAAAATGATAATTTATGAAGTAAAACTCGTAGGGATTTTTTATTTCGGAGAAGAGTTAAATATTGAAATATCAGCAATGTTTTAATGCAATATTGAAGAAACTGATTTTCATTTTTACGAGTACATCGAGAATTAAAACTGCTGATTTTGGAATACTGAAAATTCTTCGACATCAATTGCATCTCCTAAAATGTGCACTTTGATGAAGTTTTTTTTTTTGACTTTCAATAATCGATCTTTCATTAGAATAGAAAAGTTCATAGCGCTGGAAATTGTATTATATACGTGTATGCCTATCTTCAAAAAAAGTTGTAAAAAATAACTTTTTCTACCTTTCAATTTTTTAGTGGCCACCCTAAAATTTAATTTTCACTTTGGACTAAGAAACTACATTTGTTATTCGAGCTTTTATTTCGTTTTTCGACTCATTTCCACTTAAATTTCAAACTCATGAGAATCGAATCTGCAAAACATCTATCAGTACCACGCGCGAAGTCCATGGAAATCCTCCCACTTTCCCCACCCCAAATTTTCCAATTTAAACTTTAGATTAAAAACATCGTCATATTTCTATCGCAAACATACAAAAATAACATTTTGTCTTTACAAAGAACCAGACTACAACCACGATCAACACAAAAAAAATGATAAAAAAATTAAAAACTAAAAAAAATTCAGTTTGCATCCGCTCGCTCCCTCGTCGCTCGCCCCACCCTAATCACGGCCGATGAGCATGCACGTCACGCGTCACTCACCGCCAGGATTCCGACACACGTCCAGGGGCGGCTGACCGTCACCATGGCGACGGCGGCCAAGACACGACGTCCACACCGGCGTCTTCATCAACACACCGACGACTGTCCCGCTCGCTCCCGCCCTCACCCCCCATAATAAAAAAGAGGATTTGTCTTTTTACTAAGTGCTACATAATAGAATTT
>JAOXNN020000011.1:79613-105909 GCA_028571205.2 Hydropsyche betteni
AACACCCGCGTCATCACCAACTCGATCGTCAATGAGTTCCGCTTCGGATTGACGAAGTTCTACAACACGACCGGTCCTGAACTCGCGTTCACCACCGACGTGGTTGGATCGCTTGGTATCACCGGCCTGCCTTCCGGACCTCCTGTGCAGTGGGGCATTCCGAGTGTTGATTTCGCCGGCGTCTATTCTGGCTTTGGAAACAGTTCCGAAGGCCCTTACGAAAACAACAACCGCGCCACGCAGTTCATCAATAACCTCTCGTGGACCCGCGGCAAGCATAGCTTCAAGTTCGGCGGCGAGCTTCGCAACGACCAGTACAATCAGGTTGGCAACCAGTTCGCGCGAGGCCAGTTCGGCTTCCAGCGTCTGGCTTCGAATAACTTCCGCGTAAACGCGAACAACACCGTCGGCCCGATAGGCGGCGACCCGTTCGCTGATTTCATGCTCGGCTACCTCAACCAGTCCGAAGCGGCGGTCTCGATTGCGAAGGCGCAGTTCCGTTCGACCGGCTTTGCTTTCTACATTGACGACACCTGGCGCGTGAACTCAAAGTTCGGCGCACTTTCCTATACCGATGGAAGGACGCCTATCGGAAGGGTGGCGCGGCGGTGTTTAAGGCGAAGCGAGGCCGGCCACCGAACGCCGGTGCAACTCGGCTGCGCGGTCCGATCGAGGATCTCTCCTCAGCAAAGAAGCGCATCGCCGATCTCTTTGCCGGCCTCGGCACCTTCACTTTCGGTTGCGCCGCCAAAGAAGAAACGAACAAAACGCCGCACAGCCTCGTCTGTCATGGGCAGCAGCTTTACTTTTTCGTGCAGCGCCTCAAAATCCGTTTCAGCATAAACAAACAAACATTTGTCTAAACCTTTGGTAATGAAAAACCGTTCTCCAAGCGACTCGCGGAATTTTGCGGGCATAATAAGCCGACATTTTGCATCAAGCATGTGTTGGTGTTCGCCTAGGAACATGTTTTCACCACCCTTGCGTTTAATGAATAGTTAATAGCAGCCACATAAAACCACTACTAACCACTTTAAACCATATTTTATATTATTTTGCATAAGGATGTCAAATGAATCTTTTCGACGTGTTGCGTCGAAACAATCAATTATTATATAATATTACATAATGAAATGCTCAGTAGACGTTTTGCTTTAACGTTGCAATAACCGATTGCTCATTTTTGTTAATAATTTCACGTATTTTGACAGACACATAATCAATTATATTTATTCTTCGACAAGAAACTGTTAAAAAATCCAAACCAATATAATTATAATATTTATATGCAGTGAACTTATTCATAACCTATGTAAGTGGGTAGATTTTTTTCCAAAACAAATCATTAAATATAATAAATAGTGATTAAAAATATCAATGTTTGAAATAAAAATAAAAATAAAATAAAACATTTCGAATAAATGTGACAAAACTAATCTGACATTTGTGCGGCTCGCACACGTTCGACAGCGCGCGCGCTTTAAAAAGTGATTGTGCGACACGATAACTGGCCACGAAATGGATATTTTAAATTTATTGGCAATAAATCAGCGATCGGCGTCCATTGCAAGCTAATCATTTTCATATTCGCATCGCGAATCGTGCATGCGTGAACAGTTTTCAAACTGCGCAAAAGAGATCGATTTTGACGTCTCGCGCTCGCAACCTGTCAAATTCAATTACGCTTTTTTTCCGTATCATATTGAAAAAAATATATTTTTTCATATTTAATGTGATTTACCCTTAATTTAAATGTGTTTTCACTATTTTTCTTTGTAGTTTGCATGAATAAATAGACATTTTTATAAAAATTCTTTTGTTGTAGGAATGTCAATGATGGTAATATTTCGATTTCATTTAATGTAATTTTATATTTGACTTCTTGAACCCGGTAGACAATTTCCTGCCTGTCTGTATTATAATAGCTTGATATGATCACATAAACAAAGCAACTTAATTCAACAAACTTCGAGTTTTTGTACTGAATTTTTAATGAATTTTTTTTTCTGAATTTCCTTTTGGTTTTAATGATACAAAAACCTTATCGTCTAAAAATACATATACATGTCAATTTTGAAAGTGATCAGTCGAACGGTGTTGGAGTGAAACGATGTCTAACACACAAACAACCATTTTTTTATATAGATTTAAAATAAATATTGAAAGAACACATTTTGAAAATATTTATTATTTTAATATAATCATTTATTGAAACGAAACAAAAAAAGTATATTTCGTGATAAAATTGTAAATCAACGACGCCCGTGATTGATCGTGATTTATATGAATTACTTGTGGCCTCTGATGGGTTGACCCTAACGAGTTGACCCTTGACGGGTTGACCCAAATGCATTTGAAATAAGCAATTAACATGTAAAAATGTCCCAAAAAGAAAAATCAAAATGTTTCATTTATTAATTTCTCTAAGTTTCTCCCTATAACATCGAACCTATCTCGATGTTATAAAGAATTTTACTGTACATTATTGAATATATCCTAGTTAATACAACACATTTTCCCCAATAACCAACCCAATCAAATCAGACATCCAATTTTCAAAAACATTCAAAGCGAACACGCATAAACACCGGCCCTAAAAAAAAAACAGAAACACGCACAGCCTCCAATAAATCACGCACAACACTCAAAACGAGAATGATACTAAAAAAAAATGGAAACGCACGTGCGAACGTGTACGGGCGAATTTATAATGCGCGCGCGAACGATCGGTCCGATCGCGCTGAATCGTCAAACGAGCCGCATAGGTCGTAATTCATCGCGCGATGGCCAAAACGAGCTGTTAACCCCGAAACGACCGGACGGGGTTATTTAAACCGTCGTCGTTCATGTGCGCGGGGAAAAAACGGGCGCTTTCGCGGAAAATTCGGGGAAAACTGATGGAGATCGGATCCGTGTGCTTTGATTTGGATGGTTTTTTATGGCTTTTTTGTGTGTTAGGAAAATTGGATGTTAGTTTTTTTTATGGTGGTGATGGAAATTTGAGGTTAGGAAAATTTGGGGAAATTGATGGAAATTCGAATTGGTGTATTTTGATTTTTACAGCTTTTTATAATATAATAAAATATAGCTTTTTGATATTAAGTCAGTTGATTCATATTATTTTTATTGACTTGGATGCAAATTTAGATGTTTCTAGATATTGATTTAGTTTACTCTCAGAACTTTTATTTTATTATCAAATTTGGATAATTAAAAATTACTTGCATTTTGAATGAAAATATTTTTTTATTCTGTGACAATTATATTATATTTTAAATACGTTTAACACTATAATTTTATATACTTAACTCATAATTTCTATTTTATTTATAATAATTACATAGATTAAATATTTATCCGAATCAAATAAATATAATTATTCAAAAAAAAATCAATTTGACAGATATTTTTAATTTTCAAACAACCACAGAGGATGCGAGCGCGAAGATCGTAAATCGATTTTAAAAAAACTCAAAAATTACCAATTTATTTACAACCAACAACTCATTTCAAAAAACTATAAAACGACACTCAGACAATGATTAAAAAACATAATATGCTCACGAAGAGACCTATACGACAACAACCCCGAAAAAATCTGCGTCACGAACTTCAAATTTCGACCACCGAAGAAAAGCCGATGGGTGAGTGGAATTTTCTCATTTTTTTCCAAAAACTCACACAAAACTATACAAAAATACAATCCGTCCAAATTTTCGCGACTGGCCCGATATTTCAGTGGTATTTCAGGCCAGTTTCCGTATCGACGTTGCACCATTATAAATTAGCGAACGTTCGCGTCACTCTGCGTTTGACGGGCGAAATAGTGCGTTCGCAGATATAAATAATCGGCTTTTTGACGGAATTGAAATGCAGTGCGTTGCGAAATGCTAATTTTCGTAATGGGCGTTTTGTTATTGTTTTTGGGTGGAGGGTAATCGTGTTTTATAATATCGGATAAATCACAGATTAAAGTGATGCGTTTGTGATTTTAATCGTAGGTTGTTTTGTGATGTGTGTGTTGGTTTGATGACCGCATGTTTGGTTTTGTATGAAATGTGGTTTTGTTGTGGAAGTATGAATTGTTTTTTTGAATTTAATTTGAGCTCTGTTGTATAATTTGATCGATTTTTTAATTTATATTAATTTTATAAAAATTGGGTTATTTCAGTTGAAATTTAAAAAAATTTTAATCAAGGAACGTTCTCTAGTGCTATAATATGTTCTATTCTCGTATTTCCTATTCTTATTTTTTATTATTTAATTCGCATCTATCATCTTCGCAAATGATAAATTGAATATAAAAAATAAATATATAAAAAAAATGAATGTATGTGTGTGTTAGTCATGCGCCTTTACCGCTTATTCAATCACAATAAAATTTTATAAATATGTTGATTGCACAATCAGAGAAATTTTGTATTATTAAAACCATTTTAGAACTCGATCTGACGCTATTTTAAGATGAAAAGCAATGCCGGGCCCGAGCAACACTGGTTACCCAAACTCGTTAACAAAGCAACGCCGGATACAAAAAAATAAAATTGATCAAAAAGTACAACAAACGAAAAAAATCAATTAAGATAAATGAAAAAATAAATAATAATAAAAATTTAAATCTCATTTTTGAAATACCCCATTTCACTGCTTCAAATTTTATATTATATTATATATCCATGTCTTATTATTGAAATTTCAAAGTTACCTAACAAAAAAAGCTATCCATCTTACCGAAACGACCCACAAATACAACTGAATTAGTCAATACCCACTTATTATAATGTATTTAGCTTTAAAAAATGCTTAATTTTTCTGAAATTTTTTATACAAATATGACAATGTCGCTACATTTTTGTTGATAATTCACGGTTGCAATATCTCGTATATATAATAGCGGATTTCTGTGTGTATGTCCGTCCGTTCGTCCGTTCGATGACGCTCGCGACTTTTTCGTGAATATGGTCTTTATGCGTATACAGTTGACGTCGATAATATGATGCTTATTACTAACTAACTACTGGCTTTGCCTATATGACGTCTAGTGACAATAACAAATGAACTATTTTGATTTTATTAATTAAATACCCAAATCGGGTACGGGCATCGACATTAAAATAACCACATACACATTCCCATGTTATTGACATCTGGCCTATATACTAGTCAAAAGAATATTTGTAAAAATTATCAACAAAAAAAAAACGGTTATAAATTTGAAAATTGCCCCCTCCCCCCCCCGAAAATATAAACATGCAGCATTTAGAAAAAAAATTTTAAACAATTCTTTGAGCATTCCTCTAAAATTTCGCTCAAAAAACCCCAAATCACCCCCAAACACCAATCACCATCACCCGAGCCTCCTCCAAAAGCGCATCCTCGTCCAAAACAGCCCGAAATACAATCGCGAGTTTTCAATAAGCGAGCCCCGCATGAAATATGCACAGAATTAATGTCGGCCCCATAAATAAGGATAATTAGCGGGGGGCCCGCGCGACGGCCGCTCATTGTTCGCATTACACGACTGACCCGCCCCTGGCCGCCCTTGCCCGCCCCTGCTAATATCGGGGCTAATGAGAAATTATTTTTGATTTGTGCGCCGTTGCGGCGGCGCAACGAATGCGCAAATGTGCCGATATTATGAATAATGGCCGTCAGACGTGGATGCGTTCCGATAGGAATTTCGGTATGTCGTTTCGATGGGTGTGATTCATGTTATTGCCGTTTGGATGGGTTTGGTTTTTGGGCTGTTTTGAATGATGCGATTTTTTTTGTTTGTTAATTTTCTGATGCTAATCTATGGGGTGGTCACTGAAAGGGTTTGAAAAAGTCATGATTTGTTTTTTTTTACAGATTATTGAACGACCCTTGGAAATTGAAATGAATATATATGATGTTCAGCAATGAGTTAAACTTATTGGGTTTTTATGTATGTTCTAGTGAAAGGTCAATTATCGAAATTCGTGGTATCTTTAAATGTTACGTGAATTGATAATGAGTGATGGGGTGCATTTTGATTTTAAGCTGGTGGGTACATCAATAAACAAAATTTCTGATTTTATTTTAAATTGATCATATCAATTAGCGATGTCATTACCGGCAAACAACCCAAATAACTGTTCAGTAATTTATGAATATATTTTCGATATTTACTGGTGAATAAAAAATATTTTTTTTTAATGTTTATAAAAGCCAGTTTTTGAAAGTTAACGTTTTTTTTTTTTTTTTAAGAAAATATTTTTGTTTTTTCGGTTTTTTCTGGTTTTAATTATTTTTTCAGCTTTTTTTTCTAAATTCAATCCACTAATTCAATCCAATCAATTATAATTTTTATCGGACAAAATGAAACTATCATCAAAATTACATCAAATTTTCACATCTTCAAAAATGTACTACTTTTCTCTAACTTTCAATTTTCATTTTTCTAAAATAGAAAACCTCAACATTTTTATTATTCAGTCATAATATGTAGCGATTTTACCTCCAAAAGATACTCTATATAAAATATTAAAAAAATAATAAACAAATGATTACTTATCCAAACCAATCTTTCAGTAACCACCCCATACAAACATCAATTCACTATACCCATCATCAACACCAACCCACAACCCATATACCCATCAACGACAACTCCAACACGCAAACCCTTCCTTACACAATTTCCTCGACTTCTTGGAAGCAACACCGTCTCGATTTCGTAGTCGTCTTTCGCCCGAACGATAATGCATATGAATATGCATGCCGGTGCATTAGACGACGTCATTTTAGATGACGCGATAAATCAACGCGTTTGATTTGCATGCGAAGTGGGGTGGACAGGTGGCCGACGCTAAATCACCGTGTGCACGTTTATAACTATCGCTCGTGTATGGGGCGCTGTTTGGATTCGAGTTCTTATATTGGAAAATTGTTTTTGGATGAATAATTGTATTAAAAAAAAACGATTGTTTCAGATTTCATATGAATTGTTAATGAAGAATTGATTTTTTTTAATTTTGGTTTAAATTTAATTTGTTTATAATGATGAAATATTGTTTAAAAATTGAATTTAGATGAATTTAATTAAAATATTATATAATACATTGATTGCACCTAGTTTAAGCGGTAAATGCAGCAACGTAGTGTCCGGCACTAGCAAGATGTTCTCGACTACACATAGACACCGATTTACGACCCCAACGATTTAATAGCCTGTGACAATCACGAAATGCATACCATTATCTAATATCCGAAAACATTTTCAATTATATTGTATTGATTACAAAAATGGCATATATACAACTATTAACCATTAGATGGTTCTCAAAAAGATTAGTTTGAGTGACTATTTTTTTTTTCATTAGTGAGTAATTTTTGTTATTATTTTATTGCAGACTATATCATGAATTCGAAAAAATCAGTAAATTTAAAAAGGAAAGCAATAAATTATGAAGTCAAAAGATGAATTTGATCTTGGTTTATTTGATGAAGTATAATTTTTTGTGGTCAAATTTTCAATCAAACATCCATTCCTCTTTTTAGATGATTCCAAAATAATACGTTTCAAGGAAGAAGAACCAATTATTTTTTACAGGATTTTTTTAATTTAGCCCAATATGTATTATTATGCCAAAATGGTAAGATTCCGTGCGGGGAGTCATATGCCTTATACTGACTTGCATACAGAATCGTGTTTCAGTATTATTTATTATAATATTATTTCCTTCATGAACGCCACCTAGCGATGTTTAGCGTCGAACATAGATTTACATAAAATTGTATTTTTAACGCCATCTAGTCTAGATATATAAATTATTATAAAGAAATAAACACTTAACACATAAACTAAAACAGTATACTGTTATAATTATAGTTATTATATTTAAATAAAACAATGTTTTTTGCTGATTTTTTATGACGAAATTTTTTCACATTATACATTTTTTAACAATTTCAAAAATATCCATCGCCATATTTCGATAAACTCAAACACTCTAAAAACTCAAAACCCAACAACAACCATATCAATAAACACCCATCATCATCTTTCAATACGCTGAAAAATCCAGTCCAAACACCCGAAGCTTCCACTCGATAAACCCCTAGAAGAATCCGGCGTTCGCGCCGAGGCTATATTTATCGTTAGCCCGCATTTAATCCGAGGACACTGTTTTGCACTATTTGTTCTTCGACGATGCATCCGGAGCGTGTCTTGTACTTCAGCGGTGTGTTTTCAGCGCGGCCAACAGTGCTGAAAACTCTCGGCGATTTATCGCGGCGCACACTTCGCATCTCGCGAAAGATTTATGTCAACGGCGTTGATATCCGATACTTCAGTGCATTCGTGTTTATTGTGTGAGCTTTCAGCTGGAAGGAAGCATGCTATTTTTTGGATATGTGAATGATGAGTGAGTTATTTATTTCGCGATTTTCCGAGGTGAAATGTTTATAGAGTTTGTTTTGGGAATGAGTTTTGATATATTTACGATAGCGAATAATTTTTAAATGGAAAAATTTGAAAATGTATTAACTTTCTCAATCCTGAATTTTTTTCAATTTTATTTTTTATTTCGTATTTATAGCATTGAAGAAGCATGAAAGGTTTTTTAATCTATCTACATATACATATTTGACATACAATATAGTATTTGAGCTTTTTCCGAATAGATAGATCAAAAAATTTATAAATGAAACTAGGTTGATCTTTTTTTGTAATTTTATGATTCGTGTGTTAAATATGTTTATGGTCTGCAAATAAAATTAAACAGCGGTAGAGGTCCGGCCTTAGAAATCGGACGTGCTTTAGTGGCATTTTCCTTCCGGTTTGCGTATTGTGTCATGTCTAATGTTTGGTACATGTACATGAGGAAATTCAAAGGACAAAACCATTGTTTTACAAATTACACACTCCTCTGAGTCAGGTGAATGAAAGTGCATTCAAAATTTTCGAATAAATCTGATGCGTTCATTTGAACTAAAGATTTGAATACACACTCCTTTGATTTAATTGTGTAGCTTAAAATTATTGTTGTTATATAATATAATATATTGAACAAATCGATTTTTTTGAATAGTTTAAAAACATTAATTATCATTTGTACATGATTTAAAAAAAAAAATTATCGCAATCGGATTTCTTCTGGTGTATTTTGCATTTATAAGAAAAAAAAATACTTATTCATTTGAATCATCCAAATTGTTCATTTAAACTTCAAAAACTTATTCAAACTTTGAGTCAACAAACGCACCAACTAGAGACATCTATGAAAGAAAAGCATTACTATTTATATAAATTAAAAAAAATTACATTCTATAACAAAATGCAATTTCAACGCGTGTATTAAAATTCGAAAATTTTTCAAAAAAACCTGATCAAAACCTCCCACACAACCCCGCCAACTTCACACCACGACCTCCCCGCCCACGATTCACACCAGCCAAACGGCCTCGCACACCCAAATTAACATCGCCCACCACAGACCCCCATCTTAGGGCAAACGATGGTGTCGATGGTGCATCTGCATAACGATATTATGAGGCCGCAGCCGATAACTCAGCGGCCGGACCGTGCTAATATAACGTTGCGAAAACGTGCGCTTGGCCGTAAATTGTGCATCCGTTGCACCGCACTTGCAACGGTTAACTTTTGGGCAAGAGGCCCGCTACCATGTTACTGTTATACTATTACTGCCTGCGATGGAGGCTGTGGAGGGCCTCGATTCGGACGTTATGGCGGAGGGCCGTTAAGCGGAGTTATTGGGCGCTGCGGGCGGGATGTGTCTTCGTGCGGGTGCGGTAGGGTGGGTGTTTTTAATTCGGGGGTGGGTGTCGGGGTTTGATGTTCGGTGGTGGGGAATTGGTCGATGGATGTGATTTGGGTGTAGTTGGTTGATGGATGGTCTTTAAATTGTGTTGTTTGTTGAAATTTTTTGTGCAGTTTAAGGTGATGCTTTAAGTGCGATTGAATGTATTTCTCGTTGAATGAATAATTTATTCAACTTTGATTATATAATACTATAATAGTATTAAGGCCCGATGTTGATAACATCGGCTGTGAATTACGTAATTATATATAAAAAAATAAATCTAGGCAAAAATGTTTTATGACCGTTCCGTTGCGAAAAGTCGATGCCCGTTTGTTAAATATAGAGGATAATGTATAAGTTCGATGTTGATAACGTCGGCTGTGAATTTACAACCATACTATTACGGTATAAAATTAAAATTACAAAGATTATATCCGTTATTATAATGACCATAAAGACTTAATTTGGAGGTCGCGATTTTCGAACTCGAGAATGATGTAAATAGTGATTATAGTAATAGATGCCTGTACTCGATTTGAATATTTAAATAATAAAACCAGTTCATTTATTATTGTCACAATTACGACATATAGGCAAAGTCAGATGCAGTAGGTAATAAGCATCATAGCATTATAGCATTATAAGCATTATAGACGTTAACTGCATACGCATATAAAGACCATATTCGCGAAAAAGTCGCAAACGTCATCGAATAGACGAACACACACACAGAAATCCGCTATTATATATATATAAAGGTAAAATAGGGGATACTAGCGGTAGTACCCGGCATTGCTCAGGACTTAAATTTTAAATCAAATTTTTTTTAAATTTAAATTCAGCAGTTCATTCAATTTAAAGCAGGCCGCGTATTGTCACAATTTTTGAACGTATAACAATTTTTTTTTTTATATAGGTGGGGAACATTTTTTTGCGAACCGTCCCGTTTTGGGTTCTGGGAAATATGGTCACTCTGTTTTTATATAGATTATACAATTCTTTGATTGTTAGTTATTGATAAGCAAACGTTTCGAAAAACATTGATTTTTATTGTTATGAAAATTTTCTATCTTACTGATTAGAAAAAACGTCACTTCAAATATTTTCATTCTATAAAAAATTATATTTATTTTTCCTTAGAATACAATTGATATGCTTCAAATCAAAATCATAATGATACATAATTTCTCACATCAATATACATAATAATATGTAATCGAATTTTATATAAATAATAATATAATATAATCTATCTGATCATGGATAATGAAAGAATTGTCCACACAATATGTGTGTATACAAATTTTTTAATAAGTTAATAAGCTTTATTTTAATATTTAACTATAATTATATAAATCACAAAAAAATATTTAATAAAAATACAAAACATCATCATAAATTAAAAAAAAAAATAAATATTGACAATTCGAGAACGACACAAACCCCATATATATTTATTTCAACGATACAATAAACAAACGCGGTTTCGGCCAATTTTCAACCACCAGGCATCACCAATAAACCCCATAAAAAATCCGACCAGACAAACACGAACAACAATTCACATCGCAAAACCTCATATAAACCCGACAAATAACCAAACACATACGTTTCACTTTACCAAGTGACGGATAGTTGAAGTTGGCGCAGTACCCGAGTATTTAATGCCCCTACCCACTATTAGGGTATGAGCGGGGGCCCTATACGGGACGGCAGGTCAGGCCAGTCCAACATACGAGCCTCGGTGTCCTCTGGCTTCGTGTCTGCATGTAATATAAGGACCAAGTTGGTTAAACACCCCCTAATGGCCCCTTCTTGCGGGTCCCGAATAACGAAAACTTCATCTCTGCCGCTGTGCCGGGCGAGTGTCGTCGTATTTCATGCGTTATGGGTGGAGGTGTTATGGTTTAGTTTCTTTTTTCAATGTATTGATTTTATTTTGTTCGAATTTTAAGATATTTCTTAAGTTTTGTGATTAGAAATATGAGAGTTTTCGATGTTTTTATAACGATTTGATTGATCAAATTCATATGGAGAAAAGTTCGGTTGAAAATAAAGTTTCCGCATATAGACATCTATCGGTTCAGAATGCAAACTTTTTTACTGTATGTATTTTTGAAAAAAATATATTTCAATATTTTTTATAATCAATATATATAGTTAAACCTAGTTTTTACCAACCCGGATTTAAAATTTTCCCAAAATTGACATTTTCCTAGATTTTATGATCAATTTCTGCAGTCTCATTTCATTTTAGTACATTTGATTACAGTTTACATTTTTATTTCGTACAAATTGACGTGTGAAATATTTTAAATTCTATTAATATTATAAAAAAATATTTAATTAAATTTGCTGCGATTGAAATTTTTTGTTTAAATGAGTCGATCACTTATTTCTGACATTCTTTAATCTGCGATTTTTTTTGTTTAAGCCCATTCAAACGGTTTTTAATGTGAACAAATAGAAAGTTCAAATCTATTCATATCGTTGAAATAGCTTGTATAAACCCAAAAGCATGTATCAAATACGTAATTTTTTCAATAAAACGCATCATCCACTTGATTCTTTTCAATAAAAACCATTTTTGACTCAATTTAATATTTGAAACCTTTGATCTACGTCTTCTCACTAATTTCATTTTAATCGATCCCTTCAAAAACGTAAAATCTGGGAATTTTCAATATATGATACACTAACATAAACTTTCACCGGTTGAAAAATAAACACGAAAAGCGCAATACATTTCTCTCAAATCCCACACGCCACAACTAACAGTTCAATCGCATTTTTTCCACCATTGATCCCGATGCCCACAGGTTACCGAGACGTACCTGAAATTTCCCCCTGAAAAAAAGGAAAGGGCCACCGAACGAAAAGTTTGCCGGGCAATAAGGAAGGTTTAGCTCAGCCCCGACGACTTACCTTATACCGGGGAGAGGAGAGAGAGTATTTTTCAATAACGTCCGATACGATTCTTTACGTAAGCAATTTTCCACGTGGAACTTTTGCCGGTAACGAAGATCCCCAAATTATTATAGATATCCCCGGCGCGGACGAGGCGTCTTTCTTTGGCCTTTGCTTGCCGTTGTTGTTGGTGCTTTTTTCGTGGTTTTTTATTGTATGGACGGTCCGTATAGATGGGTTGTTGCGAGTTACTCTTGCGTACCGCTTGTCCCATTTATTGGAGTACAATATTGGTAGTGCGTCTCGCGGGTATACACATATCGGACAATGCCTCCGATGTCCATAAGTTACCATTCGAGGTACGTAATGGTCGCGATTCACTAAGAATCGCATATGGGACTGTGCGTTGACTTTTATTTAATAAAATATTATAATAAATGTATCATTCAAAAACGGAAATCATGGATTATAATGAATACAGGTTTGACGCTCCAAATTCAATCCATTAAACTTGAGATAGAACATTTTATACTTCAAATTCAGCTATCGGAAAGTATTATTAAAAGCGTTTTCATAGTAATTAATGAAAATTTCATCGGTTGAATTTATTATATTTGTAGTTTGAATGGTTGAATTTTAAGTTAAAGACGTGTAAAATAAACAATTCTAGATTTTAAATAGAATAAACAATAAATTTAACGAAAAAAACATCCAATCATCTTTTACACGGTTCCGAAATAACACGGATCAAAGAAGAACTGAATAATTTTTTACTTTAATACGGTATAAACAAATGTATTAGTATGTTAAAATAGTAAGATTTTATTCAGGGCAGTATATTTTCAAAGTTATTAAATGAAAAAATCGATCTTTTTTGATAATTTCACATGGAAAAATTTTTCCACATTACACGTTTTTCATAAAGTATACTTATATAAAAGTTCCATCCATATATTAATAGAACCAATCGCCAACTTTTATATGGTCACCAAACGTTTTTTCAAACGTTTTTTTTACATTAGTCTCTGGAACGCATCCCTCATCTAAAAAAAGGATTGAGTGCATTTTCACTCTAATAAAAAATACAATTTTGACTACTACAAGAATAAAAAATATACCATAAATTTTCTTTAACTATTTTCAAAATTTATCGGTTGATACTAGTAAAATTGAATCGTTTAAAAAACATTTATTTTAGCTTACCTATTTAACCTTAACCTTGTCCAAATTTCCCAAACAATCGGCGCACGTTTCCGAAAACCAACGCAAGTTGCAAGTAGATGCACGGAAGTTTTCCGCTTACAAACACGAACACACACAAAAAATTGATATGTTTTATCCGTGTGTATGTGCTCCGGTTAACGTATATTCGTGCACGCGACGCAATCGGAACATAAATACAAAAGAGATATAGTCGGTCAGGTAATAAGAACGCAGAAAACGATAATAGAGTCGTGGGTTTATGGGAGGCCGGTCGTGGTCGCGCTGGGGTCATCTTCAACCCCATGATACGTATATATTCGTATCTAAAAAATACTATTGTGATAAAAGAACGTTTCTTCGATAAAACCAAAGAAGATTTGTATCGATATATTAAATTTTTATTAATCGGATCCAATTCGAACTCAATTACGCAATTAATAAATCAGTGAATCTCTAAAGCCGTCAACACGATTTACAAATAGAGACGACCATCAAAAACCTCCCTTAAAGCAAGCCGTCAACCGCCAATCAATTAACGAGCGATTTAGCCTCCGCCTCATCCGCCCTCGAAAACCGCCCACTTATCCCGCGAAGACGACTACGGCCATCCTTCAGCAGACGGAGGATCGTCTCCTCCATTAATCATCGGCCCTCCAAGGAGGAGGAGCCTCCTCGAACACCTTGTCCCGAGGTGTTAGTCTGTCGGCGCCCAGTAATGATTTGATGGGCCGCGTTTGACAAATGACGCGAGATCCTTCAGGGCCCGTCCCGGGATTATCCCGGTTCCGATTTTCTTCTGGTGTGTAGGGGATAAAAAGGGAAAGTTTCCGCCGCGGTTTCGTGGGGAGATATATAAATGTGTGCGGATTAGCCGGGAGGAAATAGAATAGATGACACCGAAATTAATGGTATGTTTAACGGCGTTTTAATGCTGAGGCTTTTTGTCACGTCTGTCGCGCGTCAAACGTCTCCGCCTCGAGGATTATGCGAATTTTTTTTTTGTACGAAGCTCTATAAAAACTGAAATGGGACAGTCTCGGAAATGGGAATATGAACAAGTGATGTACTGGAATTGCACCCGAGAGAATCTAAAAAGAACGATATATAAATAAAAAGATTTTCTTTCGACGATAAGACGATGAAAAAAATACTATAATTTTTCAATCAATCACATCCACTTAGAGCAATTCTATGAAGTTCCGTTCCAAAAAAAAAATACAATGATCGCTAATATTTCTATAGTCATTCAATCGGCCATTATCGCCCGAAATCCTTCAGCTGAAATCCGAAAGCGGTTACTCCGAGCCTGCCATCACCGACAGTCTGCGCCCGTTAACTATCAACGGCAATAAATAAGTGCGGATCAATTCCGTTGGATAGTTAGACCCGAAGGGTGAACTCGCCACCCACTTTCCTCCCGCCGAGGGGTGGCCAAAGTTCGGCCCGCTCTTTCGGCGGGCCCAAAGTCTCAACATTACGACATTATATCTGTAATAAATCTAGTTTATTGTCATCGCGCAGGGGGAGGCCGGCCGGGGGTGTGGGGTCGAACGGGTGGCATTAAGGGGGTGGGACCCGTAATAATTCTTAACGACGACGTGGACGGGTGGAAGACGGCGACACTGCGCTGAGGCATTATTATTATGCGAATAAATACTGGAAATGTCAAGACTAAATGTTCTTCTTCGGGAGAGAAAGACCGTCTTGAGTTGCCGGGGGTGGCGAGTGGGCGGCGGGGGGTGGAAAGGACGGCGCGTGACGGAAAACTTGCCAGAAACTTATATCAAATAAAATATAGTGGCGCGTATAATGTCTATATTTATTCTCTGATTGTTTCGGCGCGTTTTCGTTTATTTTTTTATTTTTTGTGTATATAAAAATAAATAAAATTAAACAAAGAAACATATTGACATATAAAATATGATTAAATGAATTTATATAGTTTTATTTATTGAAAATTAAGCAGAGAAATTTCATAAAATATATTCAGTGAAATAATTACTTATGTTCTCGTATTTGATCTTCAATAATTTAGTTAGATTCAAGTAGTTTAATTTAAAAAAAACTGGTGTATTATTAAAGTATAGAAATATTTTCAAAATATACTTTTCATATTTAAAATCATAAAAAATGCAACAATTTAAATGGAAATCTTTTGATTCAAATTCAAAATCAGACGATGACCGTATGTTAAAAACATCACATTCGCCTTTATACGCGATCCAGTCTTGCGCTTGTCTGAAATACGACCACAATCTCCAAATGGAATCTGAATTTTTACCACCGCAGCGTTAGACTACTACTTTTCCGATATTACTGTATTATAAAACGGGGGCACAGAATTATACACCGTATCACTCATAAAAATCCTCAAATGGACATAACTAATTTTCATAAAAACCGAATTCTGGTTAAAATATAATTTCAAATAATTACAAATGATCAAAGTCATACAATTCAGTTACCGAATCTTAAACTTATCTTATTTTCAATCAACATATCAGATATTCAATTCACTATAATAAAAAAATACTCATATAATAAAATTGATTCATCGCATTGCATCAGAGCTAAAGATCAACAAAATTCCCGGAACGCACGATTCTCTGTAAACCACCCACAAAGCCTCACATTTAGAAACCCACCCCCATATTCTTAATATCTTCCTATGGCGATCATAATTCAAAACGAGGACACCAGTCTCGGCTAATGGGGCGGCTGGGAGAGGTCCATGGCATGGGTTTTTTAACTAATGCAAAGAGTGCGCGAAAGCCTCTCCGAATATGAGTAATAATTCATCGCGGTTCGCTCTTTTCGTGTTTTTCGGTTTTTCTTAATGTTTGATAAGTATGCTGAACTCGGATGATTGGTTTTCTTTTACTTTTTTTATTATTTTGTTTGATGGAGTGTTAACTATTAAAAATACTATTTAAATGTTATTTTATATTTTTTGTATGAAATATGTGTCAATATTCAATTGTATGTGATTCATTTTATTTTATAGTCGTGTTTAAAACATCAATCGCAATTTATATTTAAAAGTGAAATTTATTCAATAATAGTTTTAATTATTTATAAAATACTAATAAAAAGAACATGAGCAGAAAAATATATTAGTCAAAAATTAAATTTTTACTCAGCATCAGAACTGTAAGATTGTCGAAACAAACACTTCCGTATATTAAGAACTTAAAAGTACAGAATAATTGCTCAATAAATTTCTATTCATAATATAACATAACGTCTCAGTCTCCCCCAACTTTCACCTAATCGAAGACTTATGAAAGTATAATTTTTGGGGTAACGAACGCAAAACGTCTGCTTTATATAACATCGAACCCTTCAACTCCCCAGACCCTAATCTTAAACCCTTCCCACCGTGAACCGAACCGCATTAAAATCCTTCCACTCTTCAAAACAACACATGTAAAACCCGGCGAATCATACGATCCGAAAAAACTTTTCTCAATTAACGGGTATTTACGATACGGAAAATCCGAAATGCACCGGCAAAACCCGCACCGTCGCGTTTTTCCACCTTTTGCCGCATTATAAAAGTTAGTCTGGCAACTTTCGTAAATAATAATATCTCGAGATTTTCATTCCGCGCGTCGGTTAATAATCGCTTAAGTTTTTCCGGTCAAGCGATTTCAACGCCGCGGGAAAACTCTCTCTCCGGCGCGCGACGAGTTTTCTTTTATGAATATTTACGAAATCATTAATTATTTTTAACTTCGCAGCCGCCTTCAACCCCCGGCGTCGAGATTTTATTTTTTTATTATTTTCTTATTATACTTGGCAACTGGTTCTTATCAGCGGTGCGGCAGACTTGCATACATGAATAGAGCCTCGATTGTTTCTCGCGCTGCGCCTCCATACACACCCCTTTTCCGGATCCGGTCGTTCGGGAAAATTAAAATTTTCTTAATCAAGTCGTTCCGCTTAATTAGCAGGGCTGACGCGTCGGGGGGGCGAGTATTAAAAGAATCGCATGTGTGCGCGTGGAAAATTCATTTCTCGCGAGGTCGATTTTCCGCGTGTTGACCGCGGGGCGTCAATCGTGGCGGGCTTGCGAATTAAGTAATCAAATATAGATGGAGAAAAAGAAAGTTATTAAGGCGAATAGTCGTCGTCGAAAGTGGATGCTGCGGCCCCGTCATCCGCCAGATGCGTAGCCCCCGCCATTGTCGTTACTTTGAATTGCCCCCGACACGGACGAACACTACCCCTGGCGGTCCACCGAACGCCTCAAACTATGGGGAAATTTTCGGGTTTTTAATGGTTTTTTTTTTATAATTTAATACATTGTTTTTGTGTTGAATATGTGAGAATTTAGTTGATTTCGATTATAAATATCGTTTGTATAATATTTTTAGTTTAGTATATTTTACTTCTGCGATGGCGCAAAGCCATAAAAGTTAACAGAAAATTTCGTTATACCCGATCTACTCAAACATCAATTTGAAGACCAATGTAATCCAACTTCAATATTCAATTCATCAAAAACTACCTCAAACGAAAATTCTAAAAAACCACATCTTAAACCAAACCCCACATAAAACTACAAAATATCATATACAATGTATATTTTAACGATGATAATACCTAAAATCTACTCAAATATCAATTTAAAAATTAAACATCAAGTTCTTAACACCAAACATCTTCTTCCTTGTGTGCTGTAATCAGGTTTTCCTGACGTAAGTGATCACTTTTTAGTGATTATCCTGGCAAATTGTAACTTAAGTGATTTTCCGTTTTTTAATGATAGGAAGGAGAAAAGAGAAGAAAAACCAATTCAAACACGCATTCTGCACATATTGGCATATCGATTGTTGATGACTAATTGTAACTATTGACACAATCAATCAAAAAGCCGGCATACTATATAATAATTCGTACGGTGATCGATAAATAAGGCTTGTAATCGGAACCATTTTTCAGAATCATCTCATTAACTAAAGATTTAACTCTCGTTTTCTGGTTAAATACCAAATTCGAAACGATCGAGTAAATATTAAAAACGGAATCATAATCTGACCATACCATTATCTTGAACCATTATAATTAAAATTGATAGTCCTTGTAACATACCGCTACACTACAGAACTGCACATCAAACATCATCAACCATCAAAAACTACCTCAAACAAAAATTCCAACAAAATTTCCAACACCAAACCTCGTTCACAATCAACACCAACAAATCGCCCTACAAACCCAAAACACCAACCACAAAATTTCCAAAGAAACCGCCACAGTTTCAGAACCACCTCCAGCGACGACACTATCGTTGCGCCTACTCGCCTCCATCTCGTTTTGCGGCCGTTCCGACGAGCCGAACCGACGTTAATATAAAAACTTTCAGCGGCTCGGCTGTAATTTCGACCGCGAGAGGTGAAGATCCCGATGTCCTCTCTGAAAAACAACTGTGTCCACATTGGTTCGTCCGATTTACTATTCAAACTTCGCCCGGCTCGCAATCTTCGGCCGCATAACCGCAAGCTTCGGCGAAACTTAATTAAAAGCGAGCGCTGGTGGCGTGTGCGAATTTCGCACGTTTCGCGAACAGGGACAGGGGTTGCTTTGTTTTGAACGAGGGCCGTTTGATCTTTTGGTTAGTGTAGCAGTTTTGAGCTTTATCGGTGGTCGGAGACGATTCGTGTTTAGGGCGGTGTCAGTTTTCTTGTGGGATTAATATGCGTTTCGTTTTTTGATGATGGGTTTTAAATATTAATTTGTATATTATATAAATTTAACCAGCCCGTGGTGTTGATGTAGGTGGTAGGGACTATCAGTCGTAATGTTGATGGTTCAAGTCGTGGGTATGGCAAGAGTAGAATTCCGTTTTTTAACATCTGCTCGATCGTCTCAAATTTGGTATTTAATCATTTGAGACGACTTCGAAAAATTTTTCCGATTACAAGCTCTATCTATCGATTGTCATACGAATTATTATATAATGTGCCGGCGTTGTGATTGAATCGGTCCTCCTTTCTATATTTGTTTCTTATGTGCATCCTATCACTTCATTTATTTCAGTTTCAGTTGTTGTTGTGAGCAAAGCAGTAACCTCTTTGAGGTGCTCTATTAAATACCACCTATACCAGGTGAAAGATACTGAACACGAAACTGGAAACACGTCCACTGCTGGTTAAAAGCCTACCCGATATTTTTCCATTCGCTTCTATCTTGAGATCGCAGCCATTCAATATTTTTTCCGTGCTTTGTCACTCGATTGTTCTTCAACTTTCTTTTTTAATCATAAAAACATATATTGGTATGTGAAAAGAAATCTTAATCAGTTTGAATATAATATTGAAAAAAACATCTTATTCTATCCATTCTTAACTATTTTATTCATTGAAAACTGATGAATTGCTGAAATATTGATTTTAATTAATCAATTTTCAATATATTAACTATTGAATTTCCAAAAATACATTTTTTATAAAATAAAGTATTGATTTTTCATTCGGATAATTTTCCAAATTAACATTTCGCATGCTCCGAACGCATTACCTATCGAAAACATGTGTCGAACTTTTCAATCAAGTTAATCGATCACGAATCAATCAAAGCCTCCACAAAAGTAAATTACGAACACAAAATTAACATTTACACAAAATTAAAGAACATTATATTTAGAAATTAAACAGAGCGCGGAAAATAGTCTTACTCATCAGCAAAGTTTTCCTCTGCCGGTTATTAGCGACGTCCTTCCTTTTTTCCAGTTTAATTTTATTAAAAAGGTTTTAAAACACGGAAACGGGACAGATGTCACGCTACAGTGTGCCAAGCACTATTTTTCAATAATCGCATTTAGCCGGAACACTATATTAACTTTGTTTAGCGAGTCTAAGCGGGGGGGCGAATCTGCTTTTATTAGCACTACCCGACCCCCGGCTACTTTATAACGGTCTTTAACTTTAATTCTGTACGTGTTTTATTTTATTTTTGTTCGAAAATATATTTTATTGGTGTATAAACGTTAACTACGCGCAATCCCGTCTTAATGGGGCATTTATTTCGTTTATTTTGATGTATGAATAGCCCGAAGACGTTAAGCGAGAGGCCGTCGGTTCCGTTCGAACTTTCGATTCAGAGCGAAACGGCTCAACTAATGTAAGTCATGTCTTATTTATTTTCGTTATTTATTTTTTTCAATTAAACTATTGTTTCTTGGAATTGTTTGTTATTTCCGTTTTTGGAAATTTGTAATGTATCAATGTTGATTTTTTGTATATGATTACGTTTTATTATTTAATTCGTTCTAAATTTTTTTTTATTCTTTGGTTCATGTGTTATTTTTTGTTTGTAGTTGAAAAAAATATATAGAATTTATTTGAAATATATTTCAACTAAATTCAGTGTTATCGATAACTTATTTTATCGTTTGAAAAGTTTTTAAATTAAATCCATTTTTTAAATCATGAAATAAATTCAATATAATTTATACTTTGAATAAGCTTTTCGTTAATTTTCCAAATTATCAAAAAAAAAACACAACCATTATCAAGCACACCCATCCATCAACAAATTCACCCACTATACAATCACACAAAAAAATACTCCATTTATAAGAATTACAGCATCCATTTTTTTATTTTGTCATTTCTTCCGAGCAATCAAACAACAATCCGACCATCAAAAAAAAAACTCAAACGACCAAACCGTCATCCCCGACAATACATTTCCTAATTAACCCCCCCCCACCCCCTCGTACTAATTACAAGAAGGGGGCCCCCCCCCGCGGGGCTCCGGTCACGGTAGTGGCTTGCGTGTGAAACGTCCCGTGACCGTGGGGCCCCCGTCCGGGGGCCGAGCCCCCGCGGCCGGGGCTCCGGCTCGCAATTAGTAATAAAAGTGGTAAACGAGAATTAACGGCAACTCGTTCCGCGGCGGGTTAACTTCGTTTTAACTTTAACGCTTTGCGGGGACGCAGACGCTCGTCCCCGACGGGTTATTTGGATTTTTTTTTGTATAGACGCGTGTGATTCGTTTGAAGGTTCCAATACCAAAACCAGCCCTAATCTAATATTTTTAAATTATAATAATAGAAAATCTCGACTTTTATTAATTGAATCGTATAATTACTTAAAGGAAAAA
This sequence comes from Hydropsyche betteni, assembly GCA_028571205.2. Lineage (NCBI taxonomy): Eukaryota > Metazoa > Arthropoda > Insecta > Trichoptera > Hydropsychidae > Hydropsyche > Hydropsyche betteni. The sequence continues at coordinate 101,618 of JAOXNN020000011.1, forward strand.
TTTAGTCGTGTATTAAATTAAATCAATTTGCATTAAAAAAAATAATGTGTGCATTTTGCATGTACATTAAAACGTGTGCATTATAAGAAATGTACGTACCTTAAAACGAATAAAAATTCATTAAAATAAATATTAATAATCGACGGCAAGGCCGCAAATGTGAACAGGATGAAATATCAACTGCACGACCATTATTCACAACATTTATAATATCGTTGATTCAAAATCAACATTGATTAAAAAATGAACCAAATTGTTAAAACATAGTCGATATTTGTATTGTATTGTATTGATAGTTGTATTGCCTGTAGAGATTGACTTTACTTCAGTAACGTTGCCATCTATCTATCATTTTAATACACAAACTATTCATTCTATTGCACATTTCATATTTTTTTAATGCACATTTTATACTGCACATTTTTTTTTTTTATTAAAATAATTTTCAATACAAGATTCTTTAATGCACCAGAAATAATGAACATCGTATCTTTTCCGAAGGTACAATTTTTTTTTTAAAGCAAAATCTATGTATATTTTTAATGTACGGCTAAATAACACCCTGTCACTTAACTTTGACGATCAATGAAACTTTCCCACATACAAACTCATATTAAACAAATCGAAATTAAAAAAATAAAATACCACATAAAAACCTATCGATAGTGAAAACTCGTTTGAATTTTCCCGAAACGCTAATTTTCTAACACGAAATTAACGAAGCCTTTCCGAGAAAAATACGCGCGTCCGCGCAATAAAACGGGCGTCGATTGCGCGCAATTACCGCGCACAATTACCGATGATAAAGTTATGATAATATCAGGTCGTAAAGTAGGGTCCGTCCGACCATTGCCGTCGGTCGTATTGCCTTTTTAAGCGCGCCCCGGATCATGGCCGTAATTATCGCCGCGGCGTTTTGGCGCCAAAAAGCCCCCGTTCGAATTTATTCGGTTTTTGAATGTCGCGTTTGGCGTCGATGCGAGGGATTAGATTAGGTTGTTGTTGATTTTTTTTTTGATTAGAATTAGTTTGATTGTGAAATTCGTTTGAAGGAATCTCGATTGATCAGGACCGAATTGAGCATTTAAAAATAAACGACTGGTTTACTTTGAATTTCAATATGTTTTGTAGTGATTTCTTTGTTTGATTTATTAATTTTTTTATGTTTCATTGTCCAAGTTTCAATTCATGTATATTTGGAGAGATCATAAATCCTACATAATGTTGGAAATTAGGTTATGTTAAGTTTTTTTCATTCATTTTGATCGAAGTGTTGGGCTGGTTAGATAAGGTAGAGTTGGTTCAAATATACATTGACTACAAATAATATGCATGGGTTGCAACATATATAATATGTTATAATAAAAATGTATTAAAAATATAAGTATGTTTTTATTCTTCACGAGAAAGTTTGTGTTGGTTAGGTCAGGATTTTTGTATGAAATGATAATAGTTACTTTCATTATAAAAGTTTTACACTTCAAATTTAACCAATGAAATATTTTATTAATGATATTATTGACAATGATATAAATAATACTTTTTAAGGATTGAATTTGAAGTTTAAAAGTTTAGTTTAATGTTTAAAAGATTAAATTAGAAGTATAAAAGATTGGATTTGGAATGTAAAAAGACGGATTTTAAAATGCAAAACCTGTAACATATATATAATATTAATCCCAATCTCCGAAAATTTTCAAGATAAAAATAATCGTAATTGAAGTATAAAAATAATTATGTTGAAACTCCGTTTAAGAAATATTTTTGAATAAAACACGATGAACACGTTTAAAAAAATAAAAATTCAGACGTAAATAATTCGTTTCAAATTTTTACTAATTTAAACCAAACTAACCTTCATCGATAAAATTCTTAACAAACACAAATCCCACACGAAAAAAAATTCAAAGCTCCCAACGAAGAACCACCGACACCCGCAAAACGGAAAAGCCCATTTTTCCGTTCGAGAGCTTAACCGGCCAGTCGATAGGCCCGACGTTCGCTTATTAAAAGTCGATATTTATTCGCGGCGGTAAAAAATACGGAAAAAACACACACACACTCGATGTCAATTCAGAATCAAACAAATGTACGCCCCGGGTAATCCCGGCCGCCATATCATAATATAAATAACGGGAATTAAAGCGGCGTTTGTTCCGCGGCCGAACTAGCCGCGCCAACACAACACGCTTTTTGCACCAATTTATAAATCAGGCCTATCCTCTTGTGTGGGTGTGTGTTCGTGGATGGTTAGGGTTTTTTTTTGGATTTTTAAATTTTTTTTTTTTAGGGAGTTCGGTTTAGCGGTTTTGATGTATGCAGATGATGTATCCGTTGGAGTTGAGTCGATTTGTGAATTGATGTTTGTTTTGGATTGGGCTATGGTTTTTTTTTGATTTTGAAAAAAAATTGTATTTTTATTGGATCTTTTATTCTATAATTAATGAATTAAGTATTAAAATCGTCTTAATTTATATATTTTAGTATATGTTTTTGTATAGATTTGAATGTTCGTTATTTTTTTTTTTTCAAAATATTTTTCCAAAAAAATGACTCAATTTCGATATTAATGAAAAAAATAACTAATTATCAAGACATTTTATATTATCATACATCTATAATAAGCGTATTTTTAAATTTGATTGAAATAGGTTTAAATTTTCATTCAAAATATTATACAAAATGTTCCACGTATCGAATGTTTTGTTGATATTTTATGCATTGATATTGAATTCATATTTATAAAAAGTCACTGTCAAAATCATGTTAAAGTTTTTAATTATTTTATATGACGTGTTTTTATATGAGTTGATTGTTGAAATGTACGTCGCATGTAGAATTTCGTACGATTGGCGGCAAACCGCATGAAGTCATTGTTCGTCATTATTATTATAGAGGTACATTATCATTAATTTTTCCTTTCATCGTTATATTTTAAAATATAATACCATAAGACTCATAACCTTCTGTTAGTAAATAATGAGTACGATATATAAAATAAATATGTTGTCACTAAAATCCTGCACCATTTTTACACCAACCATCCCCTATATATAATAGCGGATTTCTGCATGTGTGTCTGTCCGTTCGTTCGTTCGATGACGCTTGCGACTTTTTCGCGAATATAGTTTTTATGCGTATACACTTAACGTCTATAATATGATACTTATTACCCTCTGGCTTTGCCTATACGTCGTAATTGTGACAATAATAAATGAAATGGTTTTATTAATCAAACAATAAATATTTAAATCAAGTACGGGCATCGGGTAGCCAATGTTACTACTGGCTTTGCCATTCCAATTTAGCCTATATACCCATTAAAATAACGGCTATAATCACTTTTTACATCATTCTCGAGCTCCAACTTTAGTCTTAATGGTCATTTTAATAACGGCTATAATTGCGATAGTAAACAAAATAATTGATGATTATATATAGGGGATTTTATTCAAAATTGAATGAAGCTATTGATACTCCAAAGCAAATCCCTTTGGCGATAATTAAATATTTTCACATTTTATCGTTTTCCGTTTCTTAACGAATTTCATTTTATTGTTTCTATTTTAATTTAAAAAATTGACATTATATTGAGTTGTCAATATATTTCTTCAAACTTTACATCCACAACCGACGTTATTAAAGTCGGGCCTATATATAACACTAGTAATCAAATAAACAACACAAAACATCCAACATACAAAAACACCCATCCCAAACAATCAATTAGCACCCAAAATCAACACCAAAAACACACACACACACACACACACACACACACACCCATCACAATGGAAATCAGCACCGCATAACGCCGAGCGCAACCTACCCCGCCGGTTGGGCGCCCCTGTCCATTGTCGCCCGTTTTGATTGCCGCAGTTACAATTGACGCAATCGCATTACACTAAACAACGGTTAGCGTTAAACGCGTTCGCGTTACCATCACCTACGTACAATATACACCGGCACACATGCCCTCGGGAGCGAAAGCTCGTAACTTGTAGCGGGACAAAAGCCTTTGTCGCTTTTTCGGCCATACGCCGATGTGAATAAAAAACGGGCTAAATCCGCGGGTCCTTTCGGTTCGGGTTTGATTTTTGTGTTTGTTGATAGTTTTGTTTTTCGGTGATCTGTGCTGTTTATAGACTAATTGTGTAGTATATAATATAGTATATAGGCCCGATGTTAATAACATCGGGTGTGGATTTGTTAAGTAACGGAAAACGATAAAATGTGAAAACCCGATTGTGTGAACCCGAAATGTGTATCCGATTTGAATATTTAATATTTAA